>VWYH01001492.1:389505-516840 GCA_013399365.1 Pampusana beccarii
CTGAGGGAGCTGGGTCTCTTTAGTTTGGAGGAGACTGAGGGGTGACCTTGTTAATGCTTATAAATATGTAAAGGGTGAGTGCCACGAGGATGGAGCCAGGCTCTTCTCGGTGACAACCAATGATAGGACAAGGGGCAATGGGTACAAACTGGAACACAGGAGATTCCACTTAAATATGAGAAGAAACTTCTTCTCAGTGAGGGTGACAGAACACTGAACAGGCTGCCCAGGGAGGTTGTGGGGTCTCCTTCTCTGGAGACATTCAAAACCCACCCGGACACCTTCCTGTGTAACCTCATCTGGGTGTTCCTGCTCCGGCAGGGGGATTGGACTAGATGAACTTTCGAGGTCCCTTCCAATCCCTGACATTCTGTGATGCTGTGAAGGGAGAGCGCGGCCGCGCATGCGCACCCGCGGCGAGGAGGCGGGCGGAAGGAGGGCTCCCGAACTTCACTTCCCGGCACGCCGCGGGCCGCCCGCGCAAGCGCAGAAGGACCGGGTAAAGGGCGGGCGGCGGGGAGGGTTACCCGGAAACAGCGGAACCCCGGAGCGTTGTGACGGAGGAGCGCGGCGGTGCCTCTACGCTCTCGCAGGTCGTGCGGGGCCCCCCGCTAACGGCCGGTCGCAACCCCGTTCTCCTCCCCTCAGGCTGAGGGTGCCGGCGGACCTGCCCGCCATGTCGACGGTTGCTGCCGCCAGCTGCGACACCAAGGGCGCCGGGGAGGTGCGGGAGGAGAAGAAGCCGCTGAGGCCCTGCTGCGCCTGCCCCGAGACCAAGAAGGCGCGGGACGCCTGGTGAGGGTCGCCTCCCGCCTCGGGGGAGCCGGGGGGGGCGGCCTGTGGTGGCGCTGGGCTCCCTGGGGCGGGTGGCAGCTCCTGCGCGGCTGTTCCCCTGCGCTGGCTCGGCCCATCGTCGAGTTGTTGGTGCCTTTTAACCCGTCCTGTGCCCGCTCCCGACTCGGCCCGGTGGATTTCCCTCCCTGCCCTGCTCGCTTGTACCTTCTAGGAGTTTCTGCACCAGCTGAAGGGTTTGGGGAGCCCTCCCCATCCCGGTGCTGGAGCATCCAAGAGGGGAGGAAGAGTGGATGAGAAATGGTTGTGATAGGATTAACCAGAAATTAAGAGATTAATGTCTAACAGCCCTAGTTTAAAACAGGTTTCAGAGATTAGCTTTTAATGCTGCTTACAAATCTTTGCTGCTCTTGCCTGACTGAAGCAACAGCTAACAGTAGGTAGGAAGATTTTAATTGTTTAATTGGTTATAAACACTGCTGTCTTTTTAAAAAATACTTGGTTTTTTAGGTCTCAGGATGGCATTTCTCACAGCGGTGCAAAATTTGACAATGATGTGTATAGCTGCATTTGTAATTATAGGCTTAGTCACGATCATAGGACCTATCAAATAGCATGAAATGCACTGCCAAAGTATAGTTCCTTTGTGACAGTAAACTACTTTAATCTGGTGACCAAACTGTCTTTTTTTTTACTTGACAAGTGGTACAGATGTTATTCAGTAGGTGACATAATACTGGACACTGTATTTTTGCCACAGTTATGGGTGTGTGTCTAGTTATGCGGTAGAACGAAGGTGAGTCCACAGCCCGCTAAGAATAGGGTGGCAGGATACAAGTCCTGGGTCAGATAGAGCTGCCCTGGGTGGCCAGCACACCTGTCCATACTTACTGTAATAGAACTGAAATGATTAAGAAAATACTTTGGTTATTCACCATTTTGGTAGTCTCTTCCTTTGGCAGCAAGAATAGCATAATGTGGCAGATGAACGTTGATCAGACCTGTGACCTGCTCTCTGCAGTGTGGTGGAATCCTCACCTCTGGGGACAGGAAGCACTCTGCAAGTCAGTCAGAGAGCGAGTCTGAACTGCTTTTGCAGGATATGCAATACACCAAATCAAAAGTTACCATATGTGGTAAATAATTTTTTAAAGAGTAGCTGGACACGTTTTTTTCCTTCAGGTTCCCTAAATAACAACTGAAGCTGGACTAAAACGTTATGTACTGGTCAACCTATTCTGTATTCGTCTCTTATTGAATAAGTTTTGTTGCTTCCGTACCGAATTATTTGAAACTGGTTGCTGGTGAGATCAGCGTACTCGATGAAGTGATGCAACAGCCTTGTGTTGTGTAACAAATCCCTGTCTAGACTTGCCCAGAACAGACACTGGCCTGTTAATAGGAAATTCTGTTATGCATCTCATTGGAGTTTTATGTGCACCACTCCAGCCTTGGACACCTTTTTGAGATAGCATTATACTTTCCAAAACAGCA
The DNA here is from genome assembly GCA_013399365.1 of Pampusana beccarii. Taxonomy (NCBI): domain Eukaryota; kingdom Metazoa; phylum Chordata; class Aves; order Columbiformes; family Columbidae; genus Pampusana; species Pampusana beccarii. The sequence continues at coordinate 391,792 of VWYH01001492.1, forward strand.
CTACCCTGGACAGAGTAGGTAGAATGATCTCTGGAGCCTGATAGGGATTTTTGATTGTCCCGAACAACTTGTCAGTTCTGGGGCTTTGACTAAGAATTAAGCAAAGATTTTGTTGTTGAACCTTGGAAATCTTTTTGTTTTGCAGCATCATTGAGAAGGGGGAAGAAAATTGTGGTCACCTAATCGAAGCTCACAAAGAGTGTATGAGAGCTCTGGGCTTCAAGATATGAGCGAGATGAGCAGGACTATGAATGTGGTAAGTATAGCCTTCAGGAACATGCTTGATCTCTGCCTCTGAAGTGCCATGGCAGCTCAGCTGATGCCACTGGAGGGCCCAGAGTGCACTTCACGATGGCAAAGGTATCTTCCTTATGAGAGGAAAGGCAGAGTAATCCTCATTGCCGCTAGTTTACGTACAGCTGTCCTTGTGAGGGTTGGGAAGCATTTGTGAGTAGCTGTTCAGTGGCAGAGTATGGTTCTGCCTCTGTTGTCTTTTAGTAGATCTGAACTTCAACTTAGGTTTCTGGTGGTAGGGCAGTGTGGGGTTTGGTTTTTGTGGGATGTTGCTGGGGGCTTTTTTGTTGATTGTTGAACTGTCCCTCAGTATCCAGTGGAAATCCATGTTTTGTGAAGCTGTGTTTTTTTTTCTCTCTTCTAGATGATGTCTGTGGTGTGACTGTTCTGGAGAGCTGCAAGTTATTTCAAAGAACAAATGTAAACCAATAATCTATTTATAAAGACTCTCTAGTGGTAGACTGAGCATCACATTTGTGGCTTTTCCACTGTTAGCTCTTGACTGCTGCTATAGAAAATACTTTTCCCCTCTTAATAAAAGTCTGAAAATGACCAGTGTTCCTGATTTCTGTTTCTTTTAAGTAAATAAATGACATTGCCCTCTTCATCCAAAACAGTGTGCTGTGGGAATGAAGAGAATGAGAGAAGTCTGCTTACTCATTGAAATGAGAACAGTGATTACTCTGGTGTTGTGGATGAACAGATGGGCCTTTGGTAGGTTTTCCCTCTGATGCAAATTGAGGAATTGTGCTAGTACCACTGCCCCATTACTGCTTTCAGCAAAGTCATGCTGGAGCTTGTAGTGCTGTTTGTGACGGTGGGTCTAGCTGTATTTGTACAAAGACGACCACAGCTTTATGAAATTAATTTTCTGTAGAGTCAAAACTGGATTTGCTTTCCCCTGTTCAAAAAAATTTGGAAGAATTCTGATGGCTGTACCCTAGGGTTTAAGCTTCATTCTCTATAGGGAAGAGTTAAGTATTTTCTATATCAAACTCAAATTCTCGAGCCAGTAGTACTTCAATGGAAGGGGTAGCAGGGGACTGCAGATGTATGTACAAGTTACTCGCCTGAAAGAAAATTTTTTTTTTTTATGGCATTATATTGTTGGTTTTGTGCTAGGCATGCATGGGCTTTTGTTTTCTGGCTTTTTTGTTGCCTGTGTGACATGACAGTGGGAAGGTGGTTGTGGCCTTTGATTCCTTCTTACAATCTAAAGCAAAAAAAGTGCAGTTGATAGTTTTGTTACACATGTGGGACTTTTTTAGTTTCACACAATGTGTCTGTGCAACCCTAATGTTGTTCTTCCTTTGGCAAATTGACTTTCCTTATGATGGCATTGCTGATTACTACTTCTCCTCCTGTTAAGTTTTGTTTTCAGAAATTGAAGATACAAAATCTATGCCTAATCTTGATTGTTCTCTTGGCTTTGGTGCTGTTGGAGGAATCATTGAAGTAATGGTTGTTTCTCTGCCTGCTGGGCTCTGTGTACTCTGAGCTAGCAACGAGCAGGCTATGAACGTTCAGTGTGTGACGCTTGGTGCTGTCTCTGCCGAGACTCACAAGTTGTGCGAGGAGGGTTTAGACTGCTTCTGGGAATGTTTCACAAAGGTACTAAAGTCTGAGGAAATGGACTCAAATGCTTGCAGGGGAGAAGCTAAGCTGTTAGACTTAGCTCTACACTGCTTGTCTAATCACCTGTCCTGAGATAAGTGTTGCACCCGTGTTGGCTTCCAGCCTAAGAGAAAGGACACAAGTGTATTTCTGGCAAAAAGCGTTCCAAGCCTTCTGTGGCACCGTATCCAGCTTGGGGAGCAGGACCTGGTGCTCCTCTTGGTGTTTATTGTTGTCTTGAGCTAAGAAACTTGAATAAGATCATTTTTTGTTGAATGCATGGGCTTGAACTGAAGAGAATGTTAAAAGGTGGACAAGCACGAGCTTTGTGGTAGCATGTCCAGTCTGGGTGAAACTGTGGAAATGGTGCCACAGAGTTAAGAGCAGAGCAGGAGATAACAGTGGTCAAGTAAGAATGGAGTGTTATTTAAATTGGGTCAAGAAAATAAAACAAATAGGTCCCCATGCAATTATACATAAATTCTAGAAGCTTAAGAAATGTGACATCTAGGCCTGCGTGAAGATAAAAGCATGGTAGATATTTTAGAAAGTTTTGGGAAGGAAGATGATGAGTGGGACGCTGCAATAAGTATACTGGACAACCATATACATAAAGCAACAATGGAAAAACATTGGTATTCAAATCACATTTCATGCTGAGAGGTTTCATTTGTTACTACAGGATTCCTGTGGCGTGGATTAAAGGCTGGATTTGGGGCATAGGGGTTATTGGCACTGTGTTGCTACTTACTGATGGAGCTGGTGACAGACACTGCTCTGCTCAGGGTGTTGAGTGAACCTGCGATGGCATGAAATGTGGCAGTAGCTGCAAGCTTGACTAAACTATATAGCAGTAGTTCTACTAAATACCATGGATGCCACCTTTGTCTCTTTGTGATTCGCCATGAACTTGTCTGGAGTGGGCTTTAGACCTCACCTAAAGTTTGTAGATTGAATGTAACTTGAAACATCAAGTGGATATTCTGGAGCTACAGGGAGTATTAGCATGTAACAGTTTTGCAGACTAATGTCAGCAACGCACTCTACAATGAATCAAAGAGGAGATGTCTGATGGTGCCATCTCTGACTTAATGACTAAGCCATTAAGGCCTTACTGTCCTCCACATGGTTGGAGTAGTTTTCAGCTTATCGGATCAGTAGTGAACCTGTCGACTTCCCGAGGATGGGCAAAATAGCCAGTCGTGTAGCTGCTGTGAGATCTGTGACTGATAATCTCTCAGTGCAATACTGCTCTCAAGGACAGGGGATTTATTGGCCAAACGTAGTGCAGGCTCTGCACCTGGATTGCATAATTGCATGGAGCTAAATATTAAGTGCTACTGGTTGAATTCATTATAAGTGGGGAAATCAGTGGAGTACCTGTTTACACACTGCCAGTTTCAGTGCTGAAAAGCTTGACACGTCTACTTCTTCACAGACTCATTTTGCTGTAATGCTTATGTGTCTTCTTCCAGTAAAGAGTCTTAATGCTGCTCAGGTGTTTTCTATGCACTTGCTTTCTTGATTCCAAATTGGTTTGGGCCTTGGTATCTCCCCTCTAATGCTTGTGTGGCTTTCCCCTTGCATTGGTATTGGCTTTTGAGCACTCATCTCAGATGAAGCCCAGCATCCCTGGATGGAAGGTGTGTATTGTAATTCAAGACAAGGCATGAAAATAAAATTTCTCTTTGGGAAATTAAGAGGGTTTTTTTAACTTTTGCTGGGGGGGAGACTGAAAGTGCTGTGAAGGCAGTCTGTATGGCAATGGTACTCTCAAGGGAGAAAGGAAGATTTGATCCTTGGTGGTTCAACCACTTTACAAATCTTCCTTTTAAAAAACTGGGCCTGAAAACACTTAAATTAATCTCTAGCATGTGCTTAGCAATCTACCTTTTGAAAGGCTGTATCATTCTCTCTACAAGGTCACATTGAGCCCCATAAGAAAAGTTGTATGGTTTCTAATGAGAGCTTTGCGCTGTTACTGCTGTGGCTTTAAAGCCTCCTATGTTTGCCTTCCATGGGGAAGTCACAAGGGGCAGTCAGTACTCGTGGTGCTGGGACCCCAGCACATGCCTCTGAGGTTACTGCAGTGTCGCTGTCTGTGTTCTGGAAGATGCCAGAGGAAGCACCTTCTTTGTTGTAATGAGTTGTTAACATTGTGTTCTAGAGTATTTTCTAGCTCAGGAGTTTAACTGCAGAGTGAAATTAATTTTTTTTTTTGGGGGGGGGGGGTTGGGAGGGGTCACTTCCTTTGATGTTGCTGCAGAAGATTTTTGGTAGTATGGAAAGGTGGGAGAAATGGCAATGTTGGTCCTCAGAATGCCCCCTCTAATGTAGTTCTACATTCCTGTTCATAGCAGTTCAGTTTTGTCTCGCAGATCTTCCGTAAAGTATCTTTATTGATCTTGATGTAAAGTATCACTCTTGATATCCCAACTCCCCATTTTACTGGAGAGCAGCCTATCTTGGAAACAGGGCCCCTTATAATACTGACTTTTTTGCAGAGGCTGAAAGGTAGAGCGTCCCTTGTTGGGATCATCTAGCAAATACATGGCAATGGTATGAAAAACAGAACTTTGCTCCCAAGATTTTTATTATAGTGCTTTGGCTAAAAGATCATCGTTCCCTCTGTGCAGAGAAGGTCAAGAGAAATTAAGTTCTTCATTTACCCGTACCTCTTGCAGCTGAGCCTTGTTCTGCTTCAGTTGGTAGGATTTATTTCTTCGCTTAAATAAGGGACCATTGGAGATGAGGTTCCCTGTTTCACTTCACCCTTAACAGAAGACGTCTTTCTGAGTGGATCATACTCGTCCCCTGTGCAAAGCTTAATTTGTCTTCTTCCTACATGGCAGCCTGTCAAGATGGCACATCCTTTGCTGCTCTTAGGAGTCGTGCCACTCTGTGTTACATATGGACTAACTGTTGCAGAGATAGGTTGTACTTTCCAAGACCATGATGAATTCTTCAAGATTGCCGTAAAGCATTGCTTGAGCCTCGCCCAGTGTATAGTGTAATTCCGGAGTACTATTAGTAGAAGAGCCAGTGTGTCTTTAAGTAAATGGTGCCAATGGGAATGGCATGTTAGGCAGGGCAGCTGCAAGCTCGGTCTGAAACATGACCACCCTTGAAACCCTATCTTTACTCCACTGACCCATGCAGGCTGACTTCAATACTGTTGACTGACTGTGCGGGTTGTGTCAATGCCTGAAATGTGCGTCCTGGCAGTGGGGCAGATCCTACCTGTAGGACTGATAACGTGTTACTCAAAGCAGGTAAGAAGTTGCATTTATGCATCTTTTACGTAGCTGACCATGGAGGACTGAACTTGGCGGGTCCCTCTCGTGCCTGTGTCCTGGGTTACCTGAGTGGAAAGTGTTTGCTTTCTTCGTGCTAAAGGAAGGTCTGGGAGGTTCCAAATAGCTGTAAAAAATGAAAATGTGAGATGACTTTTCCTGAGGTTGCTTCCCAACAGAGCCTCTTATCTGTGGCTTGGGAGAATCTTCCCTCAACTAGGATTTCCCCACAGAACACACTTCCATGTGTTACATTCCCAAACTGTTATGCAGAATATTCTCCACGATAGATGAAGCTGAGTTGCAATGGCTCGCTTACTCTAGCTTTATCCCTTGCACTCACAAACATGCACCCGTGCAGAGCTTTACCTTGTGCCCCTTGGTCTAAAACGCCCTATGAGATGGAGCTGCCTGGTGCAAGGAGAGACTGTGCGGCAGCGCCTGAAAAGCATTTCCCAAGAACCAACCTCTCTTCTTTCGCTGAGTCCCTGCCCTCGCTACGAGCTGCAGCAAGAACACAGGGTGACCTTTTTCCTTTTTTGTGCTGGGTGAAAGTCGCGCTCTTGCAGGAGCACAGAGCGGTGCGGAGCCCCACATGTGTCTGGAGCTCACTGCGATAAGCGGCTTGTTTTCCCCTCTGCTTTCCCTTCCTCGTGCTGTGCCGGGCTTATCTGGGTGCCTAAGTTATGTGAAGTAGCGGGTGCGTGCCTGCTCTCTGTTCTCCTCGCTGCTTTTGCTCCTTGGATTTCAATTCCAAACATGGTTATCCATTTGGGGTCTCTCTCCTTTCCGCTGCCAAGTGATACACATTCCACATTCAACACCAGCTCCCTCCGCTGCTCTCTCGCAGTCGCTATTTCCAGTGCCGGAGGGCTGGTGAGAGAGGTGGTGCAAAGAGATCTCTGTCCGGTCTGTGAGTTTTCCAGCTAATGGCCTCAACTCCTTCTTTGACTGAGCTCTTTTGGACTCGTATTTGCCAGCTCCTTTTCTCACCGGTGTGGCTAAGGAAGGGGCCAGCTGCTGCTTTGTGAGCAACGGAGAGGAAGAACTAGCCCTTTGGGGATTATTTTTCAGGCACAAAAACGCTCGGCGGCACTTTAACATGTCGCTCTGAAGCACGCTACTGTGAGACCTGCCGGCACTCGAGGAGGAGGAGGAGGAACGGCTACCCAGCAGCTCTGGTTTCAGACCTTTGCAGCGCCCTCGGTGTACTACAATTCGTTTTGAGCCCGGGGAGGGTGGGGAGTGGGGTAGGATGAGCACAAGCAGCCTCTCTTGGGACCAGGCTATTCTCCAGCCTACGGTGTGCAATGCCTGGAAGGAGATTATGGAAGGAGCAGCCTACCAGCTGGCCAGCTGCATCATCCTCCTGGGTTACATGGGGGGAAGTGGCATCTTTGGGTCTCTCTACATTTTCGGCCTACTGGCCCCAGGCTACTTCTGCTACGCTCTGTGGGGCTGGCTGAGCGCCTGCGGGCTGGATATCTTCATCTGGAACATGGTGCTCGTCTTCATCTGCTTGCTTCAGCTGGCTCACCTGGCCTACCGGCTCCGCAGAGACACCATCCCGCAAGAGTTTGACCTCCTCTACAAGACCATGTACCTGCCCTTGCAGGTGCCCCTGGAAGTCTACAAAGAAATTGTGAAGTGCTGTGAAGAGCGAGTCCAGTCACTCGTCAGAGACCAGAATTATGCGGTAGAGGGCAAGACACCCATTGACCGCCTCTCGTTGCTGCTGTCTGGCAGGTAAAGGCTTCCCTATTTCTGAACAAAGTCTGATAGCAAAACGCTGTGGCTTGTTGGTGTAATTTCCCCCTCTGTAGAACTGAGGTCATGATACTTCCCTTCTTCTGAAAGGACTTTGAGATACGCATCTGTTGGGGAGGGAGGTAATTTGCTTTGGGGCTTTTTTGTTTTCTTTTGCTTTTCTATATTAGAATGTTTCAGGGACTGGTTTGCAGAATCAAGCTACATGCAGTGAAGCAACCAGCTCAGCCTTGTCTGTGATACTGTCAGGGAATTCTTTACCTCTTTCTCTGTCATTTTAAAGTGATCTTATTTCTGATGGGAGCAGGCTGGCTGTGAGAGAGTTTCTCAAGGCAGGAGGGTGGTGTGTCTGGACCTGCAGTCTTTGGGGGTACCAGATGTATGTCTGTGATGTTAATGGCCGTACATTGAGTAGGAGTCCTCAGTTCACCTGCTCCCCCTGGGCAGCAGTGTTCAGGGAGAGGTTCCACCTCTGTTCCAAACACCTCAACATTCAGCGTCAGAAATTTTTCACTTTGGTGGTCATTTTGTCAAAAGAGAGAGAACTCTCCTGTGGTGGACTCTACCTCATCAGGCCTCTTTCTTTCCCTGTCCTGTGTCCATGATGTTCCTTCTTCTGGACCACCAAGGAGGACCTCAGAGACCTCTAGATAGTTGCAGCTGATTGCCTGGCAAGCCATGCACATTCACTATTCATTTACTGGGGATTTGATTATTGAGTGAACTGTGCTGATGAAGTACTGGCATTTGTTCACCTGAGGTTGTGTGGCATGCCTCTGTGAACATCTCTCTTAACAATTTGCAAAAACCAAATGCAAGACAAGTAGTAATGATATTGGCTTCCCAGCTGCTGCCAGGCACTTGGCAATAATGTCAAGTGAGAGTGGGAATGGAAGGAGATCTGTAAATGGGAGAACTGCTGAGCTGCAGGAGATGTGTCTCACAAAGATTTTCCTTTGGGAAGACAAACCCAGCATCACCAGGGACTTGTGTTTTACAGTGGTGGTCCATCATCTCTGGTGGAGGTGGGGGGGGTGTATAAAGAAGAAGGGCTGCCCTTCCTTTTTTTGGTGGTTGTTCCTTTTCTAGCATATGTTAAGACCATCCTGGAAACACTGACCAGTGCTGAATGGGAAAGTGCTGGGATGAAATTGGGTACACATCTTTCCCCTTACCAAATGTCTGTGCTGAGCAGCTTGCCCTGAAGTTTACCATATCTGCAAATAATGTTAACAGGGAAGAGTCTATGCTGTCTTGCCCTGCACTGGATAATCTAATGCTGCTCTGTGAGCAGGAGAGTGCTGCAACAGGCAGTAAGCCAATGCTGGTGGGCTAGTTCCGCTCTCTTTTGCAGTGGGAAGTATGCATCTCGGCTGGTATAGGATACTCTGTGGAGTTGGGATTGGATTTGCATTTCCTGGTACCCACTGTATTGCCTTGTGAGGTCCTTGCTGACCCAGCAGAGCATTGCTGCTATTATGGTGCCCCCTCTTAAACTGAACAACAGCAAGACAAGGGGGGCTTGGAAATGCAGAGTGTGCCTGGATCAGGGAACCTGCCTTGCAATCCCTGACCCTTCCAGGCATCACTCCCAGCTGACTGGAAGCCAGCAGTGAACTAAGCCTTGAAACTCCTGAAAGCAAGAATTGCCTTTGTGCATTGTACAACAGGGGAACGTGGTGACAGGGAGGCAAGAGGCCCCGAATCTGGTGATGCAGAGCTATGAATAGAGCTCCAGAGTGCCCTGCCATTGCCCCAGGCATGTGCAGCTCTCCTTCTCTGCTCCCACAGCAGAGCTGGGTGCAAGTTCAACCTTGGTGTTGGTAGGCAATTGTAGCAAAAGTAGGAGGAAGAGGTACTTGGGAGGCCAAGAGAGATTGAATGGTGATGGGCAGTAAACTACGAGTTTGCAGTGTGATGTGTCAGGAATGATGGCCAAGGTGATTTTGGGGGCTCTGGGTGTAACAGCTTCCCAGCACTGAGGCAGGGAATGCCCTCATGCAACCCTGAGGACGGGAAGAAGATACAAGTACAAAGAGCCACAGGCTGGCTTAGAAGTACTTGAAAAGCAGCAGCAGTCTTGCGGGACGAAAAGTCCTGGTTTAGGACCAAGCATTGCGCCTCTGAGGGCTGGATTTCTATCAGGAAACAGAAAACATTCAATATGGGGAAGTGGCAGCAAATCTTGTTTCCCACAGAAAAAGGAGGAACAGCCCCACAGACTGGAGCATCTGCAGCTTTTCTGTAGAGGATATGAGACCATGTGAGATGAGAAGGCCTTTCCTCCCTGGTGGGACTGGCTGCCTGCACATTGTGTGAGCTGATCGCATTCATTTGACATCTGTTTTGTGGCCTAAGCCTATGCACCTTACCTGTCCTCTCTGCAGGGTCCGAGTGAGCCAGGATGGACAATTCCTTCACTACGTCTTTCCATACCAGTTCCTGGACTCTCCAGAATGGGAGTCGCTGCGACCCTCTGAGGAAGGAACTTTCCAGGTAACCCCGCGCGGCCCCACAGCAGCCCAGCTTCGCTCCTTGCCGCTTTGCTGTGTGTCTGAGAAGCGGACGGGAGGGCTCATTATGCCATTCAAAGCTAACCGGGAATACTTTCCTCCTCTTCCTCGTGGTTTAGCCAGCATAGTATGGTGCAATCAGCTGTGGTTTGTTTTTTTTGGTTGTGGTTTGTTTTTTTCCCTACCTTCCTCTGAAGACCTCAGTGCATCATCCTACTATCAGCTGATAGCACGGAGAGTGGAATGTGGTGCTTCTTCCAGTTTAGCAGGGAGATGAAGTATCAGATTGCTGGCTTTCTTCCATTACAGCGGTCCCTACTACCTGTATTGATGCATTTGCCCTGCACGCTGCTAGCCGGGTGTACCATTCCAGCATCAGGGTGGCAGCCATGGCAATGTGCAGCAGTGATGTAAATACATAAATATCCTCTTCCTCCCAGAAGTTTCTGATGGTGATGTGTTTGGGGTGGAGAAGCAGAAAGGGCGATTCACACCCGAATATGGTTCTTTCTGAGCAGAAGAATCCCTTGCTGAGAGGCCATACCAATTCTTATTTGCAGCAACTGAAAGGATTTTGCTCTTGCTGTCAACACCCCACAGTATTTGGCTTTCTTTCTGGAGGAGATTACTTAAGCCCACATCTCTGCTTTTAACTCGCATCCCAGGACAGGCTGATCCCTATCAGAGTGTCAGTCTAGATAGAATATGTCAGTTAGGGCATATGAGGAGGGATTTTGCTAATCCCTTGGGAGCATGGGACAGTCATGAGGAATGATGCCTTCTCATGAAGGCAGCCACATTCAGACTTGGTTAAACCAGGGTAGCTCTCCGAATCTGTTTTCCTTGAATCTGACATTGGCCTATGTGTGAAAGGATTACGGCTGTCGCTCCCGAACACTGTGCCATCACCGGGGATTGCAATCTTGCAAGAGGAACAGTTGTAGGAGATAGCTGACAGCATGACTGTGGCACAGGGCTACAGCTCTTGAGAAGAAATAGGGATGTTGGGCCAGGATAATGGGGTAGAGAGGACGACAACCAGCATGGCTGTACTAGTGAAGAGGGTACTTCGTGTTTTACACAGGGCTTCAATCTGGCAGGAGATTGCTGCTAGCTACTGGACTGTATTTGCCTAAGAGTCAAGCAGAGAGAGCAATGACTGCCCAGTGCTCCTGGCAGGGAAGTGGCCATCTGGATGGCATGCAACTTGCAGAGACATCTGCAGCATTTTCTGAGCTAATTTCTGTGGAACTGAATGTTCCCAGGCCTCCTGAGTGTTTTTCTCTTGTGAGTGAGACAGCTTGGGAATGAGCTGGTGCCAGGCTGCACCAGTCTTGCCAGCACCACACTGTTGGTCCCTCTCCTGCTCTGCAAGACAGGGCTGGTCAGGGAGGCTGGCTGTGCCTGGCACCAGGATCACAGAATCACAGAATGGCTGGGGTTGGAAGGGACCTCTGAAGATCATCAAGTCCAACCCATCTGCTAAAGCAGGTTCACCAGAGCAGATCACACAGGAAGGTGTCCAGGTGGGTTTTGAATGTCTCCAGAGAAGGAGACTCCACAACCTCTCTGGGCAGCCTGTTCCAGTGCTCTGGCACCTCAAAGTAAAGAAGTTTCTCCTCATACTCAGATGGAACCTCCTGTGCTTCAACCTGTGCCCATTGCCCCTCATCCTATCGTTGGGCACCACTGAAAGGAGTCTGGTCCCATCCTCTTGACATCCACCCTTGAGATATTTATAAGCATAAATAAGATCCCAAGGATGGGGAGGTAGAGTCCTAGGTGGGGAAAGGCTGCAGCCATGTGCTGGAAATGCCTAAAACCTGTGTCTGCTTACTGAGGAGCATGAAGAAGCCTTTGTGAGACCTGGATTCAGCAGGTGCGACTTGACCAGTCTGTGTTCCTGTCAGGACCTTACTTTTGATGGCCAAGCTTAGCCATGGTGATGTGCTGCTTTTGGCAGCTTTTTAACCCACTAGTCCCTCTTGCCTGAGTAGTTGTTAAAACCCTGTAGCGTATCTCAAACTTATTCCTAGCATCATAATAATTTGGTTTAAAAAGTGCATGTTTGACTCTGGGACTTTGTTGGAGAAGTGCATGGAAGGTTTTTCTTGTTCAAGTTTTCCCCGTAGCTCTCTAGATTGAGCATTTTCAACCGTGACACAACCAAAATATGGCAAAAGCACAACTCAGTCTACAAGGAGAGATGGTTTCCTTGAGCTTTCTGCTTTAGCTGTGTCTTCTTCCCACAGAACTTCTGGCTTTCAGTGCCTGAAGGAGTTGGGTTTCAGGGCTGGCACTTTCCCCCAGAAGGCTGAATTATGGGCTCTGCCGATGTCAGAGCACTTGTGTCAGGTGGATTCATGAGTGAAATCTGTCCTGCTGTCCTGGTTAGGAGGCAGGTTTTCTTATTACATCTCAATCTCTCATGAGAGGTGGAGGCTTTCAATCATTATGCCAGAAGTTGATTAGGAAAATGAGATTTTGGTCATTTGAATTTCTGTTTGACCCCTCCTCTTCCTCACCTCAGCCTGGGAAAGTTCTCAGGGTTTTTTTCTCCTATATTTCTTTCATAAGGCAGCTGCTTGCATGGCAGTGGTGTTAAATATCAAGCCCAAGGACACACACATGCAGCCAAGCAGTGTTCAGCTTCCCAGTGGCCCTCTGCCATGGTGGCTGGCCAAGGAGACCCTTGGATATAGAGTGAAAGGGAGCCCCCGGCATATTTTGACTCTGGCACTTGTTCACATGCTAGTGTCTCCATTACACTTGGATATTCTTCTTTGACCCATGGCAGTTTGGCCCTTCCTGCGTTTCTTATCTTTTATTATATTTATATATTACAATATACACTCTATTATATAACGGTTTTTATTATTAATAAGCCTGGTCTTACAGCTAGGGGGAAAAATGGTTCTGTTTGCATTGGCAAAACCCAAAGCAAAATGAAATATTCTCTAAAATCAACCCAATAAAACCTCAAGTGAGTTCCCTACCTACACACAAACACAGTAAAACCCTTTTATTTCCTCTCTCGCTGAGCTGTGCCGCACGTCCTTCAACGCCATTCAGCCCTGCAGCACCCAGCAGAGCTGGCGAGACAGGATGTCCCTCTGGCACAGGCTGACCAAGCAAGGTGTCCAGGTGGCCCTTCCTGCACCCAGGGCCTTCTCAGAGCAGGGGTTGTGCAACCCAGAAGCAGGATGGGCTGGCAGCCCGACACAGGGCTCCCTGCTGGCAACTTGGAGTGGCTTGATGTGCAGAAATGTCCTACTCTGTAGCATTTCTGTAGAGGGATAAGGATGTCTGTGCTGCCCTGCTCATTTCAGCTGCATTGCTCAGGTGTCAACAGGGAGCATCATTGGAAAGTAAGAGGTGAGGTTCAGCAAGGACATGCCACTAATTGCATAGGAAAACATGGTCTCCAGCTCCCTGGGGAGAGGAAACAGAGGCGGGTAAGGATTTATCCAATCTTTCAGCTGGGATGATCTGGCTCTCCAGACCCACCATCTCCAAGGAGAGCAGGCATCAAAAGGGCTGGGAGCCTTCCCTGGAGAGAAGCATGTATCCCTGAGGTGGGCGGCACCTCCCAGGTGACAGGGCTTACTCCACTCTCTCCCTGCTTCACAGGTCACACTGACAGCTGAGACCGACTGCAGCTTCATCACCTGGCCGAGGAAGAAGCTGTATCTCCTCCTGAGGAAGGACCGCTATGTTGCCCGGCTCTTCTCCTCCCACCTGGGCTATGACATCTCGGAGAAGCTCTACTCTCTCAACGAGAAGCTCTTCGCCAAGTTTGGCCTTCGCTTTGACATCCGCTTGCCCAGCCTCTACCATGTCCTCGGGCCAGCCTCCTCCGAGGGGGAGTCGGAGGACTGCGAGGAGCCGTCACTTACCTCCGGCCAGGATGGTGCCTCTGAGCCCCCTCCACAGCCTCCACCACCACCACCATCGGCTCCACACCCCCGGGCGTCCCGGCCCGACAGTGACCTGCTGGGTGAGGACTCCACCAGTCTTGTCTTGGAAGATTTTGCTGAGTTGCCAGGGTCTTTTATGGACTATGTGAGCGAAGGGGAGTATATGAAGTGAGGGCACTCCTGGCACGGGCACGCCTCACCCTGTGTGGGACCCCCGCGTAAGTACCCGCTTGTGGAAGCAAGTCCCTCCCGTGATGCCACTGCCTGGGCAGAGTGGCGGCCCCCAGCCGCTCGCCCTCGTTTGCCATGGGTTTGCTCCTCCACAGCGTTTTTTTTTGCCCGCTGCCCCAAGGAATCCCAGGAGGTGGTCTCGAGCTGTGTGATTTTTCTTAAGGAAAAGCAGCAGGGCGAAGGCTTGACTCCAGGCACCAGCCACACCATGGGGTGGAAGGGCTGGTAACCTGGCCATAGGAAGCTCTTCCCTGCCCAGTCCTCTCTCCATCTCTCAGGAGAGGCAGAGAAACTGAAATGGTGTCCTGGCTGGCAGGTGGTACACGAGTGCCCACAGAGACCCCACAGGGCTCAACCTGGCTCGCCACAAGGTAGAGCTGTGCCTGGAGACACTCCAGTGTTGAGCTAAGATGTGTGGAGGTGAGAGAGCAGACAACCCAGGAGATGCTGACAGGGGTAGAAACAGCTCCAGGGTTTGCAGTGGATTGATAGCAAGGAGTTGCTGTACACCTTGCAAGTGCTCAGGCTGGGCAGGGGGAGAAAGCTCAGAGTCCTTCCTTCCCCTGCCCACCAAATTTGCTCTGTCCTCATTTCTGCTGAGCTTCGTCTCAGCCAGATCAGCAAAGCATTGAAAAGACTGCCCTGTGTGGTATAGCTCCTGCCTCCAGTCACCCTGGGTGGACTGACAGGCTAGATATTGTTTTAACATACCCCAAACTCTGCTTTCTGGTAGGTGGGAATGAGATGCTGTCTTCCAAAATGCCAGCTCCTTACTCTGCAAGGGAAAAATTCCTGGCCCTGGTGGATGTTAGAACAGAGGAGCAATGCAGGCAAACAGAAATAGACAGGAGGGTGGCTCGTGCTTGAAATTCAGATCCAAGTGACCAAGAGATAAATTCCACACTGAGCTACTTTTAGCCAGCTGCTGCACACCAGCTGCAGACCCCAAAATGTGCATTCCCACTTCCGCTTCATAATAGCTGCTTTCTGGCAAACAGTTGCCAGACACCAAGCCTGGGACTGGGATTTCTGTCCTAGAAGCGACCACTGTGTGTGTCCCAGTTGGGTCTGCATGGCAGGGAGGAAGCTGCAGGGCTGGGCCGCAGCTAGGGAGATCGTCTTCCAGCAGGCATCCTTGAACATGGTGCAGCATCGCACACTGGTCTTCCCTGTGCCTGCCTGGGCTCGCTTCTGGGCTGCAGATGCTTGGGCTGTGGATGCAGTGGCAGGGACCGTGAAGCAGGACACACTGACTCCTGGCATGAGCCCTGACAAGTCTGCAGTAATCTTCTTCCCTACTCTGCAGTGCTTGTGCACAAGCCTCACCCCTGTGACAGAAAGGGGACTGTCCCTCAAGGATGTCTGGGTCAGTCAGCACTTGCTATTTGCAGTGGACCTCTGGTGGAAGAGGCCTTTTTTGCTGTTCCATCCAATTACTGTTCTTAGCTTTTGAAAACAGTGGAACTGGAAGATCACAGAATCACAGAATGTCAGGGATTGGAAGGGACCTCGAAAGATCACCCAGTCCAATCCCCCAGCTGGAGCAGGAACACCCAGATGAGGTTACACAGGAAGGTGTCCNGTGGCACTCACCCTTTACATATTTATAAACATGAATAAGGTCACCCCTCAGTCTCCTCCAAACTAAAGAGACCCAGCTCCCTCAGCCTTTCCTCATACAGGAGATGCTCCACTCCCTTCATCATCTTTGTTGCCCTGCGCTGGACTCTCTCCAGCAGTTCCCTGTCCTTCTGGAACTGAGGGGCTCTGTTCCTGTTTTGTACTGTTCTGCTTTCAGTTGAGTCACGTGCCTGTTCCTGCACTGCTTCCATGCCTCCAAACTCAAAATCTGGGATTTGAAGAAACTCGCCAGGAAATGAACAACTGTATTTGGTTTTGCTTGAATCAGATAAGAAGTCAGCAAGAGTTTGTGGGTTTTGGGGAGGGGGAGAGGTCTTTTGTTTGTTTGTGGGTTTTCTGGTTTTGTTTGGTTTTGTTTGGTTTTGTTTGTTTGTTTTAAGGAGGCATAGAGGGAAAGAGAAAAAAAATCCTCATTTTTTTTTTCTAGCTTAGAAGTCCAAGGAATGTGAAGTCCCTGGTTTTGTTGGTAGATTGCTGGAGATATGAATTTGTAGCTTTCTCAGTCCTTACTTGGAGAGGCAGGAACACTGAATCACTTACAAGACAGCCATCCTCCTAACTGTCAGGCATGTCTGTTGAACAGAGGCAATCAAAAATGAATGCAGATAGTGGTGTAAACATGGTGAAGTCACTTTGTCTATGCTTTGCTTGTATTTTGATGTTTCAGCAGAAGGATATCCATTCTCAGGTCATTGGCAGAATTCTCCTAGTTGATCAAGCTTGATACAATCAGAATTTCAAATGCAATCAAAAAAGGAAGGAGGCAAGGGAACACCATAGTGTTTTGTTTTGGTTTTAATCATTTCTACCTATTTTTGGTAGTGAGTCAATACTGTGAACATACACACAAGAGGTGTGTGTGGTTGGGGAAAGCTTGTGCAACACAGCACAAAGCTATTATTTCTTTCACGTAATCCTTTAAAAACATGTTGGAAACTGGAACCTTCTGTCTTTCTAGATCTTGTGAATGAGGCAGTATGAAGGTGTGCTGATACTTGCAGTAGAGACCTGCAGTAAAAGCCCAGATGTTTCAGAGGCTGGTATTTGGGGTGGGGGAAGAGGATGGCCTTCCTTGTCTGTCAATCTGGAAACAATAGCCAGTGTGGTGTGTTGATTTCTAAGGTCACTGGACAAGGAAACACAAACTCTGTTTAGTGGGTTCATAACAGTGGAACGAGCGCTTCCTTGTTACTCTGCTCACCACTTGGGTATCCTAATCACGACATGTCCCAGCAGCACAACAGCGATAGTCACATCTGGACAATATTCCACAGTGACTGGAGTACCTGACTGCAAAAATTAGTGATACAAAGGGGCTGCAGTTTTCCCTTCTGGCCAGGCACTTGTCGCAGCTCAGCAGATGATCTGAGCAGGGGAATCATGTCACAGGGGAAGCACTTGCATAACTCTGTCCTTGGAAGTGGTGAAAACATCCATAATAAGCAGGGACGTTCCCTGCAGTGTCATTGTTTGAAGTAAGCGGTAGCTGCGGTCCCAGAGGTCAGAGCTCCCCTGGGGTCTTCCCCTGGTCTGTGCTCTTGTCTCCTTCCCTGGTAACTTCCAACCTGGGTAATCACCTTCCAGCTCTCTGAATTCCCCATGCTGAAGTGCTTCTATGGGTCACGTTCCTTTTCATTTTCTGTCAGTACAACGGCCGCCTTGCAATACCACAGTGCAGGAGGGCAATTCTTGGATGCCAAAAGTGCTGCAAAGATTATGCAGAAGAAAATATTCCTGTGAGATATATTGGCCTACTATTCTTATTATCTAGTTTCTTGAAAGAGTGTCTAGTCTGCTTATGAGCAAGACAGTCTGTGATATCCTCCTGGTGAGCACGTTCTTTGTCTGAGGAGGAGAGATATTTCAATAACTTATAGGCCGTCTGTTTAAAAGAGGCAGGTTCAAAGGTTCTATTCAAAACTTGCTTTATCAGTGTACTTTTGTACAGCTCCATAGCAAAATAAGCTTTATTCCTTGCATGAAAATTCAGACAACCAAAAGCCACCTGCTTTTTCTCCTTTTCATATCACATTTGTTCTACTTTGTTGCTATCAAGTGCATTGCAAGATGTGGAGCTGTTGTTACCTAGGTTTGTACAGTCACATCTTGGGGTTGGCTTTCTATTTGGTAGGTGAGATGGATGGATGGATGGATGATGGCCTGTATCTTGGTATCTAAGTTAGTAGGAATTGTTTTACAACTACTTTGAGAGTAAAATTCAAAGGAGCTGTGGGCTTTGTTTCACCAATATCACAGAAGGTGCTTTGGAGGGGAGGATTGGTTTTGCTGTCTTGGGATAGGTCCATAACCCCATTTTCTGATTCATCAAGTGTTGAAGAATTACGTAGTTTTGCGTGCCAATTTAGGAGGCGGGGGGAGGAGGACAGGTAGTGGCAGGCTCCGTGAAGTTTGTGTCTTAGGAAAGTTCGTAAGATTTATTTTTGTGATAATAACGGTGCTCTCTTTCTTTCTCTCTCTTCTCTTCCCTTCCCCCCACTCTCATTTTCCTCCGTTCTCCATTGCTTTCCTTCTGCAGCCTCTGGAAACCTTCCTCAGAGTTCTCCCCACCCTCTCTGCACAGGACGAGCCCCTCTGGCTCCCACTCAGACCCCCGAACTCTAGGGAACAACAGGCTGTTCTGATCCCGAAGTGCCCCCGAGGGAGCATGCGCTCACCCAGGATTCTGACCAGAGAGACGCTCTTTAGCACTCACCAAGACGTCTGCCTGCAGACACGCACACGCAGGAGCACGTGAAGCACACGCGTGAGACTGCGGTGTGACACTCCAGCACCTCCCGCCCCATGGTTGTTCACCAGAGCTGCCCGCCCCACTGTGCTTCCACGGTTTGTTTTCTAGTTCTGCCTCTCTGAGGTGCGTCTGCAGCTCTGACACCGAGGTACACCGAGATCGCTGCAAGCGATACCTGCCTGCTTGCAGAATCTGCGTTCCCTTTGATGTAATGATTCCCATTAAAGTCAGAGATGAAACTACTGGTGTTTGAGGATTTGGAGAGGGAGATAACACCGTTTGAAGGGCTTGAGGTGATCTCAAGGCACAGAGGGGAAAGGAGAGGGGGAAATGGGCTGCTTGATGGCTTTCGTAATGGGCTTGCAATGGGGAGCATGATACGGGAATTCGATATCATGCATCTCACTGGGCATTCACTCTATAAGACCAGAAATTATTTTTTCAGGGGTTAGGATTTCTCATTTATGACAAGCACCAATTCACAAAGAAGTCACCGACTTCTGGTGAAAGGTTGATTGTTTGAGTTGATTCATTGATTCATTTGGAATAAGAAAGGGGAGAAATTGGGACTGGGGGCAAGGGTAGGCAAGAAGGAGAGCCTTTTTTTTTTTTGTGCTCAATGAGGAATGACCTCAGGGTGCTCACACCAAACGAAGGAATGAGTGAATACAAAACATTTACGGGGACAGCAGCCACTGGTAGGAAAACAGTATATGAAAATATTGTGGAGAAGGAAGGCCTCTTCCAAGTTCAGCTGCAACAGGCTCTGGCTGACCAGCTTCCCCGGCCATTTCCTCTGTTAGGGAATTGGAGACTCCTCTGTGTGGGAACTGGGGATGGCAGTACCTGTGGAGCAATCTTCTGTCACACAGAGCCTGGGCAACCAAGCTGTGCAGTGAGACCAGGAGCCTCTCCAGGGCAGATATCCAGGGAAGGAGTGAGGAGCATCAGTCCGTCCATCAGCACACACAGGGCCGGGCCTTCTTCAGTGCTTCTTGGCGCAGACACACCACAGCACGGCCATTCTGCACATGGGGCTGGCTTTACGTCAGCCCTGGGCTGGTGGAGGCAGCCCTGCCTGCCTTGTGCTGCTCACATAGGGGCTGTGGCCCAGAGTCTGGTGTGGTGTGTTTTGCAAGTCTCACCTGGGCAAGATCTGCATCCTTGGGACCTGGCACTCTCACTGAGCCTTGGAGAGGCCTCTGGAGTGGTGGGTATGTGGGATCCATGGCAGACACAACTCCTTGCACTGTTCGACTTGGCTCTCACCCCAGGGCAGGAGAATGGGGCTGGCCTAGGCCTGGGCATCATCCTGCTAATGGCTGTCACCAAGATCTGTTGCTGCGTTCTTGCTTCAGCCTGACCCCACTGCCCTTCACAGCTAGGAAGTGTCTCCAGAAAATTAACACAGGAGCTGCTGGGGTCCCTTCTGCACTGGACAGTGTCACTGCAGAGTTAGCTCCTGCTTTCAGCTCATGTCCAAACTTCTGGGTCTTGCCTTGTGGCTATTTGAAAGACCAGCTAACAAACACCTGCCTGAAGTAGCAGCCCAGGCTGATGTTGTATTCCAGTCTACAAGAAGCAGCTCCCTGGAACCTCTTCAGTCATGGCACCAACTAACCTGGATCTCTGTCAGGTTGTCAGAGGCCAGCTCTAACCCCCTCCTGCTCACTCACCCCAGTGAGTGTATTAACACAAGACTACACTCTCAGCACACAAAGACTTGAGTGCCTGTTTCACAGCTTTTCCCTGAAATGCCATGGCATCCCTGCAGATGTGGCCTTATCCCCATGTGGGGGTGCAGCACTCAAGTAAGAAGGGTATTGCAGGCCCTGTCTAGCATGATGCAGCAGCAAATATCTGTGGTATGAGATAGGTCAGTTCTCTTTTCCACTTCCTTTCTTGTTTGCTTCGTTGTTTGCAAAAGGAAATCAACAGTGGGATGTCATTGTGTGATGCAGAACTGGAGTCCCCAGTATAGATAGATAGCAATTAGGCTTTCATATGGTTCTGCCTTAGACCAGCCTGGCCTGTGGGCTTTGCTGGGTAGTCAAGAGATGGGAACTGGAGGTTTCCTCTTTGAAAAGGCATCAGAGAAGACATAGTGTACCTCAGTCCTAGCTCTTCTAAGAACAAAAATCAGCTAATCCTACAATCTTAAAACGACAAAATGGTTTGGGTCAGAAGGGACCTTTAAAGATTATCTAATCCAACCCTCTTGCCGTAATTAGGGACATCTTCCGCTACACCAGACTGCTCAAAGCCCCATCCACCCTGAGCTTGAACACTTCAGAGATGGGGCATCCCCAACTTCTCTGGGCAACCTTTACCAGTGTCTCACCACCCTCATTGTAAATAATTTCTTCCTTATATCTAATCTAAATCTACCCTTTTAGGTTAAAATGATTGCCCGTTGCCCTGTCACTACAGGCACTGGTAAAAAGTCTCTCTCTGTCTTTCTTATAAGCCTCCTTTAAGTGTTGGAAAGGCTGCAGTGGAACCTTCTCTTCTCCAGGCTGAACAACACCCATGCTCTCAGCCTTTCTTCATAGGAGAGCTGTTCCACCCCTCTGAGTGTTTTGGTGGCCCTCCTCTGGACCTTCTCCAACAGGTCCATGTCTTGTGCTGGGGACTCCAGAGATGGATTACACTGCAGGTGGGATCTCACCAGAGTGGAGTAGAGGGGGCGAATTTCCTTCCTCAACTGCTGGCCACACTTCTTGTGCAGCCTGGGCTATGATTTGATTTCTGAGCCACAAGTGCACATTGCTGGCTCATGTCCAATCTTTCATGCACCAGTATCCCCAAGTCCTTCTCCACAGGGCTGCTCTCAATCCCTTCATCGTCCAGTCTGTGCTGATACCGGGGGTTGCCCCGACCCAGGTGGAGGACCTTGCACTTGGCCTTGTTGAACCTCATGAAGTTCACATGAGCTCTCTCCTCAAGCCCGTCAAGGTTCTCCTGGGTGGTACCCCTTTCCCCTGGCAAATCAACTGCACCACTCAGCTTGGTGTCATCGCAGACTTGCTGAGGGTGCACTCAATCCCACCGCCTATGTCACTGATGAAGATACTGAACAGCACTGGTCCCAGTACAGACCCCTGTGGGACACCACTTGCTACTGATCTCCATTTGGACACTGAGCCATTGACTGTAACTGGATGCAGCCATCCAGCCAATGCCTTACCCATCAAACAGTCCATCCACCAAATCCATCTCTGTCCAATCGTTGTGGGGGGCCTGTATCGAAGACCTTATAGAAGTCTAGGTAGTTGACAGATAGCTTGCTTCTAGTAAGCTCACCCCACACCGCATTTCCCAGGGACATCAGAGGTCATACCAGCATTTCAAGTGTGCCTGGTGGGGTCCCAGTTTCCTGGAGGCTCCCTGCAGGCCGAGGTCCAGCCGCACTGGCTCTGGGCTCCTCCTCCAACTGGGAAATGTTGGAGGATCCATCCCACAGCGGGGAAGGAGTTAAGCACTTCACCAGCTGCTGTCTATGAGGCCCTGAATTCTTTCCCCGTGCAATCTAGCAGCCAGCGTCAGGACAGCGCTATATTTAGAAAGCTGATAAAGGTTTGGTGCCGACAGTTGCCCTGCCCCTTGACGAAGAAGCCACGGACAGAGCGGGAACGGGCAGCCTGATTTCTCTCCCCCCAGCACCATTCCCTGCCAGGTTTCCTGCCCTCTTCACCAGACTCCTTCACCGTGCCTCCGGCAGGGACCCCTCGGCAGACTCATCCAGGCACCGGGGGTAAGTGCCCTCTCCTCACTCCCCTGTGTCCCGCTCGCTGTCCCGTAGCGGCAGCTGCTCCTCAGCCCCATTGGTGGCACGCAGCTGTGTCCTCCTGCCCAGGGCCAGCTGCCGGAGCCCTGTGGAGCCACCCCTGTCTGCCGTGGCACGGCGAGGCAGAAGTCACTCTGGCCAGACCCGGGGAAGGGCCGGCTGCTGCGTTTTTGTCCTCCTCACTGAGCTGTGGCCCCCTCGCTCTCCGGTGGGCACAGCAGACCGCCTGCAAGGGGTTGTAAGGACAAAGTCGCGAGGCTTAAAGCGCCTTCAGCCTCAAGCTTTAGGAGCGCTTCATTTTGGGGAGGCAAGGTCTCATGTTTCTGGCCCCCCAATGCTCCTTCCAGCCCGGCTCTGGCTGTGTACAGCTCTCTCCAGCCACCGCGCATGGGCTGAGCCGGCCAGGGCAGGGATAGAGTTTCTGCCCCACCACCCCTTCCTCCCTGGCCTCCCTGCGCGCTTACTCACAGGCAAGAAGGGCATCGGCGCTCGCTGGGCAGCAGCCAGGGAGCTGCACGGGGCCTCGGGAACGGCAGGCGCCCTAGCAGAGCAGCTGGTGCAAGGGCTGCTTGCAAGGAGCAAAATGTGGGAGCCCCTTCAGCCATTAACCCCCCCTTGCCAGCGCCGCCCCACGTCCAGGGTTGGCCTCCCACACAGACCTCTGTAACAGCCCTCCCTCCTGCCCTGCTCCCCTCACAGAGCATCCCCTGGCAGCTGCCATGGCCAGTGGTGGAGATTTGGACGGCGAGCAGGTGGTGCCCGATGGGGAAGACGAGGGACCAGACGTGAAGGCCGTGCAGGCCCACTATCTCCGCAGCCCCTCACCCAGCCGGTGAGTATATTTGCTGCAGGGGCCGCCATGGCCTCCCGGTAGCACGTGGTGTTGGATCAGCTCGTCTTCACTCCTCTTCCGCTGCCTCCTGTCTGCACGGGCACCTGGACCAAGCGTGGAAGCCAGGGCTTCCCTCCCCTCCCCTCCCTGAGGTGCAGGTCAGTGTGCCAGTGGGGAGGGAGGCTGCGGAGACAGGAGTCCTGAGCTAATTAATCCATTCTGCACACACGTGGGGGTGGGGGGTATAAATTACAGAAAGCATTGCTATGGGGTGCTGTAGTTGCTCTGCCCTGTCTTGTCCTCTCAGGTCCACCCCCACACTGAAACTCCTGATCTGGATTTCATCTCTTCTCAAACTCAGCCCCGTCTTTTTGTCCATTATAAGGACCTGTGGATTTTTTAATGTCAATGTTAGCCTTTCCCAGCCCCAGAAAGAATGAGGGTCTTCGGATTTGGGTTTGGTTCAGAGTCATCTTTAGCTGCAGGCTTCAGGCACTGAACAGGAGGCTGTCACAGCGCAAGCAGAAATTGAGTTACCTCAAGCAAAACAAGCATGATTAGATGTGTTTTCTCCTAATACAAGGAAAAATACATCCTTTTGTACTCTTTTCCTAAAGGAAAATGCTCTACAGGGCTTTCTGTGCGCTTTGTGATGCTTTAGCTGAAGGCAGGGAGTAGGGATTGAGTTTGAAAATAACTTGCCCCAGTGGCCCTCAACAAGTAGAAGGTTATGAAATTTTTCTATTAACTGTGGGGCACCTCAGAAAAATGAAGACAGAGTGCTTATTTCATTTAACTAGATGTGTTTAAAAATTGTTTAGGAAGTTCACTGAGCTCACGTAAAGTAAAATTATGTATTTAACTTGGTAAATCACTTTCCTACTGCTCATCAGTCACTCAAAATCAACCTCTCCAGTTTATTCCCTTCCTTTCCCTTCCCACTGTCAACACCAAAAACAATGAGGAAAGTGGCAAGGTCCTTCCCAACCAGCACAAGGCCCTTGGAGCACGCAGGTTTGGGCAGTTCTGCAACTGTGTGCTTTATGGATGGTTGGGGCAGCTACAGGAAAAACGTGCTGAGGCTGTGGTGGCAGATTATTACTAGCTGTTATCTTTTTATTGAGCTTGGAGGCAACCTTTACAGCAAAAGGAATTGAAGGCAGGGCATAGCTGCAGATTTGTGTCAACTCCTGTAAATGAGACTGAGACTCCCCTTGCTCATCTCATAAACTCCTTTGAAGAAATAGAAAAGGATTACCCTGGACAAGTGCTGGAACCCAACTAAATGACCTAGACAAGCCAATTAAGCTGTTTCTGATGGCTGTGCCCTCCATTTTGATTCTAGAGAATGAATGAAGTTTAGTTCTCCAGACACTTTTCTGCACCTTGACTGCACGTTAATCACCCTCCCTCTCCTGCTTTAATTAAACAAAATCAAACACTGTGTTGCAGATACTGCAAGTCTGCATTACCAGATAGCTTCTGTGATGGCAGCAAACTTGTCCTAATGATCTGTACCATCTACTTGGCAGGATATGTAAAGGGTGTGCATCAGAGCAAAAGCTCTGTAAAATAGTTTGTTAAGATGGTCTAAATAAGAAGAGAAGATTTGCTTGGACTATGAGATGGAACCAGAAGGAAATATGTTTGTTTTCAAGATTGTGAGCCTTTTTTTCTTCACAAATACTTATGTAAATCATGCTGTGTGTCAAAGAACTCCCTTCAAAGGTGTTTGTGGGTTTCATAGTTGTTTCTGACCTGCAGTTAGACAACACTATTTGAGTGGAGAGACTGACCACAGATTCATGCTATGAAGTGACCAGTGTACTGAGGGAGAGATTCACAGTCTTCAATCTTAATGCTTGCATTGCAGCTTGTCATAACTCAAAGGATGCTTGTAGGCAATTAGCTAACAGAAAAACAAACAAACAAAGAAGCAAATCATTTTGGTTGGAAGAGACCCTCAGGATCATCGAGTCCAACCACAACCTAACTCTAGCATTAAATCATTTCCCTAAGAACCTTGTTTAAATTCCTTTTAAACACCCCAGGGATGGTGACTCCACCACTTCCCTGGGCAGCCTGTTTCAATGCTTGACAACCCTCTCGTTGAATAATTTTTTTCCTAATTCCTAATTCTAATTCTAATTCCTAATTTCCTAATGTGCAACTTGAGGCCATTTCTTCTTGTCCTATCACTTGCTACTTGGGAGAAGAGACCAACACCCTCCATGCTACAACCTCCTTTCAGGTAGTTGTAGACAGCGATAAGGTCTCCCCTCAGCCTCCTTTTCTCCAGGCTGAACAGCCCCAGTTCCCTCAGCTGTTCCTCATCAGACTTGTGCTCCAGACCCCTCACCAGCTTCGTCACCCTCCTCTGAACTCTCTCTAGTACCTCAATGTCCTTCTTATAATGAGGGGCCCAAAACTGAACGCAGGATTCAAGGTGCGGCCTCACCAGTGCCGAGTACAGTGGCACAATCACTTCTCTAGTCCTGCTGGCCACACTATTCCTGATACAAGCCAGGAAAGTAAATTCTAGTTGGGACAATGTTTATGTCTGTCCTTCTAAGTGAGAGCTACTTGTGAGACTATTCCTTGTGATCCATCCCCCTTCCTGTCTCAAACCAGACACTGATCTTCCCTATCCACCACTCCATTCTCCTGCACTCCTAGCCCACTGCAGTTCCTCCCCATGGGACCTGTCTACATCCCGCAAACACTGGATACCGAGGCATGTGTGAGGTTTGTAGTGCTGTGCTGGAGAGCAGGGTAGGGGTGAGGAGTGGGAAAAGAGCTGGGGCTTCCTTTCTACCACCAAAGGATCCTCACTGCTCCAGTTCCCTGCTGCTCTCTTCTGGAATGGGTGAAAAGGGCTAAAGTTCTGGAGATGGGATCCCAGTGGAGGGCATTTGTCTAACAGGCAGTGTGGTTGGTTGGCAGGTATTCAGTGATATCAGACACTGATACAGAGAGCATCTTCATGGACCCAATCCATCTCTCATCTGCTGTGGCTGCCAAACAAATAATCAATGAAGGTAAGAGGAGTAAGGGTAAAAGAACTATGTAAGTAATAAGACTTGAGTTGCACTGGTTTTGCCTTTCTCTTCCAGAGATCCTAAAATGGTAAAAAAAGCCTTTGTGAGAAAACCTCACCAGAGGTAGAGGTGAAAAGCACAAATAAATAAAAATTTACCAAAAGGTTTTCTGACTTCCTTTGAAGTTGTGCACTGACTGTGGCAGAATCAGGTACCACAGTGGTGAACACAGTTTGATTGCTGGTTGCTCAATGGAATGGAATGGAATAGAATAGAATAGAATAGAATAGAATAGAATAGAATAGAATAGAATAGAATAGAATAGAATAGAATAGAATAGAATAGAATAGAATATTTATGTTGGAAGGAGCCTACAATGATCAGCTAGTCCAAGTGGCTGACCAAGTTAAAGCCTGTTTTTAAGGGCATTGTCCCATCCCTGCCTCCTAAACACTGGCAGGGATGGGACATCAGCCACCTCTAGGAAGCCTGTTCTGGTGTTTGACCACCTTCTCCACAAATAAATGCTTCCTAATGTCCAGTCTAAACCTCCCCTGGCGCAGCTTTGAATCATTCCACGTGTTGTATCACTGGACACCAGGGAGAAGAGATGAGCACCTGTCTCTCCACTTCCCCTCCTCAGGAAGCTGTAGAGAGTGGCTGCATTCTTCTGGGGCTAGAATGGGCATGCCCTAAACTCCCAGGCATTTGGCCAGTGTGGGTCTCTGAACTGAGAGGACAGTGCAATATGCTCTTCCTATTGCTAACTATTTTGAGGCTACTAAATAAGCATGTCCATGGACATGCTGCAGACAGGGTGGTGTGATGTTATTGGGGGAAAAAAGCATGCCACAAGGCTGGACCCAGGAACAAAAAATGACAATGACAGGTCATATATTTGCATTGTTTTTACATGTTTTTAGTTACAATGTCAGTTTATTCCAGAACTGAAGACAAAGAATGCCAAGGTAGATGCAGCGTGTCCCAGGATGCTAGAATCTGCACAGCAGCTGATGGTGGAAGACCTGTACAACCGAGTTAAAGAAAAGATTGATGACACCAGCTTGTTTAACACGCCCTGTGTGATGGACTTGCAGAGGGCACTTGTGAAGGACAGGCTGGAGACCCCCAGGGATGCTGTGGATGAAGTCTGGCCTAATGTCTTCATAGCAGAAAAGTGAGTGTCAGCTTTTGTCACCAAGTTGCACAAGATTCCCAGTGAAGGGTCAGATGGAACTATTGGAGGCATAACATATTCTATACCACACACCTATATCTAATACCTTTCATCACTAGAGAGCCCCAAGTATTTTCCAGAACACGCTCACAAAGATCTCTGTGCACTGAAAAGTAAATACTTCTGGAATAGAATCAGTAGCTTTCCTATGCTATTTGGATGCTTCAACAGTTTAGGAGAGGAAAAGGGAAATGAGCCCAAATTACACTGTTCTGATTGGAGTTTGGCCCTGAAGTTGGGACTAAAGTCTTTGTTATGTAAAAGCAAGTTAAAAAAGAAATGCCATAGCAAATATTGAGTGGAAATGGTTAGGTCTTCTGTACCACGGCTCAGCTGTCTGAGACACCTGTGCAAGTGACCAGACAGAATTAGAAGGGGATACAGTGTAAAGCATCAATTACAGAGTGATAAAAACTGAGAAAGAAGTAAACAGTCTGAACCTAGGATGGCAGGATGAGTTTAAATCAAGCTGGAGTGGAAACTAAGCATGCAGCTCTACCATTGAGTGCAGTTTTCTCATTTTCTTTTCCCAGTGAGTATTAGAAAAAAATACCTGTAGAACTCTCAGAGGACATTAAAGTCTGAGTGGAGCTGTGTGGTGGACGAGTTACACAGGCTGGGAGCTCTGTAGAACTTGTAGCAGACAGCTTCTTTCCTACCTGAAATAGGAGCACTGATATCTACTTTTTTTTTCCTTTTCTTTTCTGAAGAAGCGTTGCAGTGAACAAAAGCCGTCTGAAGAGGCTGGGGATCACACATGTCTTGAATGCTGCTCATGGTACAGGTGTATACACAGGACCAGGTTTCTACAATGGTCTGAATATCCAATACCTGGGCATTGAAGTGGATGATTTTCCAGATATCGATATCTCCAAACACTTCCGCCCAGCTGCAGAGTTCCTTGATGAAGCACTGCTGACTTACAGGGGTAAGAGGAGAAGATTACAGTGGTTCCAGAATGCTTGAGAATTAATGGGTGGAAGAGTTACTCTGATAAGCAGCCGATGCCACGTATGTAACTGGGTAGAAGGCAGATACCTTGTTCTTTGCATCCGGTTACAGTGAACACTTATTGTCCATTTCTGCCGTGCCTTATTCAAAACAGGAGCAGGCAAACTAGTGAGAGGAGGCAGCCCAGCAGCCCCTGCTGCAAGCCCCAGGTCTTTGGACTCAAACTGGTCATGAGCCACCTCCAACAGCTGCTTTGAAAGTACCCTACTGTTGCAAAGAGGTGAAGCCCTGCTCCAATAAATATATTCTTTTATACTGATATAATATTATATATATTTATATATCTATATACACTGCGAGTTTCAGTTTTTCCAGAACACTTACTACAGAAGAGCAGGCTGATTTTCTAGAATGATCCGAACAGCTGGATTGAACCCTTGGATGTCTATACCCAGGCTACTGTATAATTTGCTGGACTCTAATCCCATAGCAACTGTTATTCTGTGGACCTCTAGTGCATACTGGTCATTTTGCTGTAGCTTCAGTGGACAGTTAGGAATATCTTTATGGGATTCAATATGAAAACAAACACCACAATTGGTGATATCGCTGATAATCCTCATATATGTATTCAGTGCATTTAATTTTTGTTGAGGGACAGCATGTTACTTCCTAGTAAAAGTGACAGTAAGGAAGGTGAGAAGTTTTGTTAGTACGCAAGGAAAGTTGAGCCAATTTTAATAGCCCGCCACCATCAACAGGAGGAGGGACACTCTGCCCATCTGTGTTCTTCCTTGTAAGTCCTATTGCTGCCCTTGTCACTGTGCAGATACTCACTGCTGCTGGCATTTATCGACCCTTCAGCTCACTAACCCAGCAAAAAAGACAGCCTGCTGGGGAAGAGGTGGTTTTCCGTGGGGTTTGTGACCTGAACTGGCCCAGGCAGAGCTGACACAGGGAAAGGATGCAGGGATTCAGAGGAGCCTCGAAAGAAAGCAGAGGAATGAGATCTCCTCCTTTTACTAAGCTGTTAGATAGACTTTACTGGCTGTTAGAATACTTGGAAGGCAACTGAGGCTTTTGATACTGAGAAAGGTGTAAAAGACATTTTGGGATTGTAGGAACAGGTGCATCAGGTAAATATTTGCGGTAACATATAAGCAGTCAGAAAGGTGGGTGTTTAAAGTGGCTTCATTAAGTTTCAGTGCAAACAGTTTGATTAAACTGGAGTTCATCACACATTTAGAAACAGTAATTTCAGTTATTTGCAGGCTACCAAAGCTTCATTTAAGCTCTCTTCATATTTACAAGCTTTTCTTTAACTGTAATTTGCTATAAAACAATTCTGTGCCAAAGCTTAGTTTTCTGCAGGAGGTGCTTTCTGTGTAAATGCCACGAAATAAAGCAGATCCTCAGTTTTGACTCCAGCTCTCACAGTCACTATTTACAGAACAGTGGGTCCCAGTAGTTTGGAGCAGCTGTATCAGTTTGTTGGAGTCAAAGTCATCTCTCTTCTGCTAGTTGCTTGGTTCTCCTGTTCTGAGATATACTATGACTCTGGCCTCCAGCCAGTCTACATGTAACTGATCTGCAAAACAGCAGATCTGGATTCTGGAAAAAAAAAATAATTAAATTAATATAAAATTGTATTTAAGTCCTATAATGTGCCTTATAAAAATTCAATTACTTGCTTAGTCTCCCGATACCTTCTGGAAGCTAATGCTTATATCTCCTTTTTTACATATAGGGAAACTGAAGCATGGAAATCTTAAATGTCTTAACCTAAGTCAGCCAGCAAGTCAAGAATACAGTATCAGTTGTCTTTCTAATGCCTATTATAAACTTTTTGATTCTTTGGGGAAGCGATGTGTATAGGTGAAAATATAAATACTATTTAGATTGTTTTAAAATGTGCCTGCCCACAGCTTTTGAAACTGATGTGGTTTTTATTCATATGTATCTAGATTTTTATTAAGACAAAGCTAACAAATATTTAGTATTGGTTTCAGTCACTGAAGCATATAATCTGTGTAATTTTAAAACCTATTCAGAGAATGCTTGTGCGCTACATAACAGAACGACCTCCCTATGTTATTTGAAATAGCTAATTACTTTTGTATTCAATATCTGCAGGTAAAATCCTTGTCAGCAGTGAAATGGGAATCAGTCGCTCAGCTGTGCTGGTGGCTGCCTACCTGATGATCTACCACCATATGACTATTCTGGAGGCTCTGATGACTCTGAGAAAGAAGCGTGCCATTTACCCCAATGATGGCTTTCTGAAACAGCTAAGGGAGCTCAATGAGCAGTTGTTGGAGGAACGAGAGTTGGAGCATACTGGAGATGAAGAAGTCACTCCTAGTCAAAGCCCTGTTGTCCATGCAGGGTCTTCTTCCCAGCTGTCTGGAGTTGGGGACTCAGAAAGCATCCTGGGAGCCAAAGCCCACTCCATCACAGTAGAAGAAGAGGACACCAGCAGCCTACTGGGTAGTCTTATGAGCTCTTCATCAGCAGGAAAAACTAGCTGGGTTTCCAAACACTCCACCCTCATCAGTGAGGAGGAAGAGGAACAATTGTATGAGGAATGGAGGAAGAAACAAGGCCTGCCTGCAAAGGAACCAGGAGTTACCCATGAAAGAAGAACACCTTCAAAGCTTCTGCATCAAGAAGAGGAACAATCTGATGAGGATGTGGAACAAAGGATCCATGACTGGCAACGCAGAAATGAGAAATACCAAATGGATGGTCCACCCAGGGAGGAGGATAGAGATTCCAGCATGGGAGGAAGACCTCACCTATCAGGTGAATTCAGTGATGTTGAGAGTGTGAGCAGTTTTGAGATCCGAACCCTAAAACAACAGCTGGAAGCCAGCAGCTTTAGCAGGATGAGGAGGAGCCGCTCAGGCTCTATGTCTTCAGAGAGCACTTGGGACATGTGGAACCAGAGGCTTCTGGAGATTGAAAAGGAAGCTTCTCAGAGATATCGTTCAAAGAATAAAATTGGTGGGGAGAGACAATCCCCAGAAACAGGAAGAAAGGAGAGGGATGTGGATGAGGAGAGCGTGCTTTCAGACAGTAGCTCCTTTTACAATTTCTGCCAAAGGAACAAAGACAAGTTGACTCCTCTAGAAAGGTGGAAGGTTAAGAGGATCCAGTTTGGCTTTCACAAGAAAGATTTAGAATCATCATCATCTTCTGCACAGTCTCCAGCAGAAGATGGCTGCCAAACAGGTGGGGAGGGGATGGAAGGGAAGAGTTTGTCAGATATTAACCTGTCTGCTTACCAGGCTTGGAAAATGAAGCGGCAGAAGAAGGTGGGCAGTGAAAGCAAGGAGGAATTTGTGGAGTTTGCCAAAAGTGAGGATTCTGCTTCAGCCAAAAAGAAGCAGAGGCGTGTAGAGCTCCTTGAACGTTCAAAGAAAATTTTAGAAGAAAGCCAGTCCATGTGCAGCTGGGAGACAGACAGTATGATGAGTGGGAGTATCCCACTGTCAGCTTTCTGGCCCTCAGCACCTTCTGCAAGTGGTGCTGAGGATGCATCTTCTGCAATGAGCATGCAGACGAATCACTCATCTTTATCACAGAGCAGAAGCGGCACTCAGATGCCAAGTATACCCCTTCCCAATCTCCCAGTTGGCCCAGGTGACACAATATCCATGGCAAGCATTCAGAACTGGATCGCTAACGTGGTCAGTGAAACCATTGCTCAAAAGCAAAATGAGATCATGATGCTGTCCCGTCCATCATCTGCAATGGCCTCCAGTGTAATGTCAGGAGACTTTGGCAGGCGTGTAGATGATGATAAGGTTTCTCTTCTCAGTGCTCAGAGTGGTTCATCTCTTGCTACCTCTCAGCTTCGCCAGCAGGACATGTACAGGGCTGAGTCTCAGTCTGCCATGTCTTGCAATACCTCAGCGAGCACAAGGACAGAAGGCACTAGTTCGAACATGAAGACAACACAGACAAGCAAGCCACTGTACAGCCTCTTTGCTGATGATGTAGACCTAAAGAAACTCAGGAGGAAGGAGAAGGAGATGCAAATGGAAATGAGAGAGAAAATGTCAGATTATCAAATTGAAAAGGTGATCAGTGACAATAAACGCAGCACTTTATTTAAAAAGAAGATGACCAAAGGAGAGGAAAATGAAGTAGAAGATGACAGAGAGAGTACAACAAGCAGCCACAGGCGCCACTTGCCAGCAGATCTTGAGGGAACTGATACAGTCTTTGATCTGTCCAGTCAACCTGTAAACACAGGTGCACCAAAATCAGAGGTAGAGACTGATATTACTAAGTGGCTCAGTGGCCTGAAAGCAGAAAGAGAACCACCATCGTATTATGATCGAAGTGAGAAGGCTAGAGAGAAATATAGCAGATCATCCAAAGTTAGAGAGATGGATTCTGAAACATCCAGTTACAGATTCTCCAGATCCCAAAGAGAAGAGCTAGACAGCTGTTCTTCCTATGAGTCAAAAGGGGACTCATTGAGAACCATGTCAAGGTTTTCCTCTGCTTCTGCAAAGGAGGACAAAAAGATGTATAAGTTCACAAGGTCAAAGGTTAGTGAGACAACAAGTTCCAGAGAAGAGAGCCCAGAGCTGCGTGTCTTCAGCCGAACACCTGAACCATCTTTTGCCTCTGAATCCCCTGAACCGTCTACACAGAGTCGAGTTAGATCTCATTATGTGGAGGCATGTGAAGAGGAGGCCAGGTCAGACACCTCAGAATTTGGAGCTAAGAGAAAGTTCACCCAGAGCTTTTCAAAGTCTGAAGAGGATGGAAAGAAGGAGGCAAAAGTGGAAGAAAGTGAAGAAAGATTTGCATCTAGACAGTTCTCTCAATACAGGCGAAGCATGCGTAAAGAAGAGGAAGAAGAGATGGATGATGATGCCATTATCGCTGCTTGGAGAAGTCGACTAGAAGAAACTACAGCAAAGCTCCGACGGAGAAGGGAAGAGTGACCAAGATCAGATTATAGGAACACAAGCAAAGCCACAGAGTCCCTGAACCACTCATCATTATATTTCTGATAATCCTTTGTGGTTTGTAGGGCATTTCCTGCAGATAGTTCTCTTCTTAATCAAAAGCGATAAAGGGAAGAGGTCAAGTTTTGGAAGTGTTTGTGGTTTGTCAGAAAGAAGATGCTAGTATTAAATGATCAATGTAGGTAGGAACACAATGTTAGAAGTCATTAGGAGCCAGACAATGTTTCAGCAGCAAAAGCGAGTAATGGTGGCACCCCAATTCAAAAGACCAATCACATCCCATTTTGGTTATTTCAATTTCCTAGTCTCGTTAAAGACTGGACATATTTTTTTCTAAGATCTTTTTGATCATAAATGGAAGAAGCCAACAACCTTTTCCAGGAGGTTGAAGAATGTTCCTCTCTTAATTAGTTTTACTTTATACCTCTGAGAAGATATTGCCAGGTAGGCTCCATTTTCTGCACCAGTCTTATGAATGTCTACAGAAATAAGACAGTTCAGGGGAATACATGTACTGTTTTACTTCACTAAGTAGCTGAAGCAAAGTGAAATACTGGAAAAAAAAGAAGATGTCTCCTTCTTTTTAGAAGTTCAATGCACTAATGATTGTATTCCCGTGGTACCATCATTTTCTATTAGATGGAGTCATGTCTGCTCCAGTACGGTTGGTTCCTGCCTTGGGTCAACAAAGTAAAAAAATGCAGTAGTACTAACAGTTGTCTAAAAATTATGTTCTGATGTAGTTACAGGCATAGTGTTAGGGTTAGGATTAGTGCTAGGTTAGGCTGGGTTTCTGAAGTAGACTTCAGTTTGTTTTATGTGTGCAGCTCAGCTAAGTCTGTGCTTTTATGTCTATAGTCATATTGTCATGTATTAATTTTCAACAATTGCCTTAAAAGAATGACACACAAACTGACCTCATAATATAATAAAATTATGTATAACCAAAGCATTGGTATAAGGCACCATGCGCCTAATGACAAATTTTATGTCTGTTGAATGTGGTACTTGGGAGCTCGTTTTCAGGAGATGGTAGATTTAGCGTGTTGTCTGAATCATGAGCTACAGAGTCCACTTTTCAGAGTGAGTGGGAAGGGGCACAGTGCCCATGTTAACTGACTACACCAAGCTGAGAGCCTCAGGTCTTCCCATGCCCTGCAGAGCCTCGTGAGCTTGTGTGACACGACCTGCCAGGCCTGCCACAGCATCACTTGTGCGGCTCAGATGACCCTGTGTCTTCCACGCATCAAAGCACTCAACTCCCTGTCACCAGTCAACATCCTCCACCTCTCTCTTACAAACATCTAGGCCAGTTGCTCCTGATTTCTACTCCGGAATTATCTGTTCCCTTTTCTGTACAGGCTCTGTTTTGAGACAACAAAACTCTCCGGCTGAGCTGAGTATAAAACAACAATGGCGGGATGATGCAGTATTTCTCCCTCACAGGAAGTTTTGTCTTTTTCTTGTCATCTCTTCTCCCTCCCACTGCAATGCTTAGAGCTCACTATTACTATTATGCTAGTACCTCTCCCTATTTAAATTGTGTAATATGGACAATAAGCTCCACAGGGAAAGGGCCTCGTCTTTGTCCTTGCCTGTATGACGCCACGCACATCAGCAATGCTATCTAAATAATGGTTACTGATAACAAAATGCAGCTGCCAATTTTCCTAAACTTAGAATCATTTCTTCTAACTATAACTCACTGATTAGACATTATCCCTGCTTCTCTGAAGATAAAGAGACGACTCTCTCTGACAGCCAGGCCTAGGGTAAATGATAGCTACTTATTGTCAGGTGAATGGAGTCTTAAAATCAGGTGATTGAACAATAACAGGGGTAGAAAAATAAGAGAAAGGATGTATTTTACTTATGTGAGGTTTTGGTTTTTTTTTTTTTTTTTTTTTGAGTATATTCAGATTACATTTTTGAAGTACATAAGGAACATGGTCTTGTTAATGTTTCAGGCATCCAGAGACACTATAAGGCTTATAATGCACTTCATCTACAACATAATATATACTACAATGCACCCCTTATTTCCGCATACTTCTGTAAGTTGTATTTTTTTAAAGCACTGGAATTTGATCTACATTCTGAGATTTTCGATGGAACTTCTGCAATGCATGTTAGGACAGGCATTTTTCTCTTCTTCATCCCTGGTAAAGTTGCTCTGTGGAAAGCAACTCTGCATATGCATATTTGGAGCTTGCTCTGATTTCAGTCTAGAAAAGGTCCTAAGTATCAATGGATCAAAGTGGACGTGCGCATTACCTTCTGGCATGGAATTTACGTTTTTATCAAAGGTTCCCTCTGAAAAATCTCTCTCTTGCTTCCCGTGGCTGGCCGCTGTTCTGCACAGAGGTGCCTCTCCTCTGCAGTACTGCAGGGGGCATCTCGCACTGCGAAAAAAAAATGAGCGTTACAGGATGTAGCAACTGTTTTCATTTTGCACTGTACGGCACAGCCTTTGTTTGGGTAGCATTTTGATTTAAACAGTAATCTAGGTCTGCCGCACAAATAAATTATTCAAGACCGAGGGGCAGACTATGGTTTTATAACAAGCCTGAGCCAAACCATCCTGAGAGCGAGTTTTGACCCTTCTGGGAAAGGGTTAAGTGGGTTCTGCTGACTCACTGAGGTAGGTGGCTTATTAGTTCACTTGTGTAAAAGGGAGATAAAAATGGTTTGCTGGGGAGAGGCCATCTAAGATGCTAGCTGAGCAGTCATGAGGGAGAAGCCTTAGGAATAGCTGAACTTTATTTTCTTATTGCTTATATTCTTGTTAATAAAGCCAAACCCCCAAAGCAATAAGGGGGTGGGGATCACTTTGGACTCCATTCAGTGTATGGCTTGCGCTTGAAAGCCAGATGGGAAAGGCTCCAGCTCACAGGTATAAATTACATGAAACAGTGACATAAAGACCTTGCATGGTGAAAATATTAAAGCATTCAGTCATAAGACCAATAACCAGGAGAGACAGAAATGGAGAGGTTGAAGGCAGGCTAGAAAGTCAGGTTTTAAGATGAGAATTTAGAAGGGGATATAGAATCAGCGAAAGGGGAGAGGTCTGCACAGATTGTTTCAGGTGACCAGAGCTGCAGAGTGAATGGTTTTTCAGCAATGACGCTGATCTGACACTAGCTTAAAAGAGTAGGTAAGTACCCAAATTTATCTAGGAAGGATTTTTCAGGAAAGACGCGCTGGGACTGATATTTTTGCTCAGCCTCAGTTTGCTGCTGTAGGCAGGAGGGGTTTTTTTAATGTTGTATAGCAAAAGGTGAAAGTGCAAGGAGCATCCATACAGCCAGTTAAGAATGCAAACACAGGAACATCAGAAAGGCTACTGAGGTCAGACCAAAGGTCCATCTGGCTCAATATCCTGTCTCTGACAGAGAACAACAGTGAATACCTAGGGAAGAATATAAGAGCAGTGATATAAGTGATATTTCCCCAGCATGATCTTCCAGCTTCTAACCATTTGCAACTCAAAGACTTCCTGAGCCAGATGTGATATTTTTGTGTTTTATAGCCCTTGATAGATTTTTCTTCTATGGAGGTGTCTAGTCGTGTTTGACTTATAGCCGCTATAGCCTTGTACCCCCCAGCCTCCGTGATTTCTTGTGGCAAGAAGTCCCACAACTTACTCTACACTGAATGCTAAGCCACCTCCTTTTTCTCTGTTCTGAACCCACTGCCCACTACCCTCCTTCGATGCCAAGACAATCTCTAGTTAGTATGTACATGCCACACAAACTTTTACCCACCTTTGTTGTTAGGCCCCATCCTTAGCTCTCTGTTTTTCAGCCCAGGTTACCCATTGCTCATATGGGAGCTGCTCCGTGTCTCCGGTTATCCTGGCTGTTCTTCTCCAAACCCTTTGCAGTTCTACTTGATCACGCTTGAAATGAGGGACTAAATCCTCACACAGCACTCACAGTGCAGGTGTGGCAGGGTTTTATCCTGTGACATAATCACCTTCTTTTTTTCTGTTCTCCCTTCCCTGTTGTCTCCTAAGAGTTTGCATGCTTTTTTGGCTATTGCTGAGCACCAAGGTGATATTTTCATTGAACTATTCATTAGATCTACAAAATCTTGTTGCTGAATGGCAATGGTCAGCTCTGAGATCATCATTTTATATGTTATTCTTTTAATGTGTAATGCTTTACATTTATTAGCCTCGAATTTCATCTGCTATCTAAGTGCTCAGTCTCTCAGTCTCATTAAGCCCTTCTGACAGCCTCTCATTTCTACTTCTCTGTTTCCTTAATGTCCTTTGAACAATGTAGAAACTCAGAGTATGTGGGAAGCAAAGAAGCTAAGGAGGGACAAGTGAGAAAGGAACCCATTTGATGTTAGTCTGAGTGATGTAAGAAGTAAAAAAATGGTGAAAGCTGGAGAGCTAGGAGATAAGAAGTGTTCAAAAAGAGATCTGAAAACAACAGGCAAATTAAGAAGAGGGCCTACACTGGAGGAAGACAGTAAAATATGTATGTAAGCTGAAGAGGTTAAGGCAAAATATTAATTTGTTTAGATGTCTAAAAATCTGGGGAAAGGTTATGGGGCAACCTCTGTGGGAAGGAAGGAGATAGTGGGATTTAGAGAAATTACAGGTTTCTGAGAAACGTGAAGGGGACTGTGAGAAATCGAGAGGATGAGAGACATTAGTGGGACATAGACGATAAAATGACATCCGTGA
This sequence comes from Pampusana beccarii, assembly GCA_013399365.1. Classification (NCBI taxonomy): domain Eukaryota; kingdom Metazoa; phylum Chordata; class Aves; order Columbiformes; family Columbidae; genus Pampusana; species Pampusana beccarii. The sequence continues at coordinate 429,340 of VWYH01001492.1, forward strand.
TAGACCGAGAATTCGATGTGGCAGAAGCAAGATCAGAAGGAAGTAGAAATACACCAGAAATAAGTTATTCCTAGAGTAACAGCTGCATTCTGCATCATAATGCTGACAGGTATGGAGCCATGGCACATATCCCCCCATCTAGGATTTTCAGGGCAATTTGATTTATCGCATGCAACACTAGCTTAGACTGGATAATTTTAAAAGGAGTCTAACGCCATTTCCTTCTTTTACAGCTCTTTCAGAAACGCTTGCATGTTAGCTCTAGCGGAGAGCTAGGTGAACTACGAGACAAGAAGTTTTACTTGGGTATGGTTATGTTGCATTGCCTGCCTTTCCTTAACGGAGTTAGCTGAGATACATTCAATATAGATGTTATAATATGAAAACACAGTATCCATGACCTTCCTAAATTTATAGACACCCCAACAGAGATGCAGAAAGCATGTGATTGATATAGTCTGGGGCTTGGAAACTGACATTGCATGCTCATGTACTTTAGCAAAATCTCACTGACAGCTACCTACCTGTTTCCTGGAATTTCACTTGTCATTTGGAAAAAAGAAGGTGGGTTAAATCTCTGGCTGTTCTAATTGTGAAGAAAACTTCCAAAATTAGAACCATGTGTAACAAATAAACAGTTCTCTAGAAAGGTGGGAGCATAGCTCTAAATGGTGTGTGAATTGCCCCAGCCATTCCAGCAAGGTGCTAACTTGTTTGCCTGGGAGTAATAATTTAAATACTAACAAGATTCGTTTCATTGTTCTTCATGTAAAATATTGAGAGAGGTTCAAAGTGTGTTGTAGTTAGGTTGTGTATTGCCAATACCAGCAGAATCTACTTAAGTGAACACCCTGCCATTTTGGCTGCCCCTAGGAACAGAAATTTTTTGGACGTGGAAGAATCATATATATATATATATATATATTTTTTTTTTTTTCTTTCTAGACTGCCTTTTGTTCTTTGGTACATTTCAACATATTCAGGGGCTGATTTCATGTGACTTCCATTTACCCCTCTGTTACAACGATTCAGTAGCTTCCGAGCTTCATGTTTTCCTGTGACTGCTCTTCCCCTGCCACAGGGTGCATGTGCACATGCACACAAGCACACACACACATACACAAAGAGAAAACATTATTTGTGACTTATAAAAGCAGGTAACAATACGAATTCTATTCTTCCTAGGACTGACAGGTTAAAGTAAATGTTGGGATGTCTATGTCAAGCTATCCAGGTATAACAGTGTGAAAACTGTCTTAGAGAGCAGAAGGAATGTCCTGTCTGTGCTTTGAATCTTCCCCTCTGAACTGCATTTCAAAGATTTTTATTTCCATATATCTTTAAAATAGACAAATTTAATCCTTACACAAGAGTGTAACTGCTTCCACATACGATTCATACCTGCAGGCAGATTGGTTTACTTATAGTTAAGATGTGTATGCCCTGGAAGACTGCTGTGGTTTAATCCCAGCTGGCAAGTAGGACCATGCAGCTGCTCTCTCATCCTCCCAAATGGGATGGGAGAGAGAATCGGAAAGGGAAAAAGCCTTGTGGGTTGAGATAAGAACGGTCTACCAGGACAGCAAAGGAAGAGGCAGGGGGGGAATAAAAAGTATACACAAAACAAGTGATGCACAATGCAACTGCTCACCACCCATGACCCAACAGCCTGTTCATTCCCGAGCAGCAGTATTTGCCCCCAGCCAGCTCCAGTTTATATACTGAGCATGACGCCATACGGTAAGGAACACCCCTTTGGCCAGCTTGGGTCAGCTTTGCCCCCTTCCAGCTTCTTGTGTACCAGGCAGAGCATGGGAAACTGAAAAGTCCTTGACTACCCAGCAACAACCAAAACATGGGTGTATTATGAACATTCTTCTCATACTAAATCTAAACCACAGCACCATAACATCTACCAGAAAGAAAATTAACTCTGTTCCAGCCAAAACCAGGACAGAGACACAAATGGGTATAAAGCGAAATTCGCGTCATTGTTAACGATGGAGAGAGCAATGTCTCTGCATAATCAATGAATCAATCACTTTTTTTTTTTTTTTCCAGTGCACCCTTCATGCCAACATGCCTCAATGCTTTATGGTCATTAAATTATATCAAAGAATACACCACGGAATAGACAAGGCCAGATCAATAAATCTTAAAACCTGATTTGAACTTGCCAAGGACTCTGCACAAGTAACCATGAAAGAAAGGATGACTCCAGTCAGAAGGGCATCTGTGCGGGCATAAAACTGAACCAAGACATAGGTGATGCTAGTTAGAAGACAGAAACTTTTAAAGGAACCGATCATTTTTATAGCATCACCCAACTACCAACAGCATTTACCTGGAGCTCAGTGTCTTAAGAGTCTTTTCAGACTTCTGAGTGATATTAGAAAATAACCATGGTGGCAAGAACTGTTTACAACTGGTCAGACAGCTATATGCTTCAGGTCATGTCCTGCCAGGAACGTGCCTAATTTTAGAGATTTGCCTGTTTGTGAACTCTCTGTTTGATTATTGCAGGGTATCATATCAAAGAAAGATGCAGCACATGCCAGCTGGTATTGTGTGACTGGTCTGTCTTCATGGACCATCTCAGCAATTTGATCTTTGCAACGACTTCATACTGAACTCAGATCCAGTTAAAAGCCATCTGTTAGTTTGGTAGGACACCTCTCCCTCCTTGTTTGAGAGGAGATCTTTATGAAACCACAACAGCCTTTATGAAACTACGAGTTTATGTGGAGCTTTGTACATTTTGCTCATAGAAATTTCACAGTAGCTGTCATAACCTATGAAGATTGATTCCCAGTGCAGATAAAATGACCACAGGCCTAACTGCATTAAAAACTAAATGCAAATCTCAGTTCTTCAACTTAAACTTCCCTCCCTCAATAATTTTGCAAGGCATGTGCTCCTTAGTCTGTGGATTGGATCAGAAGTATTGCCTAGAGGCAAAGGGTCAGAGGAGATTCCACATATGAAAAGCAGGAGGCCCTCAAAAGGGTGCAACCTCAGTTGCTGAACAGACACCACAAATAGGATGGATAAAAGCCCACATGAGACTCTGGTATGTGAGCAAGCAGAAGCTGACAGTTGCCCCTCAGGAATACAGTACAAAGCGCTCAGTTCCGCAGGAGACGTGATCTGAAAGCCTGCTTCCTTGGAGCAATCACACCTGAACTGTTGCATGGTGCTGCGGTTGCATAATTTAATAGTTGTCATGTTTCATCCCAAGGTGAGTGTTCTTCGTGGTAGTGTACATTTAAAATTTGTAGTTCATTAGGGATAAAAGGGTCTATGCAAGAGAAGGTCAGACATTATCCTCATAACTGGCAGAAGGGGTCCATATTAAAACAAAGAAGGTGTTTGATTTTCTTTTGAACGTGGGCTGATGATTCAGGCCACGTGCCCTTCGTATGCTCTGTCTCTCCCTTTCCCATCTTCTCTCTTTTGAAACAGATTTAAGTCCATCTACTTTTATATTTTCAAACAAAACCCATAAAAGGGCCATAAATATCATGACTCGCTAAAATGAAAGCTGTTTTCTTCTCCTCCCAGGAGACTCCTGCCTGAGAGAGAGACAGAAAGAGTTCACCTCTTTGAAAATTTCCTCCTATGTTGAAGTAAAGCTGGTATCTAAAAGCAGTCTTCAAGGCTTTGTTCTTATCATCTTGACCTGGCTTTGTACCAGCTTCTCTCTGTATTGCTTGTGGAAGTGTGAAGGACGTGGCTAGGGGAAGGTGTTTTGGCTATCACTGGCAGAGCAAGGGTCATACTTGGAAAGGGGTTTCATTGTGGTTTCAGAAAATGTTATAAACTCAGTGCACCAGCAAAAGGAATGAAGAAATTCATTCCCCTCCTGGATCAGACCAGTGATCCACCCCTTCTGTCTCTGATGTTGGCCAGAACCAGATGCATCTCAGAAGGTATAAAGAAAGTTTAAGTGGGTAATTATGAAATAACCTGCCCTGAATACAATTTTCTCCACTCCTGGCCCAAAGCCCTCCTTCATCTCTCTTCCTTGGTTAGAGTTCAAGTCTATGCCCTGAAGCACCATGGCTTCTCTCCCTTCCAAACCGCTTTTCATCCTGGCCTGTCTAATGTAACTGCCTATGACAGTGTTGTGATGGGATGTATAGGTCTTGTCCATTGAGAGTCTGTGACAGATCAGAGCCTTATTGGAAAGAGAGGCAGGGAGGTAAAGAGAAGGCGAGGGAGGAGAGCATAAACTCAGATGAAATATCCATCAGGAAGATGGAAAGAAGAGTGAATGCCTGAGAAACTAATTGCTGCCTGCTGACCTGGGCTGTGGAGGTAGCTTGCGAGTGAGTGGTTTTGCTTTTCAGAGATTTTGGCCTGGAGCACGCTAGGAAAATCAGCTTTTGGTTGAAACTACTGTTCATCAATACTTCCCCTTATATATATATATTTTTTTTTTTTTTTCTTTAAAGCTGTAGAAGTATGAGAGTAGTCCTGAGAAAACTATAATATTATATTCTGAGGCAGATTTTTCTTCCACTGAAGTTCACTACTCAGTTCTGAAAAGGTTTTGGAGTAATCTGTGGCTACTAGACATCGGACACCAATGAAAATCAGGCTGTTTTTCTACTGCCTGAAAAGGATTTAGGAACCCAAAGACAGACATTCCTGTCTAGGTCCTTGTCCTTGTCTTACAAAGAGAGATGGCTGCCCGTATTCCTGATTAAGGCAAAGCGTGTGTCTGAAAGTGTTGCAGAGGTTACCAGCTTCTGTGGGTTTGTTTGATTACAGCAGAGTGCATCAGCATTGATGTGACAGAATGCCAGATGCCCCAACGCGAGGATTAGAATTGCCTGACACAAGAAGTGTCTTGACTTTTTAGATATTGGCAGCATTATCTGTGGTGATAGCATTTTACCACAGGGAGTATTAGCAAAGTTTCAGGGAATGCTTAGTGTACTTTCTAGATGGATACTTTCCTAGTTGTATGCAAGTTGAATGACAACTTTCATTTATTTGTCCAGGAGTTCAACGGTTTCTAGGGAGAGGGGAAAAAAGACCTAGGTCTTGGATCATATCCAAGCCTCGGTAATGATTAATTTCACTACCACGGTATCCACAGCTTCCCATATTCCTTTCTCTAAACAGTGCTGCAAAGTGACACAGTGTTTTCCGAGTGACGGGTGTCGAAATCTCACCTGATCTCTTGGATGCCACATCGAGGAGTTCGAAGCATACTGCCTGCATTGGTTCAGCACAGGAGATTGTTCATTAAGAAAACTGACTTTATCATTTATACAGGGAACAGCTGCAGTTTACAGTTCAGTGGCAGTGTTCAAGGCTCTGTAATCTCCTGTTAGTTGCCACTTGCCATTAGGTTTCTTTACTCACCGTAAGGGAGAATTGTAGGGGGAATGAGAATTGACAAAGATTCTCCCTTCTTCCAGCTCCTTTATCAACCCAGTAACAAGACAAATAGCACCAGAAGGTAATTTGTATTGTGGAATATTAACTAGCTTGCTATGGATAAAGGAGCAGTTATTTGCAACACTAGCAGTCAGGGAAGCATTTGTAGGAGGCAAACTGTGCGGCAAAAAGGGTAGTGCACCTATTTCCCATTTTCCCCATGAGTCCACCCATGACTGACCCTTCAATATATCCATACCAAATATATTACGGGAACATAAAAGTAAGGTCAGGAGGAACGTCTATCCATTAGACAGAATTAGTTTAGCCCTGACCAGTGAGTGGTTAGTGATTTTCCCATTAATGCCTACCACAGAAACTAACTGCTTGCTAAGCGGAGGCTGTCCTCTGTCAGTGTCCTTACCTACCATCAATATTTGGGCTCCTGTGTCAATGAGGAATGTTGTAAGGTAACGATCATTAACCGCAACCATCATCTCAGGACTGGGATCTTCAGCAGTGGGCTGAGCCAGGCCTCGATCCTAGTTTCCCACATAATCATGGTTTAGGTTAAGTGCTGATAGATTTGAGTACATCCCTGAGCTCACACCCCCAGCACCCTCTGGCTCCCTGGTTGTTATCCTTTTAAACCGCATGGAGTCACCCCCATCTCCTCGACACAGGTCCTAGAGGGCTATCCCAAAAAGTGAAAGAGGGAAACCTGGGGAGCTGGCAGCCCACTGAAGTGATGCAGAGAGAGCCCCTTCTCTAAACACGTTATTCATCACCTCTTACGATCAGTAGTAACTGAGGGTGTTTCCCAATTTCCCCTTTTTGCTTTTGTCTTTTGCACGGAGACAGGCTGCCTCTTTTCTTTTACATTTACCTTGGCTAAAGTTCCCCCCTGGCTTTTATCCTGTGGTATGTACAGTGGTAAATCTGCATACATTGAAGGACCTCTTGGAAAGTAATACCATTTAAGCCTGTCTTAATGGCTAAAGCTAAAGATTTCAACACCCTCTCAGATGCCTTTATTACAGGTCAGAAGTGTACAGGCTCCCAAATCACCTCCCAGGGATGCGGCTCTGCAGGGCAAAGTTGTCTGGTACCCAGGGCAATGGGCAACGGGTCCTTTTAATTCAGTAGGGCAGTTTGCAGGCTGGCTGCCAAGGATCAGGGCCACACACTTTTCCCCCCACGGTCAATGGGATGCATCACAGAATCATTGAATAGTTTGGGTTGGAAGGGACCTTCCAACCTGCAATGAGCAGGGACATCTTCAACTAGATCAGGTTGCTCAGAGCCCCATCCAGCCTGGCCTGGAATGTCTCCAGGGATGGGGCATCTACCACCTCTCTGGGCAACCTGTGCCAGTGTTTCACCACCCTCATTGGAAAATATTTCTTCCTCATGTCTGGCCTGAATCTCCCCTTCTTTAGTTTGAAACCATTACGCCTTGTCCAGTCACAACAGACCCCGCTAACAAGTCTGTCCCCATTTTTCTTACAGGCCCCTTTTAAGCACTGAAAGGCCACAATAAGGTCTCCCCGGAGCCTTCTCTTCTCCAGGCTGAACAACCCCAACTCTCTCAGTCTGCTCTCACAGCAGAGCTGTTCCAGCCCTCTGATCATTTTTGTGGCCTCCTCTGGCCCCTCTCCAACAGGTCCATGTCTTACCTGTACTGAAGGCTCCGGAGCTGGATGTGTCTCTCCCCCAACCCCTCTTAACTCTAAAAACCTCTTAACTCTAAACCCTGTTGTGGAGACAGGTGGGTTTTGTGCCCCCACAGCTGTGCTCTGTTGTTCAGTCTTGATTAGTGGTGCCAAGAGGGCAGGGCAGAAGGAATCATCTTCACTATCACCTGGCCCTGAGGGGTGGGAATGCAGGTCTGCTTCTTTCCAGATATCCACATCCCAATCATCACCACACATGGCACAATGGACTTTAACCAGGTCTACTATAGTAGCTCCCACAACCTACTTCTGGGCTCTTCAACTTCTGCAATGATCTGGGGCTGAAGTTTTGACTCAAGCAGTCTGTTTTGCATTTCTGATTGCTTACACTTCCTAAGTATTCTTCCCATTTCCATTTTCCTCATTTTCCTTTTTCAACTGAAAATTTTCCCCTTTCAATTCATCAATCGTATCTGCTGCTGCCGTACAACAACTGCCTAGTAGTCAGCACATGGCATTTTCCCTTTTCCATTTTCCGTTCCTTAACTTACAAGAAGTCCACCATCTGGCAAACTCCTGCCAAATACAATCAGGATCTGTGAAGTGGCTCTTGACTCAGGATTTTGCCTCTTTCTCAAATTTTTCTCCCAGGGGAAAAAAAAAAAAAGGAGAAAGCAAGGGGTTATTTATTATTAATAAGATAATGTGAACCAATAAGTAATTTCTTGTAAAGAACAGAAAACACGGCTGTCCCTTTGAAACCATCTCCTTTGCTAATGCCCATGGATCAGCTTAGTAAACTGTCCTTTTGATCTGTATGCATCCTTCTTAACGCTGTTTTTGCTATAAGCTCACTGGAGGGGCAGGTGGGACATTACTTTCCAGCAGTAGATCGCTGGCAGGCCTTTGCGGCTTCTGCTTTTTCAGGTGACTGATGCCCAGGCCTTCTCAGTGCCAGCTAGCAGATTTCCCCTCGACCAGCTACAAGAGATGCTAGAAAGCCAAGGCTCTAGCGCTGGCTAATTCTTACAGCAGATGTTCTCTGCTGAGTAGGTATAATACTTGGGCAAGGCTTTTGCTTGAACGATCTAACAGGTGATGCGTAACATGGCAGAGCTGTTACCCTTTTATGCTGGTATTTACAAGTTCACACAACTAAGTCTTCCCTTCCAACCCCATAACACAGTGCCACTGCCTGGTATGGGTGAAGTGAGAAGAATATTATTTCACCAAACTGACCTTAAATGTGTGCCCAAAGCTCAGTCTGATGACAGCCACACACTGAAAAATAATCCCTCACTTCATCGGCAAATCTCTCTTCTGTCCACAATTAAGTCCCCTTTACAATTCCTTTTTTTTTTCCCATGTTGATAGCAGTATAGTTATTGCAAGAGTATAGAAATTGTAAATAACTAGCCTATTATTTTTTCCTAGTCGCCTTTCCCTCTTTCTCTCCTTCAGTTATGAATGCCTTGGAGAAGACATCATTCTCGCTTAGCTCTTATGGGGAGCTACAGTAAATTAAAAAATGATGCTGGATTCTGTTTTCACTGCAAAACGAAACAAAACCAAAAAAGTGCCCTGTTATAACCTGATTTGGTGTGATTATACTGTAAATAGGCCATAAACAGTCAAAAGGAAAATAACCCACAATATTCATGCCATTGAAAGACCGTGTAGTGGTAATCACTGTTCTTCCCTGCTGTTCAAAATATTTTCCAAGTGTCCCTGAAACTGCATTGGCAGCAGAATGTAGCCCAATTCAAGGGCTTTAATGCTACTGCTAAGTAGAAATGATTTCTCTCCTACGAATTTTCAGTGAAATAGAGTCTATTTTGCAAAAAAAACATAGCTATTCACTGCAAATGCACTTTAGGAAAAGGCAGAGACCATCAAAAATATTTCTGACAAGTCAGTCCCACGTTTTGAAAAGTTCAGTCCAATCAAGGAAAAAGTAGAGATGTTGAATTTCAAAAATATGCATTTTCTATCTGAAGATGTCAAATATTTTTTTCAGGGTTAGTTGCCAAAGGTAATAGGGAACATAACCTCCACTTCTTACATGGAGAAACAAGAACAGAAATTAGCCTTCAGCTAATTTTTTTCCTTTTCCCCAAGAGTTTTTACAGTTTCCTTGCCATGCAGACAACCGGGAGTTTAAACTGCTGGTTTAGTTTACCTTTAAGACCACAAATCTTCACAGAGAGCAAGGCCGCCTCCGCCTAACGTAACGCTACAGAAGAGCTCTGCCAGAGAAATGTTTACGACCTTGATGCAGGGAGACACTGCACTTTTCCTGCCCTTCGTGGAAAGGGTCTTTTCTATCTGATATCCATGCTCAACACTTCCAGGTATTTCCCCTTCATGACCCTTATTTCACAGCATCCTTTTGGGCTTAGTAATAGCTAAGGATATAATTATTTATTGTTGCTCAATTAGTATCCAGAGGTCTTAACTAGCACCGGGACCCCATTGCAGTGTGTACCGCACACAGCACATTCAAAGATATTCTCACCCTAGAAAACTTACAAATTAAATGAATTAAACAGACCCAGGCTGGGAGAAAGAGATTGCATCTGCCAGTGTATTTGAGACACAGAGACTGAGCTCAGCCTTGCACATGAACACTGCAGCAGAGGAAGTCTGTGGAAAATTTCAAAAGATCAGGCTAAATTAATCTCGCTAACAAAGTCATTCTCCCCGAGCAATCACTCAGCTCTGTGTGGCACAATTAAATACTCACTGGCCTCCAGAGAGCACAGGCACAGCTCTCTAAACTGGTGATAAAGGCATTTGCCTGAGAAGGGCAAACACATGTTTCAGGCCTTTTTCCAGAGAATATGCAATGTGAAAGAGTTAAGTGTCCATCAGTGCAGGTTCTTCCCCCAAGACACTGTTCCTGAGTGCTAATCTATGAAGTTGTGCTTTGTTTTTCTGGTCCTAAGAATACTTAAATAATCAATTCAAAATGATATAGTCAATGTGTGACTCTTTCACTCCAGAATAACCAACATCACCGGGAAAGAGCCTGATGCTTCTTCCTTGGGCGCAGATTCAAGTTGTCTCGGTGAGTTAAAGTACTATTTCACATCTTCTGAGATGACCTGAACACTGAGCTGCTACACTGAAAAAGGCCACTCTCTGCTTCTTTTCACCTGTTGCTTGTAGGCTACGTCTTGTCTGTGGATAAGGCTGGTGTAGGAATCAAAGGTAAAGTTCAGCCCAGGCTAGAAAGAAGTGCTTTGTTGTAGTTTCATGTTTTTGACAAATCCAGTATAACTGCAGACTGCTGCCAGAAGTAGTGGTCCCATCTCCCTCACCTTGCCTCCCCCAGTCTTCAGGCAGCACATTGACACTGTATTGCTTACATCAGATCTAGCAACGACCTGAGTACGGGGCTTGTCAGATTAACTTGTTGATTTGACGGAAAATTAATCTGTTTTTTTTAGAGGTGGGGTGTGGTGCTAATGACAACCCTGTGGCCACTCGAATTGCTGTCTCAAAGACAAAACCATCAGCAGGACTCCACCTCAGCGGGAATCCTCAAATGCACCCATGTAAAACTCAGCCTTAAGACTGGAGCAGACCTAGTCCTTGACATTCTTTATTTTCTGAGAAGATTCCCAATTCAATGTGGTGGTATTAGGACAGTTACACAGGGAAGCTAGGTAACTAACAGAGAACTGTCAGACGGGTAGGCAGGCAACTCCCTAAAAAGTAGATACGCTGCGCTGCAGTTTACCGTGCTTAGATCTTTTGGATCTGGGTCACATTGTGATGGTGCAGATGGTTTCAAATATAAATGTAGGCCATCACATGGATGGGGCATACTTTTCTGGCAAAGCTGGCAGCTTTACCTATGTTTTTCTGTTTGAGAAATGATTCATAAACAATCAGATTGGTTCTGGCACTGTGTGGCAGATTGCACTCCAGCATGCGGCTGTCTTCTAGCTGAAAGCTAGGCTAAATCACCCACTCAAAGTACAAGCCTTCTTTAGCATTTAACACTTCCTTAACATTTAACAGCCAAACTCAGCAAAGCCCCAGCTTATATTTTTGCTTTGTCCTACTCACCTGCTCATGCCTCAAAAGATTGCAAATGCTTCTGGAGTATCAAAGCTTCAAATCCAATGCAGACTGGCTATTATTCCCTTCAGCTGTGAGCGTGGCAGTCACGGAGATGGGATGAATGCTCCCCATCTACATCATTTACATCCAGAGTTTAGTATTAATTCTGTCACTTTTTAACCTGACTTTTACTTTGGAAAGTAGTCGCCTGACAACACAGGGTGGTTCAATCCCCTGTGCTTCTGCCTGACTTGCATGCTAAGGGATCATCTTGTAACCTCAGGGTGCTTGCTGGAATGGGAGGGCCATGGTGATTTTAGGTGAGATTAGCCAACTGGCAGAAGAACCTGCTCTGAGGGAAATGTCTTGCCAAGATTTATGCACGCAGTGACAGGATTAGAAAGATATTGCATGTGGCACATTACAGTGGACAAAGGAATAGTCTTCCTATTCCCTCATTCTACCACATGGACTGAGTTACACACTCTAAAAAACATGTTCCTTGCACAAAGGAGCAGAATAAAATACTGTTTGGCATAAATCTATTCCTGCTTGTGAATGTAAATTAAATCTTTTCCCCTTCATATTTCTTTTGTTCTGCTGCTTTTATCTTTGTGGAAATTTTCCTTGCTGACTCCTCTGTCCTCAATCTGGCCCTGACTGGTAAAAGTCATAAACTCTTCTAATGTCACAAGCTCTAGTGAAACAAAGAAAAAAACTTAACAGTGAAGTCAATTATACTGTTAAGCGGGCATTCTTTATTTTATCAATGCTGGGGAACAAGCGCTGGGGAACACTTGGGATCATCCTCCATAAGTGCTCCAATGACTGGATGCTCTTGCATTGCTTATATTCACATAATTATTACAATTTTTGGAAATTTTTAACAGACAATATATCTCTACTAAGAAATCATTGATGAAGTTAGTTATAATTGATTAGTTTCTTACTTACAATACATCTATTAATTACGAGTTAAAAATAAGCTAAGCACTCTGCTTCTAAACAATGTATTACTTAATCTTCTGTCTCCCTCTTGTCATGCAGAAGGATCTAAAACTTGAAAAACATCCCCTTGTTTTGCAGGTGGTTAGAAAACATTTATCATGTCAATTTGTTAATCTCTTCTGTAACTTAATCACAGTATACACTAATTTAGCAGCTTCTCTTCACTAGGAACACGTCCTTGGAATCTTTCTATCTTGGCTGGGGGTGACATGAAGTTACAGAAGCCACACTGGTACACTGGCTTCTCCTGCCCTCCCCTGCGCAATTATTTTGGGGAAAGCTATGAATCTAGGCCAGAGAAACTACACTTATAACACCCACTATTTGAGCCTCTCGCTCTTGCGGTGGGAACTAACATACTGTCAAGGTTGACAGCACTAGGCCAGTTTATTTCACCAGAGGACCCGGCCTTTTCTTTCCTCCCATCTCCTGAGCTTGGCTGCTCCCGTTATATGAACCCTGGCTCACGCCTGTCCTTAATAAAATCTCCATGCTCCATATGCTCCCTCAGCTTCCCTTTGATTAGCGCTCCCAGAGTCTTCCTCACTGCTGACGTCGGGTGCATGCACAGCTCTGTAATTTCCCGACAGCCCTTTTCAAACACTGGCTTTTTAATCAGGCGCTCTGTTTCACCAGCACTTCCTTCTCTCACAGAGTGCCTTTGAAGCAAGGCCGCCGATAGTGGTGGGGTTCCTTCTCTGCTGTCTTTTTTTGTTGTTTCCATACAGGATTCTAGGACAAAATTCTGTAGCTTTTCAGATGCTCTCATTTTTTTTTTTTTTTTTTTTTTTNTTTTCTTCTTTCCCTATGTCATGATCCTAATTTCCTTCAGGATTTCTTCTTCCTCTCCTGGGAAATTTGTCTCTATTTCTGGCATCTGTCCTTCCTAACCCTTCCCACTTTTTTTCCCTTCCAAAGACAGGGGAAAAGAATCCATTTAATATTTTTCTGTAGTAACGTCTATCTCATCTGTCAATAAATTACCCTTTGCCATCTCTGGGAGACCCCTTTGTCTCCCTTCACTGACCTTATTCTGTACCTTGCCTGTTTTTTTTTAAGGGAGGATGCAATATCCCTGGGCTGTCATTCCATGAAGAACAGCTGTCATTCCTCCCATAGTGTATGCGTATGTGTTTGAGGAGGGAGGGGAAGAGGAGGGGGGAATTAGGGGAAGACAGGGAGCTGGCATTGGGAAATATGATGGTCCTATTCACACTGGTGAATGTTTTTTCATTCATGATATTCAGCTGCAATTCTGTCTTTTTCTTCCAGCGGTTTTAGACATTCATTTTCTGATTAACAGAAATCTAACACTCATCCATCTGAAATACAACTACGAGAATATTTATTAAAGTAAACATATTTTTCAAAGTCATTATGTATGCATTTTATAAATTTCTAATTTCTTTGCAGTCTCTGCAACTGTGAATGCCATCTCACTGTCAGAGCTGCAGTCTAATACTACAGACTAGGATTCTGGAACCATATCTGTGGCTAAAAAAACCCGTGATTATTCCATAGATTTTCAGTGTTACAAACTGAAATGGTCACTGAGAGGGTTAAACAGCATAGTATAGTCCTGCATGCAACTAGCTAGCTGTGCAGAACTGCATAAGGAAGGGACAGACACATGAATCCAGCAATTCCTGCCCTTTCCTTACTGCTGCTCCTTGTGCTGTTTGAAGCATTGCAGACTTCCAGAGAAGTCATCACAGAGCATTCATTCCCTGTGTATCTCGTGGTCCAAGGGCTACGTATACCTGTGCTACGTGGTCACATGTAGCACAGGTACAAGTTTCCTTCTTCCTCCTCCCCCACATAATCTAGCCATAAATCAGTACAGTTTAGAAAGGCATATTCTGGCTTTGATCAAATTTTACCAATGTATTTAATGAAAAAAAAAAAAATCAACTGAAGATGCCCTCACCTCTGTAGCATCTGGTAATTACACTTCCTAATGCATTTATTCTCAAAATATGCACATGAAATAAGGAAATGCAGTTATTATCTACGATGCAGGTGTGCAGTAGAGACACACCAAAGCACTCTGAAGGTACAAGACACAGCACACGCTGGGGCCTTCATTCCCGAGTATCTGAGTCAAAAACCTGGTGGAACACACCATGAGCCCTGTTTGATCCACCCTTGATCCAACAAAGGAGACCTGGTTTCCCTTGGGAACCAGCTGTGTGTGTCAACAGGCCAGATCCAGGCATGGCCAAACCTGGGGCACTCCTTTGAACCTGTGAGCCTGGAGGTGTTCCAAAGCCCCAGATCAGCCAATGCTACAGAGAGACTGAAGAACTTAAGCCAAATCAAAAAGGATGTCTAGGTATGACGTACATATCAAACTCGTCACTTCCTTGTCCTGTGCTAGCAGGACATCAGCAGAACATCTTTTCTCTTAAAAGAACTATACTATTCATTTCACAATGGCTTTGTGACTGATGTCTGCTCTGGCCATTTCTCTCTCATCTGATAGCTCTGACTCACAGTCTCTGTTGGATTTAGCTGCTCTAACGGAAAAGGTAACGCAACTCCACAGCCAGAGGTAATAAATTCTTTAGCCACAGCAGCAAAATACATTTATATGATCTTGAATTAAATCCCTCATTTCTGCAGTATGCAGTCCAGGGTATCAGAGCAAATTGGCATCACTTCAAATCAGATTTACATTAGTGCACCAGGCTATGAGCTGAAACAGTGAGCAATGGAGACATCATTCCTTCAGCTACCTCTTCTTTGGCTGAACAATCTCCAGCACCTTAGTAACGCAGGTAGCTGAAGACACTAATATCTTAAATTTCTCCAGGGTGAATCACTCAGGCTTGGGAACCAGAACCCGCCCTCCTCTGGGATGTAACATCACGTGCTGGAAACAGTCCCGTGCCTTTGGGGACTATGGCTCTGTCTGCATAGGGAAATGATGTTTTCAAATGTGTCCTCCTCCTGGTAACACCAACCCTGCTCCAGCACCAGGAACAATGCTGGGAGGCTACTGAACAATGGCTCCTGGCTACTGCCACCTTCAGGACTACCCCGTGTTAATTATTCAGGCCTCTTGTAAAAGTCACCTGTGGCAACTGGCAGAGTATCTGCACAAACACTACCAGCCCCGAGGCTGAGAAACTCTTAAATAGCCTTAGTAAGAGAATACTAAAACCTTGATGATGAGCGAGCGTGGGTGGAATAATTGTCTGCTCAGAAAGAGCCATCTTTTTCTCATTCTATTCCTGTTGTTGAATCCTTATCTCCTGGATAAATAAAAACAAACCTCCCCAGTTATTATTGTTCTTTTTCACCTTTTGACTCTTGACTAGATTTACCGCAGATACAACCCTTTGGCAATGAAAGTGGAATCAACACAGTTGTGATGCACTCCAGTGGAATTCTCACCCCTGCTCCACCTCAGACTGTCAAGCTCCTCATTTTCTGAATGGCTGTTAATTACCCATCCTTCTAGCTCATGTCTGAGATACACCTTTCCAAGTGATCACTGCTCTGATCAACAGACTGTTCTGTATCACTTTGAATCTTTATCTTATTTTTAATCCTCAGCTCTTGGAGCCAAACCTGATACCTTTCTGAAGAGAGAAACTCACGGTGATAGAAGCCTTGTTCGGGCTGCTTCTCCTTTCTACATTTTTCAGTGTTTTCCCAGATGAGGCCCCAGGATTATTGCAAACCAGTCCCAGGAAGAAATGCTGCTCAATTAGGCGAAAAGAAACTCGAAGGAAAAAAGGAGTAGAGCCAGCAAATTGCTTGAGATAACAATCTCCCCCCACCCGTGTGTCTCTGTAACTAAGAGGATTAGCTGAACTTTCTGTGTCGCACCAAAACTGACAATAAGCAACAGTGACTTCCCCCCGCTGGCACTTGTACCTTCACATGTTTCATTTCCTTGCCCATACTACTGCCTTGCCCCTTGCTGATTGTATGACAAACTTGGGGATGAACATGATGGCTCTTTCCTTCAAGATTTATGACTCAAAGCCAAACAAAACCCAAGTCTAGTTATTACATGCTCCGTTTCCTCCTAACAACAACTCACTTTTAACAGTATAAGCTAAACACGGAAACATGGAAATATGGTCTCCTTCATCTCACCTGATCTATCTGCTGTTGGCCAGAGATGCAAACAACAGCCTCGGGTCTGCTACCACAAGAGCAGGCATAAAGAAGTCCCTTGGGAGCAGGACCAAATCTGCAGAATATATAGAGCGGAAGTCCCATCAAAATTCAAAGTGACTGAGGCTCCATGTAGATACAGCACTGCCAGCAAGGAGCTGGATGCTTATTTCAGGTAAAGATTTGTCACAGTGTGGTAGGACGACTACTCAGGGTACCTTTGCAGTGAAGGGGGATGAACTTTGGCAAAGGACTCTGTCACTGACTGCGGTATCAGCTCCATGTTCCTCTGACAATGGTGTACACGTGGTAATCAAACATCAAGTAATTCCAGCTTCTATAGTAAACCAATTAATTTTTGCTGAGCTGTGTAGAGCATCACTTAAGCCAGGTGAGCAACTCCTTTCCATGAGCCTGCCACAGTACCTATATGGAGAGAGGAAGTTTGTTCTAAAAGACAAGACAAAGGAGGAATATTCTCCCATTGAAACATACTCCTTCCTCTTCTCCACCCTGAGTTTCCACAGAAGATGACAGTGGAAGGTGATAGAAATACGAAAGGTCTCTGATACCCGAAGGGCCTCTCATTGCTACACAACTCCCTGAACCTAAATTAAATCACTACGGCATTTCTGCCATGTTAAACAGTGTGAGTAGGTACTCTCAGGTCACATAAATTCAGCAAAGCAGTGGTTTGGGGGTCCCTGCACAGCTTTATTTGTGATCAAAGGGTATGATGTTGTGGGGGAGAAATACCTCCAGCCAGATTTAGATTTTTACTCCAAAAATCTGTTCAGACTGAGGCACTGTAAAAAATGCCCAGTGTATTGCCATGGGGTAAGACTGCCTTTCACTCTATAGCAACCCCTGTCTCGCCTGTGTGGAGTAGCAGGTTTAGTTCAAAGGGATCTAGGTCCATTCTCTTTCCCTATTTACATGAAATGGGACTAGAGTGGAGCGTGGCAGCCTTTTAACAGTGCCCCACAGCACTGCAAGAGTTCAGGCTAGAGAGTGAAGGACACCGTGTCCAATTGAAATTACAGAGGAATTTGGGGTAGGCAGAATGTAATTACACAATTGGAATTTAAACTGTGAAATTAAAAGGAAATATTCAAGGATGACGGGGCAGAGAGAATCCCTAATCTCCAGCCAGGCTAGGCTGTGTGCCAGAAAGTCCCTTTCTGAAGAGGGAATAAGCAAAGAGCCTGTGCTGGAAGAAAGGGAGGTAGAGAATAAAGACAATGTTTTCAAAAGCACCCTAACTCCAGCTGTGTGTTTGTTTCATAGGCTATGTCTTTTCTACAAAAAACCTTGCAGTTGCTAAAAGGTGTCAGATGTGTCCCTCTTGGCCCCCTCTTCACTGAGGTCAAAAACAATTTGGTTCCTCGTGTAAGCAGCAGCAAAGCATTCCCAAGGTCTACAGCAGAAAGCGTGCTGCACGTCTGGTCGAAAAAAGGAATCCAGTCCTCTTTTTCATGTAGGTGCAAAACAGAGTTTGTCCTTCTATGTGGGGTCTGTCAGGCTGCAGCCACTCTCGCTGTACTATCTGAGCCGTCTCCCAAGTCTTAGCTAATAATATTCAGAACAAAAAACATTATGTATTTTCAAGGGTTCCCTTGTAGTAAGGAGAGCCAGAGAAAACCAGTGATAATAGATTTATGGGAGCTTTGAGAGGCAACTTGAATCAGGCACTTGCAAATCCCACTCCCCAAGAGATCTGAATCAAGTTGCGGGACACCCTTGTTGTCCCTCTTGGAGAAGAGACACAGGTAAAGATGGAGCCAGCCTTGTGGGTCTCCAGGAGAGGACTAATGACAACCTGAATGGAGCCTTTTAGTCAGGGCACAATAATCAGGAGCTCCCCTTCTCAGGCTGCCCAACCACATGTACAACTGAAGACAAGTTACTTAATTTCTCACCCTTAGTTTACTGTTGCTAAAAAAGCACAGCAATAATTTCTTGAATCTTATAAATAGGTGATTTGTAAGAGTTAATTGATTAAAATTGGAAGGCGCTCAGATGTTGCATTGATGATAACCATTGAAATGCATTCAAAAAATTGAACTAGAAAAAGTAAGCATACCCACAGCAGCAGAGAGTGAGAAATAGATTGAAAAACCCACCTGAAAAGATAAGTGCCCTCTTAGTGATTACCTCTCCCTTTCCTGAGGGTGTGTGAAGGTTCTGAATTACAGGGGTTTTTTAAAATATGAAAATGAAAACCACATTTCTTTTTGTCTGTGCTCCATTTCTTACCTCCAAAAAAGCAGTTAGCTGCGCCTGGGAGGGGCAGAGAATTACATGATGATGGTACAGCTTTCCTGCTACTGCTTCATTAGCTGGGAGATGCAGAGAATCCGTGACAACTCTCAGAAATAAGAGATGCAGGGTCATCCTTTTTCCAATCCAGAGGCAACAAAAGAGGGACAGAAACAGAGCTAGAAAGCAATCTGGTTAAAGCAGCCAGACGAGTGTGCAGGGGAAAATAACAGCCTATATGAAACGAAGAAATAAACTTAACAGCAAAGTCAATTATACTGTTAAGCAGGCATTTTTTATTAACAGCTCTGGGGGAAAAGCACTGGGGAACACTGGGGATCATCCTCCGTAAGTGCTCCAATGACCTCACACTCCTTCGTTGCTTATATTCACACAATTATTGCGTATTAATTACAATTTGGGGAAATTTTTAACATACATTTATACTAAGAAATAATTGCATAATCCTAAGATTAGTATGAAGTTAGGTATAATTGATTAGTTTCTTAAAATACATTTATTAATTATGAGTTAAATATAAGCTAAGCACTCTGCTTTTAAACAATGTATTATTTAATCTTCTGTCTCTCTCTTGTCATGCAGAAGGCTCTAAAACTTTAAAAATATCCCCTCATTTTGCAGGTGGTCAGAAAGCATTTATCATGTTGATTTGTTAATGATGAGTATGTCTTTTATAACTTAACCACAGTATACATTAATTTAGCAGTTTCTCTTCATATATATGCATTGGACAGCATAGGAAGGAGCTCTGAAGAGGGGGCAGAGCGTAATACTGGAAAGAGAAGGTACTGGTGGGTACCAAGCCCTGGGGGTGAGGGTGGACTGTCTCCTCCACACCTGGGAACAGAGGAAGGGTGGGGAGCGACACAGAAGGTAAAGGAAAAACAGCTTTGTGGTTTAAGTACCAAACTGCACAGCCTCAGAGTACCCAGGCCCTGGTCCAAGTCCTGCAAAGGTCTCTGCTGCGGCACTGAGGGAACTATGCATGGTCTTTATGTTGCTTTTCTTCACTTCTCCTCCTCGATCACGGAGATACTAATCCTATTTTTCCCTCGTTCTTTGCCTGCCATCTCTCTAAATTGCATGCTTTTTGAGACACGGACTGTCTTTTGCTGTTCATATCTGTAGCCCGCTGAAAAAAAATGAGACTGTAACCTCTGTAACTATTAGAGACTGTAACAGCGAGACTACCTGTCTCTCTGTAAGGGTGTGTATTTCACATGAAAAAACAGTAAACAGAGACAGAAAGGTAAATTTAATTAAAGGTGAGATGATCTGAGCAGTCTGAAAGTGAAAGGAATGGAGAGGTTTTGGGGAGGTACGCATGAAAGCGTAACGGGCAAAGAACGACTGTTTTGAGGCAGAAGCCTCCATTGCAGTACCTGGAGGACAAAAGGGAAAGCTGAAGCAAACATGGCTCTAGAAACAGGGCCTCCTTGAGGGCAGAAATCTGATGTGAAGAAAATGTGATAGAAAGAAGGGACATCGTGTGAGAAAAGCAGCATCTGGGGTTCGCATCTGAGTGGCAGAGTGGAATTGGAGCAGAGCAGATTTCTCTTAATTTCTCTGTGCACTAGAGCTGTGTGGGGAAAATTGTAATTTCCTTCCCAATGTGATTTTCGCTTAAATATTGTGATCTGTGTTTCTTTTGTTCCCTGCCTCCCCACCTTCAAAAACAACAACTAAATAGTCTCTGAAACACTACTGAATTAATACTAGCAGGAGCTAGAAAATTCAGAAGGTAATACAGTCATCATAGAAAATTTGGGGTTCTGTGCTCAAATAGAGCACGCCAAGGAGGTCTAGGAATGAGGAAGCATCTGTATCAAAATCGAAACAACAGACATGGATACACTGCAGAGCTTTAAAAGATCCTGAAATATTATTTCTTCGCTTTACAGGTGTGTTGATTTTGAACACTGTATTGTTTTTCGCTGCCAGAAAATATTTTTAAAGCAAAATCCCTGTGGCAGGTGATACTACAAGGCTGACAAGTCCAGTCAGAGAACAGAAACACGGTGTCCTGCAAGGCGCTGGCTAATTTGAGCTTTGTTTCAGCAAAGAATGTAAGCGTGTTCTTAACCACCAGCGTAAGCCCAGTCTCGCTGGCTGCAGCTGAACTCAGTTTCTCACACAAGTCCTTATGCAAAATGAATCTAGAGTGCTCAGCTTCTCATAAGACTAAGCTTTGTAGCATCTCTGTGTCCAATTATTTCAAATTACAAGTATTTCCAGCAAGTTGCTCATGAGTAAGACACCAGTCAGGCACTATCTGGCAAGTAACATCAAATAAGTAGTTTGCAGAAATCACAAGCTGTTTGCAGACAACTCACAACTGAAATAGAGGTAAAATTTATCTGATAAATTATTCATCACTAATGATTTGGCCAGCTTTCCTGAATATATAGCCACAGGGATGTATGACACCTTGGGGAAGGCATCAGATAGAGATGCATTCGAAGTAAACTAGAGAAGAGGATGCAGACATGGGTCCAGAGCAATCTTTAAACAGAGAGCGGCTATGTGGCCAAACAGAATGAAGTTTTCTTTATGGCCAGTCCATTAGAAAACGCAGAGCAGGTTAGTTAACTACCAGGGAAAAACAAAACAAACAAACAAAAAACCAAAACCAAACAACAAAACCAAACCCAACTATTTGTTTTCAGACAGCTTTTCTTTGGCAGCCGTGGGTTCCCGCTAACTGTGCAGAAGCTGAGCAGGAGCAAAGGCTAAATCAGGTGTGGTAATGGGAGCAAATTCTCCCTGGCAAGAAGCTGCTACTGTCAGGGAGGTTACTAGGAAGTAGCATGCAGGAGTGAGAAGAGTCTACGGGTGAGATGCAAAGATACGGGAGAGAATATTCAGCATGGGCAGGATTAGAGCTGTGCAGAGTCTTAATCGAGGCAGCCCTTTCTCTACACCTTTATCTGTCACGGTGCAGCCACTGCATGCTGCAGTGCTGGTATAACCTGGCCATAAAACTGGATTAACTGGCCTGTGAGGATCATGGCTGAACAGAGAGGAGCACGACAATATGCCTTTGTTTACACGTTCACTTGTGCGAGTTAAACACAGATCTTTGCTAGTAAAGGGCTTAATTACTGGTATGCACTATCATCAATTGAATGTGCAAAAGCAGAATTAGTGTTAGGGGAAGGTTTTTGCTCCTAGCGCAGTCCATTTCTAGTGTTTTATGCAGTACCTAAAGGTTATTTTTTAGTATGAAAAAAAATCCCATTACCAGAAGAACTTATTTTTAAATAAAAACGGCAAAATTACCTTTCTGATTCAGCCCTTGGAGAGAAACCCTGCTGTCTCCCTCCCTCAGCCTTTCCTTTTCGGCTCTTCCCTACCAGTGAAAAAAATCTAGTGACTCCCTCTAATACGACTCACAATTTCTTCAGCAACAGCATGCAAGAATGGATCCCTGCCAGTTTCTCTTATTCCACAAGGTTTTGAGCCCCAGAAGAAAATCCGGCTTGGACTCCGACCCATTGAAGTTAATGACTCATAGAAAACGTTAAGACTGAGTCCTTAATGAACGCTATGCTACACCACCTTCTGTTTCTTATTTTTATGGATATACCTTAAAAAGCTCAGGGATAACATACATTTATGCAATATTAAGGTTAAGAACAGAATCAAATTTTATTTTTACTCGGCCAAGCTTGTCAAGAATCAGCAAAGTTTTGCTCCTCTGCTTCTTTAGCTGATTGCTTGTCCTGATTTGGAAGTCTTGAATCCAAAACTAATTTTTATGTCCCTCTAGCCTCTTATTTTTTACTGCACTCTCTTTTAACGAAGGGGGCATGAAGCCTGACTCCTTCTTCCTTCCAGGTTAGTCAAATTTGATGTGGAAAGTGGAAGAGAATAAAATATCGCTCTGAGAAAGACACCCCAGGAGCATCGTACTGCCCAGAGAGGCATGTTACATTGGGTTTCTTGTAAAGACAATCACTACCTAGTAATTGCCCCCTTCTGAACGAACACCAGACCACCACTCACACACCATCCTCCACGCACAACGGCAAGTTCCGTTATTTCATTTTCTCTGTCTGCAATTTGTTTTTATTCATAGGGGATTCATTTTGCGTGGAGCCTGGGGAGTACCTGTCGTGCAGACGCAGTTACGGTAGCTATTTTCACACAGCCACTTCCAGACACAACTCTTTTCAAAACGCCCTTTCAGCCTGATGGTTGCACTTGAAGATACTGCCATGCAGGCGCCTCTCTTTTAACACCACGATTAACTATTTGCGCTACTCCGTGTCGGCACGGCGGCAGAACGGTTAACGCAGGCTGTACGAGGCAGGGCTAAAAACGCACCCTTTGCTGGGAGCAGCTCCTCCCTGCCGCTTGTGCCTGCCCTGCCGCCGTTAACCCGCAGTGGCCTTCAGCTCCGCGAAGAAGCCCCCGGCACCGCAGGCCCCCCCCCCGCTCGGCCAGAGGCGGCCAGCGCGCCACCGCGGCGGGGGAGGCCGAGACGCCCCGTCCCCCCACCTTGCGCCATCCTCCTCCTCAGGCCACAGCCCCGAGGGGGGGACACAGCCCGGCCTGCGCCCCCTCCCGCTCCCGCCGGAGGCCCCAGTGCGCAAGCGCCCCCCCCCCCCCCCGGCACAGCGGCGCGCGAGCCCGCGCGGGAGCGGGGGGGTCAACTGAAACGCTGGCGCGCGCGGCGCAACGGTTAACACGTTAACGAGCCCCCGGCCAGAGGTGAAGCGAAGGCAGCTGCACGCCTGCGCAGTGCCGCGAGAAATCTGCCCCGGGGAGGGGAGGGGGGGCCGGCGAGGGAGCGCGTCCCCTCCCTCGGCGCATGCGCGGCGGCGCAGCTCACGCTGGATGGGAGAGCGGCCGGGGCGGGGCGGGAGAGGCGAGGGGAGGTTGCGCAGGCGCAGAGCGAGGCCGCGGCGAGGTCGGTTGGCGGCTGCGCAGAAGGTCGGCGGGGGGAGGGGGGGGCGCGCGGCTGGGGGAGGGGAGGAGGAGGGGAGGAAGGAGGGGGGCCGGGAGCGAGGGAGGGTTTATCGGGCGGCCGATTTTGGTTAAAATATTCAAAATGGCGGACGGAGGAGCAGCGAGTCAAGATGAGAGTTCGGCGGCGGCGGTGGCGGCAGCGGCAGGTAATCATTACTGCATTTTACATATTCATATTCATACTCGCACACGCGGCCCCCCCGCCGCCCGCCCGCCCCGCTTAGCATAATTTATTAGTACTCAGGATTATTATAATTAACGGCACAGGAGGGAGCGGGGGGGGGGGGGAAGAGAAGGAAAGCAGCCTCCCCGTGCGGGGAGACAGACACACACACACACGCTCCCTCCCTCGCCTGCCCTCTCCCTCACACGAAGCCACACTTGCACCCGCTCGCACGCCGGGGCACCGGCGCCGGGGCAGGCAGTGGGGCGATGGGGGGCGGCGGCGCGGGCGGCGGCNGCACGCCCACAATAAAAGCCGCTTTACATATTCATGGCGGGGGGGGATGCTGCTGGAGCGGTCCCGGCGGGGACCGCGGGAGGGGTACGGCCCGCCGGGCTGGGGGAGGCGGGTGGCCCCCCGAGTGGGGCAGGGTTCCCCCGCCGGCGCGGCGGCGGCAGGACGAAGGGGGACGGGGGTGCTGGCCCCTCAGTGGGGCCGGGTGAGGGAGAAAGACTTGGTTTCCTCATCTCTCCTCTCATTGCCCTCCCCGCACCCCCCCAGCCAGGGTTATTTTCTCAGAGCCTGGGGCCTGCAGACATAGGGTGGATGGGTGCGGATGGCCTCGGGGAGGGGTAGGACGGCAGCGTGGTTTGCCTTTTTATTTAAAGCTCCCCCTCCTCCCCCTCTCCCCCCCCAGTAAAGGGCAGGTTCGGTGTGGGGTGACTTGGGGGGTGCGCGGGCAGAGTTTGTCCGTGCCACTCTCCGACGTGAAAGGCCGCGTGTTTGCACCCCCCAAAGCCGCATTTGCCCCGGTGGTGTTTGCCCTCCTCCCCCTTTGCCCTCCTGCTTCCGCAGCCCCGAGGGCTCGGGGGGGCAGGGTGCTGCGGCCCCGGGACAGGCCCGCTGGGTGCGGGGCACCAGACCCGCGTCCTCTCCGCCCCCGCCCCACTCGCCATGGGTGCCGGGGCAGGTCGTGGTGCCGGCAGCCCCAGTGGGCTGGCACTGGGGGTACGGGTCTCGTCCCTCTCCCTCGCTAGCTCTCTCTCCCTCTCCTCCTCATTTGAATAATGTCTAATTCGGGGAGGTTTATATTATTGAAATGGCCGCCTGGCTTTCCCCGCCTCTCATGTTTAGTAATTCAGACCTTTAATAACAGCCACTCAGAGCCCAACGCCGTGTTTATATTTTACATTCGCCCCATGTGCTTTTGTGGTTCAATATGATTCTTCTTTCTCGCTCTCTCGCTTTTAAAAAATTTTCTTGGCAACCCACAGAGCCCTGAGATCAAACCCAGGCTGTGTGAGGAGAGGAGGGGGAAGAGCTAGGCCTTGGCTCCTCTGGCAGGCGCCTAGGCCTCTCTCTCTGCTGCTTGATTTATTTACTAATAACCAAAATGACCCCCCCATCTCCACTCCACCCCTGCCAGCAAAAACAAAACCCTCCTGGGGCTTGAGCAGCATCAAATCTGCTCATAGATTCTCAAACACTCATGTCTTTTAAATAAGGAGCTTATTTTTAATTTATAGCAACTCAAGACTGTAAAGCTGTTCCTTTCATATCTGCTTTTCAGAGGCTTGGGCATTTTTGGTCCCTTTGTCCTTGGTTCTTTTCCTTAAAGGAGAGTTGCTTCTAATTTACGTTTCCTGGCACTGAGAGCTATAGAAGACACACTCAAAATCTGAACAGCTTTCCTCTTCCTTCTGAACACAAACAGAATTGAATACATTGAAGATAATCTTATTCACCTTCCTTTTGCTTAGTGTGGATGCAGTTTAACAGTGCAGTGTGTCAGATGGTTTTGTTGCTGCTTGTATCTTGACTGTTCTGGGTTAGGGTTTTTTTTTTTTCTTTCTCTTTCATTTAGATTTGGCTTTCAAGACAGAAGATGCTACTGGGTAGTACAGGATCTAGAAAGGAAGATAAGTTTTCTATGCTTGTGTCGTAAGAACACCAAGTGAAAATTGAAATTAATCCTCTTAAATTGTCAGGAATAATTCCATTTTAAACCAGATATCTGCATACTTAGAAAACAAATGGACTACTTCATTAGAAAGAGGCAGTAATTAAAAAAAATATTTATGTAGGGATAGGTTTCAGATAAAACTCTGTAGGTTTTCATTAGTGACCATTGTTTTCACCCTGTGGAGGAAAGGGACCTAACAGCAGGGTACTTTGAAGTAGCTGTGCCAGATTAGCATGTAAACATTTTTAGAATCATGACTAGGAAGAGAGTTCACATACAAATACAGGCAAGGTATTTTGTAGTTTGGTTCTAGATTTAATTTGTCACAAGATACTATACTGTGGCTAATGAAAAGCATTTTGATTTAAAAAATAATGGCTCAGATTATTTATCCTTTTTCTTCACCCTTGGTGAAGACAGGCCTTGAATATTAGAAGAAAAAATCTGTAGAAGCGGTAATGAGACTATTCAGGTGACTGACTGTTTCACAGACCAACAGCACAAGGCTGGCTGGACAAAAAACAGTAATATGATTTCATGCCTTAAATAGCATATGTTTTTGCACTCGCTTCACAAGATGTGGTCAAGCCGATGATGTCATTGGCCAGAGGACAAGGTGCAGTTAATTTGATTTATTGACCTGGGGTGAGGTGTAGCACTGAAACCTTCTCATAGGGAAACCATTTATCTGAGGACAATTTCCTTTATAGCAGCAATTTAACCACTGCTGAGACTGTAGATATTTTATCCAGCATGATAAAAATGTACATTGCATCTTGCAAACAAAATTTCTTTGTCACTGACATTTTAGTAATTTTTATAGAATGGAATACTGGACAGTGGCTTTGTGCAGTCTTATGGCCAAGGCAGGGTTTATAACTCTGAATTCAGGTATTTACATGCCAAAATACAGATGTATTTATCTCAAACATATATTTGTTTGCCTGTGTTGTAACTTAAAATTTTACTTGAATATGATGCAGATAGAAATGTGCCTTCACCAGTGAAGCCTCTAGGCAACATGTTTGTGGGAAGCTCCTTTTCCCAAATTCTGGCATCATCTTCACTTGTTGGAAGGAGTTGGGTGGGAGTGATGATCTGCTGGAGGGTAGGAAGGCCATACAGAGGGATCTGGACTGGCTGGATCATTGGGCTGAGGCCAATTGTATGAGGTTCAACAAGGCCAAGTGCTGGGTCCTGCACTTGGGTCACAACAACCCCAGGCAGCGCTCCAGGCTTGGGAAAGTGTGGCTGGAAAGCTGCCAGGAGGAAAAGGATCTGGGGGTGTTGATCAACAGTGTCTGAGCATGAGCCAGCAGTGTGCCCAGGTAGCCCAGAAAGCCAACAGCATCCTGGCTTGTATCAGAAATAGTGTGGCCAGCAGAATGAGGGCAGTGATTATCTCCCTGTACTCAGGGCCGGTGAGGCCCCACTTCAAATACTGTGTTCAGTTTTGGGCCCCTCACTGCAGGAAACACATTGAGGTGCTGTAGAGAGTTCAGAGAAGGGCAACAAAGCTGGGGAAGGGTCTGGAGCACAAGTCTGATGAGGAGCAGCTGAGGAAACCGGGGCTGTTTTGCCTGGAGAAGAGGAGGCTGAGCGGAGACCTTGTCATTCTCTACAACTGTCTGAAAGGAGGTTGTAGCATGGAGGGTGTTGGTTTCTTCTCCCAGGTAACAAGTGATAGGACAAGAGGAAATGGCCTCAAGTTGTGCTAAGGGAGGTTTAGACTGGATATTAGGAGAAGCTTCTTCATGGAAAGGGTTGTCAGGCACTGGAACAGACTGCCCAGGGAAGTGTTTGAATTGCCATCCCTGGAAGTGTTTAAAAGGTGCGTAGATGAGGTTCTCAGGGACATGGTTTAGTGGTGGACTTGATAGTGCTAAATTAACAGTTGGGCTTGATAGTCTTAAAGGTCTTTTCCAACCAAAACAATTATATGATTCTGTGTTAATCACTGGTGGATGTCAGATTTTAAGCTGCTTCTTGAACCTTTTTCTGTCAGTGGTGGGTGGGTGAGTAAAAGAAACTTTTTTTTCTTCCCTCTCCTTTGCCTGGCTGTGGTGAGAGTAAAGGGTTGTGCTGCTGTTGCAGTGCTTTCTAATTCTTAACAGGGGAATGTGTTCTACTATTTTGGCTGTCCTTTTAGCTTTTATGTTATTAGAGCCAGAAGGAAAAAGGCTTGTCCTCCCCGTGAAATAGTTCCTCTGCTCAGTTATCAATGTGGTTCTACCTTTTTTCCAGTGTGTGGTGGTTGTGGTTTTTTTTTTTTTTGTTTTTTTTTTTTTTTTTTTTTTTTTTTTTTTTTTTTTTTTTTTTTTTTTTTTTTTTTTTTTTTTTTTTTTTGTTTTTTTTTTTTTTTTTTTTTTTTTTTTTTTTGTGTGTTTTATGTTGTGGGTTTTTTTTGGTGTGGTGTGGGTTTGTTGTTTTTGTTGTTGGTGGTGGTGGTGGTGGTTTGGGTTTTTTTGTTTGTTTGTTTGTTCGGGTTTTTTGTTTTGTTTTGTGTGGGTTTTTGTTTTGTTTTGTTTTCCCCTTTCCAAAACTGACCAGAATTTACCAGCCTAACAGCTGGCTGGAAGAAAGGCTGTGTCAGTAGCTATGCTGCCATATGTGGAGCAGAAATGGGAAGGTGTGTGGTATGGTGATTTCACTAGAGGAGCTGGAGCTTATTCCTCACTTCCTAGAAGGAAGGGGGAAGAATCTGAGCTTCTCACCCTGTCATTTTAAGAGGAAAAAAAAAATAAAAAATCTCAGGTTTGTTGTCACTAACAATTTCTCAAAGATTAGCCTGCAGTAATAATTCAAGCAAGTAAGTGTTAATACTGACTTCCTGATGCTGAATGTGGATAGCTTCTGAATGCTTGTCTTAGCAAGTAATGGTGATGATGTCTGGAGCCGATTCACTTGATGGAATCAGTGAGGTAGCCTTCAAATCAATCTGTCTGTTAAACATAGGAAGCACCAGTATATTCTCTGTTAGGAGTCTCTTATGCAGTGTGACGAAGTGTTGTTCCTACATTTGCTTGGTCATAAAAGTGTATTGTACAGAAAAACGATATTTTGAACACCATTGCCATTTAAATAATCTTTGTCAAATTTCAAATGCTAAATTCCACATTTAGAGTGGTACATTTTTGCTGTTTTCTTTATGTTCAGATGTCTGAGGATGCAAAAAATTTTGGGGTAAATGTTTTGCCCATGCTGTCCAGAATATTTTTGTTTGGTTGATCTTTCCTCTAGCTTCTTTCTGTTAAATAGGTTCATCTTCCCCAGAGACATGTTGGTTTTCTCTCCTGGTTCTCTGGTAAATTTCCAGTAATTTTTTTGTAGCATGCAGTAAGTTTTAATTTGCTTTCCTCAGATTTTGGCTCAGTTCAAGACTTCAAAGCAGATTAGAGCGTTTTTAATGTGCAAAACTAGTCAGTAAATTTTCTTGCCTTTTTTTCCAGCATTATTTTCTATTCCCCTCAAACTGTTGTTGCCTGTAGGACAATAATCTTGATACTGATGTTTTATACAGCTGACAATTAGGCAGCCTCTGCTACTTGCACTTACAGCTTTATTATTTTTATCTTGAGAGAATCCGTGACAATCTTGGCAAATGACTGTCTTTTATGACATATGTATTTTCAGTCTCTGTGACAAAGGTATTGTCAAAAGAAGGTGTTGAACAAAATTAAATATGACTTGAGTGTCCCAAATGTGATATGCTTGCTTTGGGTGCTTAAGCTAGTACGTGCATGAAAGGCTATCTTATGTTGCTGGATAGACTTACAGTGCTGGCTGTTTACTACTGCAGAGATTTGCCTCTGTGTTCGCAAATTTTCCCACCCCTTTTCCTATTGTGCTGCGTTGTTATACATGGCAAGTTAGGCGTGGGATTTGTTGGACTGAGTGCAAGAGATAAATTTAAGTGAAGATACTGGTTTTGATTAGTGTATATTAAGCAATTGCTTGTATTTCACTCAACTGTCAGTTGCTAATCTGAGAAAAAACATGTACATAGATGTGTTTTCCTTTCTATAATTCTTTGCTTTAAATTTATTGAACTGTGTGAGCAGACCCTCATGCTGCTTTGTGCACACCTTTCTCTGTAGAAAAGGAAGTAATTACTCAAGATCTCAGTATTATTCCTTTCCCTATTTTCTTGTCTCACAACTAGCTAGGAAATATCCACATTTCTTAACTATTATAAATTATGGGCTCTATAGTGCATTACAAAGTCTTTGCAAAAGCATTTTTTTATAGACTGCTACTGGCTAACTGAATTACTTTAGGGTTAATAAACAACACAGTTAAGTAATGAAGTGTTGGTTTTGTATAGAGGATTTACTGGGTTCCAATCCTGAGTTGGTCACCAGTTTTGCTTGCTTCGCTGTTCTGGGCTGAATCTGTGTAATGGGAATTACAGAGCCCATTTTCACAGAGATGTTGCTGGGGGGATAATTGGCTAATGTTTTGCAGTATTTCTGAAGGTAAGAGAACTGTGAGTCTTCTGCTTTTACGTGTAATCACCCAAGCTTGTGCCCAGGGTAAACTTTGCTTAGGATGTTTCAGTGCTGGTACTGTTTGTGTGCTCTCATCAGCAATGAAGGCCTCCTGTTGTAAAGGCGCAGATTACTGTCAGTTCTAACTACAGTGTGATGCAGATCTGCTGTAGGGTATGCCGTTCAATGACAGTTTAAATCAGCCCGAGCCTGTCCTCATCTCCCTGTGTGTTCCTGCCTCCTTCTCTGCACTGGTGCAGATGCTTGCCTGATTCCTTTGCTGAGCTAGCTCAAGGAATTAAATTGGCAGAAAACAAGTCTTGCCAAAAATAATGAATAGGTTTTTTGTTGGTTTAGCTCTCTGAACTGGTTTACAATGAGATTAGACAAATAGCAGTACCAATCAACGAAGGGAACAAGGTGCACATGTGTTGACCCAAGTCTTCTCATAATTTCATTCTCTCTGATGGCTTACAGGTTGGTATAAGTGAGGAGTCATGCTCTCAGCCACGTGATCCTACCACTTACTTGGCACCTGTTCTAGCACTTATGGGCTTCCAGGATGCTCCAGCTTAACTTGTTAACCTGATGGAAAACTAGCCCCAGATAATTTTAGATCTTTGGTTTCGGAGTTGAAATTGGCTCAACAAAGGCCTTCAAGTGCAAGAGAGAGGGTAGAACCATGTGAATGAGAGTGGAGGAAGGGGAAAGAAGAAAGAGAAATGAAGCTTCCCCTTTTGAAAAGCAGCAGCAAGCATTCTGGTTAGCTTAGTTGTATTGTATAGCTTTGCTTTTAGATTGACATAAACCACAGTGAACCACAGTTGATTGAGTTGATGAACTCTGTTGATCTAAAATGGTACTGGCCTGAGGGAAGTGATGGGAACGTGTATAGCCACAGGCACTATGCTGGACCTCTTATTCCAGCAGTAGGCTGTACATAGACCACTGAAGCCAGTGGTGAAACTGCACCTAAGTAAAAGAGTAGCTTAGAAGAGACCAATAGATGCTGAAAATTTGGTGTGGTTTATGCTGTCATGGGTATGACACCCAAAGCAGAACCTCTTAAATAAAAATTGTGAATGAGACCTTTAAGTGGCTCCTATTATTTTAGTGCTGTGTACAGTGAGACACCTCTCTAAAGAGGGCTGTGGCTTAAAGGACATATTAGCAAAAGTACTTGGGAAATTACAGACACTGGTACTTCTGGTAAATTTTGGACTGATATCCCTGTAAAGCAACCTTTAAAAAAGCTAGCAAAACAAACCACAAGAAAAAGCCAAGTGTAACTGCTTCAGCCATTTAACACGATCACTCTGAGACAGATTTATCTTTTCTATAAATTGTGTTATTGTGACAAGGAACCTTTTGCTCATCATTCCATTTGTTTTTTTGGTGTTTTTTTTTTTTGTTTGGTTTGGTTTTTTTTCGTCTCAGAAATCAGGTTTGGCTGTATAAAAATGAAGTAGCATATATAGCGTGTTTGACACTGTATGACTGGGCATGAAGTTTTGGAAAAGGAAGATATGAACATCTAGGTTACTAAAACAGTAAATACAGTTGAAGACTTAAATGAGTGTAGAAAAACCTATCGAATCAGGCTGGAGATGTAACTTGCTTCTTTTTTCCCCCCTTCTTTTCGTTAAGAGCTGTTAGGAAGCCATCATCCTTTTTGCAGTGAGCTCCTTTGCTGTTTGTTCTCTTTGTCCTTTTGATGATTCATTTTTTTAAAAAAAATACTGTGTGACTTAGTAATTTGTGCCCAACCATACCAGTGTGAAGTTGTAGCTTTATACTACTTGGGTGTAGCTGAGAGGGAGGAGTATACAGCGGGGCTTTGAGCAACCTGGTCTACTGGAAGGTGTCCCTGCCCGTGGCAGGGGGTTGGAACTAGATGATCTTTAAGGTCCCTTCCAATCCAAACCATTCTATGAATCTATGATTACGAGTAGAAATGACTCAGATGTTTGATGAATCACTGATTTCTACATTGTTAGTTAATACCATCCTCTGAATGAGAAATGAGATTAAAGTTTCTTCCAGCAGTCCTGTTGCAAAGATGCCTTTCTAATTATTCATAATTTTGTTTTTTAACCTGCTGATCTTCAGTAGGTTATCACTTTGATTTGAATTTTCAAGTGTAGGTTTAAATACATATTTGAATTTGCTTATTTCTAAGGCAGCAGAGAAATGGATATGTCAGCAAATGCTTTCTCCCTTCCCTATCAACTCCTCTGGGAGTGTTTCCCACCCCATCCACCAATGCATATACACACACCTGCATGCACACATGCTTTGTAGGAAGTACCAGAAAGCTTGGGCTGGGGACAGTTTATTTTAGCTCTGATTGTAGAAGACATTACTGCTTCTGACTGTTGGATTTTCCTGTTTCCCTGTATCTATTGGTGGGTCTGCCCATTCGAGTACTGTCTAAGCCATTTCAGTTAAAATTAGCTGGGTTAGTAGAGACTGTGATCTAAGCTGCCTAAAGTAGTCCAGATAATTCTGATTGAAATCTGTGAGTGAGGGATTGTCTGAGTTGCTTTGTCATCATACCTGAGGGTCCAGTTCATGTTACACTTAATCCAATTTAAGGGTGGGCTGCTGCCAGAAAGAAGTAGGAAAAGTATCGGGTGGTCACTTTCTGGACTATTGTCTGTTTTGACAAAGCCTTTGTAAAACTGTGTCCTAGCTTCTGGCAGAAATGGGTTGGGGTTGTGTGGAGAAATTGGAGGTAGAAGGGCAAAGGGAGCTGTAACTTTCTATTTGTAATGTTTGTTTCTGGATGAGGGTGTCTGTTCTTAGTGTTAGAAAGACATGGTACTTTTCAGGCTTTATTGAACTTTCCAGTGGTACTTTTCTGTTTTTATTGAATTTATTTTGGTCTGAGTTAGACAATTTAAATTGTTAGGAGTATTTCCCCTATCTCAAGTAAAGCATGTGATTTACAAGTCACTGCCCTTAAATGGGCTTTATCATGAGGTTATCTTTACTTGCTGTTCCATTTCAGTCAAAATACAGTTACTTTAGACAGCTTATGGCAACAAAGCTA
The DNA here is from genome assembly GCA_013399365.1 of Pampusana beccarii. Taxonomy (NCBI): domain Eukaryota; kingdom Metazoa; phylum Chordata; class Aves; order Columbiformes; family Columbidae; genus Pampusana; species Pampusana beccarii. The sequence continues at coordinate 462,521 of VWYH01001492.1, forward strand.
GCTAAACTTAGGAATTTAGGAGTGTCTTTCGGAACAGTTGAGAACTTACACTTCTGTATATTTATTTAGTCTGAGGTCTAGTAGCTTCTGCCTTTAAATCAGTCACACTGTCTCACATGGTGAGTTGTTTGAATTGCGTAATTGCCAAACTTTATCCAAGTATTATTTTACTGCCAGCGTAGTTTCTCTTTGGTTAGGATGGGTGTTCCAAAGTGAGGAAGAAGCCATCAGCTCCCAGGCTGCACCACTACCTCTCAAATTTTGCCAGCCACTGCTCTGGAAAGATGTATTGGAAGTACCAGCAGTTGTAGCGCAGACTTTTAGTCAGAGGTCTCAAATGAGCACACATAAGGGCGAAAGGTGTAAACTAGAAACCCAATTATTTTCCAAAGTTGATTTTACTCAGTTTTGGAAAAAAAAAAAAAAAGGATATTGATATCAATATTATTGATATTGATACCTGGATATTCTAAAGTTTCAGAAAATTGTGGTGTATCTGGTTTTAAACTAGACTTTGCTGATTACATTTTTTATTTTTTCAGTGTGTGCAAGGTTGTACAAAGACGGGCTAAGCAGACTGTTGCATGTTCTTCACCTCTGGCTCAGGCAAGTGCTGAGCTGCAAATTCTAGGCATTTGGGAATATAATCAAAGGAACTATCCCTCTGCTTGCCTCTCAGTCCATCTTAGATTTTGTATGTGGTTTTTTTCCTATCCTAAAGTGCTCAGGAGCACCATGAAAGAGTTCAGGAAAGATGATGTTCCTTGTTCTGCTCTGCACATTTCTAGCTCTGGAAAACAGTTGAGAGGTTGCTTCAAGGGCTTTTTTAATAATTTCTAGTTTCCAAAGAGGGAACTAGAGAACCAGAAGCTGCTTTGGCTCTCTTAGTTTGTGATGATAAAGGGAGGATAAGAGAATGGGTGTTAAAAATTGAGCATCTGATCCTACTTGATGAAAAAGATCCACAACTGAGCTGATTCTCAACTCCTTAAGATGGATTGAGGATTGTGAGCATGCTTGAGAATTATACTACAGACAGGAACTGCAGAAATCTGTGTAATTTTTTAGTTTGTTTTAAGAATATTTCTTTTTTCATTACAGTGGGGGGCAATGGCATTGCAAAGAGTATCTCCTCTCCTTTCTGAGAGATAAAAATGCTGTATTTTATTGTGATATAATTTGGTTTGGAATCTAGTTGCAATATGATTGCACTTTATATGGTTCAGTTAAGTGGTGTAGGACTTGTTCCAAATATTCTAAGGACTGACTAAAGCCCAATGCCTTAAAACTTCCCAAGAACACCCTTCAGCCATGCCTGTGTTGGGAAAACCCATTTCATTAATATCATTCTCAACGTAATTGAAATTGAAAATGCGTCCAGACAAGTCTGGTAACACATTTTTGGAATATCTATAGTAAACATAACTATTTATAAAATAACAGCTAAATTTAAAGGATATAGCATTGTATTTAAGTGCTTGTACACTTAAGTATTCTATATATGTGGATGATGAACTCTGCAACAGTGGAAAGGATTTGCTACATGGAAGTTTGAATAAAGGCCTAAAGACTTAGAATCTTAACATCCCTAGCCTATCTCACTTTGGTTTGCTGGGTGAGAGAGGAGTAACAGGTAGTGTTTCTTTGTGTTGTGATGTCTCTAGTCAGGTTTGCAAGTGTTGTGGGCACCTGTGAAGATCCTAGCAGAAAATTTTCAGTTGTTGTTTCTATTATAATGATAAATGAATAATATAAGAAAAAGCTACCATGTACAAAGGTGGGCCAGCACTTACATCTCCTCAATCTCCTGTCTAGTGTTAACATAATAAAAAGTTAAGAGTTAACGGAAGGACTGTTGGGGAAAAGCTCATTCAACAAGTTCATTTTAAAGCTTTATAAAAATCTCTCTAGAGTCTTGAGATAATCCATAACTTTGTGTGCATTTAGAGAAGGCACATTAGTTGCTTAAGGGATCAGTTAATATGTCAGTCTTTCAAAAATCAAAATTTACTGCAAGTACAGTGGTATTTTTTCATTACTTATTAAGTAGTGATTTCTTATTGTGTGGGTTAGAGCTAGAAATGTTATGTTTACTAATGAGAAAGGGAATGTCATTGCCATTTGTCCTGTATTTACATCACATACAAGTCTGTGAATTGTGTAATACAGGCACTTCAAGAAACGTATGCTCAGAATTGTAGAGAAACTGAGAACTCTGCATTTCTGATGCATAACTTGCTTGAGGTTTTGTCAACTGGCTTCTTTCCATTTTCTGAGTTTAGGGCAGTTTTATTAGCTGTATTTGGTGTATTAGGATATATGCTGGTATGCACAAGTTGTTATCACCAAAGGCAGCATCTGTTCCTAAGGTTTTTTTAAAAACATGCAGGGGATTGTTCGTTTCTTTACTTTTCAGTGGCAGAGAGTAGACTGACACACTCAACAATTTCCTTAGAATGTGTCGTCAACTATAGTAGTTTCCTGATTATGCTTCATATTGCAGAAGGTTAGTTAAACTGGGGATTTTCATGGCATCATTCAAGTAGTGGTCATCATTCTTTGTTGTGCAAAATAATATTAGGAGAACATTGAAGACAGAAACATGTGGGATGCAGCTGTCTACTAATCATCTATATCTGAAACTCCCCATTTTATTGTTTGTGTTCTCTATTTGTCTAATACTGTTTTGTTGAGACAGTCTTCATTAAGAGAGCAGGGGCAGAAGTGGCAGGTTAGTTCAGTACTTCTGTCCTTTGGTTTTGGTGTAATCAGTCTACTGGATAGCAATAGCAAAGGTGTCCAACAGAGGCATAAAGGCAATACAGAAATGTGATGCTGTTGCTTAATTTATAACTAGGACAGTTTTGTTTTCCTATAAGCTGAAAAAACCCAACAGTGCATTCTGAAACTGTTTAGACAGATTGACTAATTACATATGGTTGTGTGGAACTGTTGTCTGGCAATAATGTATGGATTGCTCTTTAAGAACCATTGAGATAGCAAATAATTATACTTTATACTTTACTATATAATGTGGTCTATTTGTTAAAATTTGTGGTCTAGTTATTAAAATTTGTTCTGAACCAATTTTCTTGGCCCTAATCAAGTCTAAGGTTTAGCTGTGAAACACTATCTGGTACTTCTGACCTATAGCTCTTTTTTTTTATTCAGCAAGTTAATTTGAAGAAGTTAATTTTCAGGTGTGTTTTCCTTCATATGCCTTCGTAATACTGAGTGATTTATTTCAACAAATATTTGAAATTGCAATGTCAAATATGGCATTTGTGCATTTAATAATTAGCCATTAGTCACAAACCTACCTGTGACCTGATAAATTGTCAACTGCTTAGCTTTTTTTTTTTATTTGAAGATTTAATTTCTGCAACTTTTATATTCGTGAATGGTGAAGAGCTGGGAAAAACGGATATTCCTCATGTAAAAGAGGACTCTTCAGAGAAAAAGGGATGCCATTTTTATTTACAAGAAAGCTATTCTTGGGCTGTTCTTGAAGCCCTGCAGATTTGAAGCACTGCATTTAGCAAGTGCATGAAAAACGCATGACTGGCATTTGAAGGCCCTGTTGGGGCAGCCTTTAAACAAAACGAGTTGTGGACTTTAAATGTGGAATATGTTCTTTATCACGTAGTTCTGCTGCTGTGTGACAGTTCCAATTTGACTATCATTCTGGCTTGTTGAAATGAGAACTAGAAAACTTTTTTTTTTCCTTTGGAGTTTTTGCCCTCTGTTTTGTGTCTGAACAGAGGTTTGTTGTATATGACTACAGTCATATGCATAGGAGAGGAAAGCATAAAGAGAATTACTCTGTACTGGAAAAACTGAGGAACACTGTGGAAGAAAAACACTGTTTTTGCAATTAGACTTTTTATCACATGTATACTGGATCAGACCATGTGCCTGCGTGTTTAAAAAGTCTCACAACAGGTGAACAAAATAAGAGGTATTTGCAAGGCAGTTTACTTAGAGTAATATCTTATTTCCTGTGTTGTTGACTAGATTTGTGTTTGAATGAGAACATTTCTTTTGTGACAGCACAGGTGCTCCTTGATTCTGCAGTGGAGGCAGTGTTCTGTGCTTGATACTAGCCTAGTTGCCATGGCAACAATTATGATGTCATGAATTCAGTACAGTGACTTCACTGCAGTGTATTTTATCTTTATTCTCAGTTTTCTTCAGATGTTGCTAGCAAAACAAAAAGCATCTATGCGTGATACTGTGACTTGTTTATGATGTGATAATAGTGACTAATATGATCCAGATCCCTCTCTCAAAGTAAACCTAATTGCTGCTTACCTTTAAAATCACCCTATAGTCTGCAAAACTGTGACTTTGTGTTTTTATTTATTTGGACCCGTTTCAGCTATACTAGCCCAAAAAGTTTGCTGATAGTAATGAATAGGAAAATACCTTTAAAAAAAAAAAATCACTCAGATGTGATTCTTCTCAGCTGAGAGGAATGTATGTACTTTTAGAGCTGAAAAGGTGAGAGTAGCAGTGTCCTGTTATATCTCTTCTCCCAGAATAATTCTGGCTTGCCTTTCTTAGTCCTGTTCTTTTCTGAAGCAGGTGAAATGTTTTGTTAGTCTCTTTTCAAGGGTCCATTGGCCTGCAAATTGTACCAGGAAGCTTCCTGCTCATCAGCCTTCAGAAATGGTCAGCTGTTTTCTGTTCTCTGAGCACTTCCATTTATCACTGGCTTGTGCACCTCCATTTCACAGGTAGCAGGGCTGACTGTTCAGTGCTTGCTCTTGCCCTGTTCTCCATTGACTTCTGATAGTCAAAGAGAAGTATTTAGCATTTTTTCCTGTATTTTTAAAGTGATATGACTTCCAGAATTAGTGCCAGTAAAGATGCCGGTAAAAATGCTGGTAAAAACATTGAGTTTAACTAGGCTGCATTTCTTTTCTTGATATAACTGTGTCTGTTTAGAGCTGGCTGATTGGCTTAACTCATAGGTTGCCTGAGACTTCTGGGCCATATGACTTTACATTATCAGTGAATAGTGCGAAGTGTGTTAAGAGTGGTATGCCACATATTTTTTGTAAGGCTTTTTTTGGCCTTGCAGGTAAAAGGTTCTTCACCTTTGACTTGCTTTGACGAAGGTAGTTTCTGTGTATAAGTAGGGCATAAGTATGTTAAGTGTGCTGAAAGCCTTTCTAATAACAGGAGAAAATGTAGGATGTGCTGATTTCTTCGTGTGGCTTACTGCTGGAGTTGATCATTTGCATTAAATTGTATTGAGCGTATATCCATTTAGGTGAGGCTAGAATTAAATGACCTCTTCACATTTTTCTTGCTCTGAAGAGAGATGGAGACGTGAAAAGCACACACTAGCAAGTGGGAGGACGTCATGGATGGCATGTAAGGAGGATGAAAAACATAACAGGAGAATCAAAGTTGCAGTTGTCTTTCTGCAGAAAATGAAAAATGCCCCATGTAGCCTGTCACTTATGATAAGCATATCATGGAAGTTGAGTTCTGGCATGCTGCAGCTGGAGCTAAGAATATATGATAGATGCTTTTGTTAATGAACTACTACCTGGGAGGAAACTGCAAAATCCTGTTGCAGGTACTTAAGTAAAGAGGTCCTGTGCTTGGATATTGGCTAGTTTATGTTGATAACAGCTCTGTTTAGAATTAGTAGCTGTTTTCTTTGGTGAGCATAAACGTGCTATTGATGGGGTAGCTTTTTTAAAGTTTTCTAAATGCTCTTTCAAAACTGTAGATATTATCTTACTGTAATAATGTCTGTGCATGTGGAAGGTTTTATTAAGAGTACTGATATGATTTGATTGCTAAAGCTTTTGGTCTTTAGACTAGGTTTAAGTGATCCTCGGAGCAGCATTTTGTAATTAATACAGTGGTTTTTTGTTTATGTTAATCTCTAAGCATTAAGATTTTCCTAAACTTGTAGATTTTTCAATATGTGTTTGGACAGGCTGCTAGAGAATCTCATCTAGGTTCCCTTTCCCATAAAAGGTTGGACCAGGTGATCTTTCAAGGTCTCTTCCAGCCTGGGCTAGTCCAGGATTCTGGGATTAAGTTGTTGTTGGAAGAACTAACAGCTTTCTTAATGGCATACTGACATAACTGTGCATGAAAAATTGCTAACTCTAACTTTTAGTCACATGAAGATTAGATCATTCAGTTCCAGGCAGTGTTTGTATGAACGAGTGTTGCATGTGGAAATAGTACTATGGCAGTTAATACCAGACTAAATATATATGGAATTTAAAGCTCTGGGTGGCAGGTGTCTTGGCAGTGCAAATTCTTCTGAAGAAGTGAAAGAAGAGAGCTGAATTTTTTTTGAATGCTTAGGAAAAGTGATCACCTATACAAAACTTCAGCGTGTGAAAGTGAAAGGAAACTGGGAATGGAAAAAGCAAAAATAAGTTTTACTGTCCGAGTCTCTTATTCTCTTTTATGAATGGGTGGGCATATGGCCTCTCTGCAGGATACTGATCAGAAGGGAACCTGCTGCACTTTCTTCAAACTTAACATTTAAGAGAATGGGATGATAGGGTGGGGGCAGGCATCAACAACAGAAAAACGCTCCCCTCCCCCCAACCGTTTTCTTTTAGAATTAGTAAATGAAACACTCAAAGCTTTTAGTGCTCTCTTATTCCACTCCAAATTCTTTTATGAAAACCAGCTATATTCTTGCCTTTTGGGACTTGCAAAATAAGTAAGCTAATTGGAATTGCCTCAGTTAGTGCTGTTGCTTCTACTTAAAAATACATCGTAAAACCAAGGTAGTACATTAGTGCCTAGTTCACATTACAGGCTTCTACATGCTTTGTTTATACAGAGAGACCAGAACCTATCTTTTAAGTTATTACTAGTACTTGTGGTGCATGAAAGAATGGCAATATTAGTGGAAGTACAGCAAAGTAATTAGCTTGCATTTCAGGATACTGTGGCAGGTAGTGGCTTGAGTTTGTGTCTGTTCAGGGGCTAGGACTAATAGTGGTGTTCTGGTACTCCTTTGGCTGCAGCTTTGAAGACTCTGTCCCCAGGTCAGCAGCATCAACAGGATTTCAAGGAAAAGAGTTAAAATGCTTGGATGGGTCATTTCGCAGTGCCTGCTTCACAGCCCAGAACCAAATTTGTTTTGGAATCAGAGTGTGTGAAAGAGGAGTTATTAGAAGAAAGTGGAGGCTTGAAGGGCTGCTTGTGTCTGTAGAAAGGTTAGGAGGCTTGAAATACCAGGGAGGTGTTTTAGGGACAGTGCCTGGTGAAAAGCTGGGCTTCTAAACTTGGTCCTGCTCAAGGGTCCCTTCTGACCTGTTAACCTGTTATCAGTGGCTCATGTCAGCATTCTGAGTATCAGGTGACTTAACCCACCTGTCCTTTACTGCTTCCAGTCTGCTGGGGAAGGCTATGAACGGCATCATAGGTATACACCTCTTTAGATGTGTACTGTCCTCTAATAAAAACTCTGTTTTTAGAGAACAGGGTTTTATTTGCTTCGTAAATTGCTATGTTTCTTGCAAAGGCCTATATAGAAAATCCTATGTATCACCTTTCAAAGCAGTTAAGGGTTTGAAATGGAATGTTTTTGAAAGCAATCAGGAGAAGCTTCATCAGTACGGGGAGGCTGGCCTTAACAAACGTACATTAAAATCCTTATAGATGAGCTTTGGAGAAACATACTGCATTAATTGGAAGCCATGTGAAAATTTCCATGACAAATTTGTAAAAGGAAATGAGTGATTAATTTTTTTTTTTTTTTCCTTCCCCCACACACCTAGGTCCACAATTGGGAGTGTTGTGGGATGCTGGGGTGACATGGTTATCTTGGCCTCAGCAGGCTGCCTGGCTCCCTTTTTCTGCTGCTCTGATTCAGATTACCCAGCAGTCCTTGTCCTTTGCTATGATCAAACGATACAGCCCTCACAGAAAAATGTGCTACTCAAAGCTCTGTGTGGCTCCTGTAGCCAACTTGATCTATACAATGGGAAATAGGAAAGCCTTCTTTATCTGATTAAACAGCCGACTTTGGCATGAAATCTCCTTTTTAATATCAACTTGCTGGAAGTGCTATGACAATAAAAATGCGTTTTTTTTCCTCTCTTGTTGGGAAAGCAAAAAAATTGACACTTCCTCATTTCATGTATTACTGCCAGAGCGTTCTCTGACATTCTTTGAGTTTAATCATCAGATGTGATACCCTGGTTGTACTTAGGCATATCACTTTTCAGCTCACTATTAACTGCCAGCATCCATACTACATGAGGGTTTTTCATGGTGACCTCAACTATTGTTTCTTCTTGCTTGCTATATTGGTGTTAAATGAATTGATAATAAAAGGAATCATTAATAAAATGAATAGTGTTTCAACAGTAATCATTAAATTACAGACATTGAATCATCAGTTTGGGAAATTAGTATGCCTGCTTTAATAGTGAAACATTACCTTGCACACAGAAATCTAGAAATAAAGTATATCTATTTCTTTTAAATGGGGATTCTTTTTCAGCAGTTCCTTGATAAAGAACTTCCCTGTCCTTCTCTTGGTACTAAGTTGTGATTTTACTGAAACAGAAGTGCACCATTAGCAGCTGAAGTGCTGTGGTACCATGCATATTATTTTGTCCCAAAGGGCAGTAGAAGGTAATGTGCTTAAGGCACAGGCTTGAAGAAACAAACTGTCCTAATATCCCACTTGAATAGAAAGAAAAGGTGAAGGTTTGCTATAGCTGTTTTGGAATTTTCAAGGCTGTTATGTAAATGGTGTTAGGATAAACACCTGACTCCCTGATTTCTCTTTAAAAACAAATATAAATGTTGGAAAATAACTTTCCCATTAACACATAAAAATGATATTTTAAAAGTAAAATATACACATGTTTAACAAGAAAAACTTCGATAAAGTTGTCTGCATTAAAAAAAAAGAAAAAAAATAAAAGCAGGTTAACTGTGTGCGTCTCTCTCTTCCCAGCCACCCCCCCAAGAGCTTTATGAATGTATCCCTAACTAATTTTGACCTATTGAGGCTTCATCTGCAGTCAGTGTAGGTGATGACTGGGGTCATCAAGTTTGACTTTTGTTCCAAATAGTAGGCATGAAGCTGTGCTGCTTGTGTACCCAGACTACCATGCATAATGAGCACAGCTTAATGAACTTTCAAAGGTTAGTCTGTATTGTGTATCAAAACCACTGGTGATAGCTTTGCGTAAGATGGTCTGACGTAGTGGCGTTAGATGATCCAGTTTTATAAAATACTGCATTTGCAGGAAAATTTGCGATGTCTCTGTAGTAAATGGAGAGAAGGAAAGGTTAATTTCAGTAAAGTAACAGCTTTTATGATGAAACTTTTTGGTTTCTTATTTTGCGTACTCTAGTTCAGGGGTGTCAAACTCATTTTCACCAGGGGCCACGTCAGCCTCGTGGTTGTCTTCAAAGGGCTGAATGTAATTTTAGGACTGTAACTACTCCTACATTTATACAGTTCTAAAATTACATTCGGCCCTTTGAAGGCAACCTCAAGGCTGCCTCTACTCTAATTTTGGTTTTGAGGGGCTTGGGAAAGGAGATATTTTTACACCCTTTTCTTTTTTATGTCTTGCTTACCAAACTTCTTGCTTGCCTCTGTTGCAGTGCTATGATAGAGATTTTGGGGAAAGGGAGAGGAAGCACAAAGGCAGGGGAATAAGCCATCAAAAAGTGTTTGGAGAAAGACATAACAGAAAAAAACCAGCTCTGTAAGAAATGAAGACCTCACATATTCATTATTCTTTATAAACAGTGCATCATGTGAGTAAACTTCACATCTATGTCTATGGTGTAGTAGATATAGGGAGATACTTGCCTCATTGTAATTGCGAAATATTGCTGAAGTAAATGCTTGAGACCGAAGTCGTGAACTATGGAGAAGAAATCTTAGGATCAGTGGACTTCCTCTTTTGTCATTCAGTTATCAATTAATGCATGTAATTAAAAAATAATAGTTGTATTAAGTCCAGAGTTCAAGTAATGCAGCCTCAAGATTTTAGGCAGAGATTGGCATTTCATCTGGCTCCCAAAATTTATAGTGTTTGCATTGGATTCTGCTTCTCAGATAGCATTGATTGAGTAGAAGAAAATGATGTTGTTTACAATAAAGTTTGTCTTTCATATGTAGACAGCAATAATTAATTATAGGGTGGGGATAATAAACATAGAAGGTTGATATCTAGTCAGACTGGAGAAAAGTATCCTTGAAATGTTCTCTTTAAAACTGTTGTCCACAGTCCCTACAGCAGAGATAAACAGCATTTATTGGGCTCTGAGGGGGTCAGAACGTTTTATATGAGATTTCTAGGGATGATTTCAGTTCTGAGAGCATGCAGAGCATTCTATTGACACATCTTTTTTTAAGATAATATAATTCCCTTTACCATCATGGTTTACTGAATGCATGTATAACAGTTCTGTTCTTTGATCCGGAACGAAATTAAAATTGGGGAACTATACAACTTAACTGGTTGAGCTCAGTTGGTGGGTTTGTATTTTAATTTGTGCAGTGCCTACAACAGGGAGAAGACATACAGACTTTGTACAAAGAACATGGATGTCTGATATTTTCTGTTCTAGAGTCTTTGCTTGAGAAGCTGTATTGGATTTACTTCCTTTTTATATTTGAAAAAAAAAATCCTGAAGACTTGACTGTATAGATACTAGTATGATGTGCCACTGCAGAGATGTTTTCCTTTCATATTGCTTTCATTCAATAAGATGCGCATTTTTTCTGTATAAATGGAACTTGTATTCAGGAGTAGTAATTGATGAATTCTCCTCTTTTCTTCCTGCTGTAACACTGGCAAGCAGTTCAGTTCATCCAGGTGTCAGTGCTTTTATTTGTGTGATCAGAATTTTCTAATGAGGGGAGGAAACTGTAAGAACTGGTTTGAAATCACTTTTTAAGGTTAAAAAAGAACACAAAGCCATCTTAAAATTAACAGATGGAGTATTCTTTATTCTTTTGCTTCTGAAAGACCATAAAGATTTTTTTTTTCTTGTATGAGTGAAACCTTGCACAGCTTTACTACCGTTTTTCCTCTTATGTTCACCCCTCATCTTTATCATAGAAATGTAATATGTAATTTGTCTTCTGATGACTTTTCTCTGAGGTTTGTCTTTTGTGACGCAAACTTAGTTTGGTTGACACAATCTCTTCTGTTCAGTTTTGCTCATTCCCTCCCTTCCCTCTGTCTCGCCTTATTTTTAGTTAATTTTTGTGCTGAATCCCAAGTAAATTGAACACAAAAATAAAGCCAGGACAAGTGGTTGCAGGGTGCTTAGGACAGAGTAGTGCTTGCAGAGGGCACCCATGCCCACCCTGTGAACAAAAAACTTGAGATTTGTATTGCTAGGCTTCAATTATTGTTTTCTTTTGGCAATTGGGGGTTGGAGGTGGGGCTGATCACAGTTAAATAATGGTTTGGATATTTTGGTGTGGACTACTTTTTTTGTGAAAATGTTTCTATCAGGAGTGTCAATAATGTTAGTTTTCTTTCTTTCTCCTTTGTCAAACCCACAAGACAGCAATGAGGAAGTACTTAACCATCCAGGCTTGCAGGATCATAGAAGAAAAACTTTGTGTCCAAAGTGACTGGCTCCTGACCTTGCTCGTTGGTCATAAGAGCCATTGACTCTTTCACCTGTGATCTTGAAGACAGTGGAACTGGTGCTAGATCAGAATACCTGCCTAAATTCTTCGCTTGAAATATGTTGTTTTCTCTAAAAAGTACCAGGAGAGCTTGTTTCCAGCTACAGGGTAATTGTGTCCCATTTGGAATGATTTGACTTTGTAGGCTTTAATGGGGTCCACTTGGACAACACTGGGATATAGTGCTTGTGTTAGGAAACTCTAGCTTTTATGTAGTGAGTCATTGAGTAGTTAAGGCAGGTGATGGCCTTTGTGTATATAGTTTCTTTTCATGAAAACTGTATTTTTAAATGACTTTGAGCAGCAACATTGATGTGTGGTCTACTTATAACTGAGTAAATAATATTCTGAAAGGGGAGTTGGGACAGGAAGTTGCGTAATATCTGACGTCACTTGTGGACACACAAAAGTTCTCCAGGCACAGGTTGGTCAGATAAGGATGGATGGTACTATTACAGAGACTCAAGCCCAGGGTAAAACCGTGCTAGCCAGACTGCTTGTAGTGTTGGTGCTTCCAGTGAGCAGAAACAAGTGTTTGGATGCATAGTCTTATCACTGTTTGACTTGAAAAGTTAGTCCAAGTTTACAGTTATAAAAGCCTATTTTGTATTTATAGTGTTCTATCAAGGAAGTTTTTTGCCCTTAGTCTCTGCAGGAATAGAGTTACAGGAATGCATTACAAGTTGGGGCTGTAAACTGGCAGCAACAGTGCAAAGCTGCAGGTGAGTCCCAGAACTTACATTAGTAGTATAAACAGATTTTCTTAGGGTTTTGCTGCAAAATGAGGCATTCTGATACTTAAAACAGTAGTTTTGAAATGCCCTTCCCTGGGTTTTCAGGTGATGGCAGTTAGATTGTCTTTAAATTGAGTAGCAATTGCAAAGGTACCCTCTACCTTTCTGAAGTCTCGAATGTGAAGCTAATGCTGGAAGAATGCACTCTGCTTGTTAGAGGCGTTTTATCACTCTTAACATGCTTTAATTCAGCATAAAACTGAATGGACAAATACTGAGAAATGATACGGCACTTCTTAACTTGCCTTCTGAGAACCCAGCTCTTGGTGCTTTCTCTTCTCTCTCAAGGCTCCCATAATCAGCAATCCTCATGTGCATAGAGAAGAAATGAGTACTGTTTCTGAATTCTTCTTCTGTTTGGTGGAGTGTCAGCTGCTCTATGGAAAGACTGCATGCCCTTCTACAAGAAATATTTAATGTGCTGTTTAACAGCAACTGAGGGGAAGTTGTATCACAAGGTAAAGAATTGTCCTTTTATGCAGTAGCCATAGTTCCAGTTACTTTATTTCATTTCAGAATGGGGAATTTGTCGTTGTAAAACTCAAAGACAGCTTTGGCTTCCTTCAGCACTATGAAATGAATGGGTCTAATCCAGTGACAATATTAAGTACACAGTTGCTCTTCACCTGAAAGGAGAATGTAATTTTATCTGTAATATTTCAAATTAGTTTAATGTCATTGTGGCAGTAACAGAGGGCCTGGTGATGCTCTTATACTTAATTCATAGTTAAAAAACTTATTTTTGCATGTGGATCTTGGGGACCAGCATATCTGGTCATTGGGATTCTGGTGAAACTTGAAGATCCATGTGAACAAAATAATAAAAGCTGGTATGGGGGATCAGTAGGGATAAAGATTCCTTTGTAGCACTGTACAACAGTACTAGCCTTGAAAAGAAACTGAATGTTAGCTTTTCCAAATCAGAAGTTGGGTGTGCTTGTGGAAATTTGCTAAAAGCCATTGTCTTTTTGCTTTCCAAGTCAGAGGCTTCCAGGTCTCTCTGAGCTTTGATCTTGGAACCAGCAACAAAGAGACACTGCCTATTGCAGGAACATTGCAACTCTTGGTGTCTAGACATCGTCACCAAATTTTAATTTTATTGTTGGTGAGGGATTCTTTTGTCTGAATTGAGATTGCTTGAGGGGCTTTGTTTCCTAAGTATTAGCAGGTTCTGCCCTTCTCCTTTGAAAAAAATTCCACCCTGAGGTGGTGCCGTTTCTTCCCTACATTAAGGTTGCATGTGTCTTCCTTGCGCATATTCATCTAAAGGTATTTCTTATACATAATGTACTTGCCATTTAAGGTTTTGAGTATTGTGAGACAGCAAATAAGAAAACCAGTTCAATGGAATAAATACCATGCTGTTAGCTGGGGAGTAAAGAAATAAGATACAGAGTGCATATTTAAATAAATGGTTTGCGATATTGTTTTGGCAACAAATTGGTGTGTTTGACAGAACAAGGGAAACTTTTGAGATACTATCTTCTGTAGCAAAGCAAAATATAAAATGAAGTAGCATCCTTAAAATAAGGGTTGATTACCAGGTAAAATATGAGGATGCTGCTTTTAAAAATGTCAGTGTGAGTAAATTCAGAGGACTGAGTTTAGGACTTTAGAGATTTTCCCTGGTTTATACTGGTTCCAAATGGTATCTTAAGTAAGTTTCGTGGCTTACATGTTCCTCAGTTTCTCAAAATGTAGGGTTTTGACTTGCTGTCAGTTTTTTAAAGTAAAAAAAAAAAAAGTCACACACACAGAAAACCCTATATAACAAAACCAAACAAAACCACCACCAGTCAAAACACCCCAAAATCCCAGATAATCAGAAACTTCCATGCCTTGTTGGATGCTTAAGGTTTTAATGATTGGGGTGTATTTTGTGATAATTAGATAAAATATACTGAATACATGCATAGTAATTAATTTTTCCTTTCTCTCCCTAATACTGCAATTAAGTATTCCTTGAGTAATCCCTATTGTCCTATTGATAAAAGATACTTCTGACGGGGTACAAAGTTATATTCCTTTACTTTTCATGCCCAAGAAATAGCAGGTGTCTTGAATTTAATTTTTAGATTCAGATTTATTTTTTTTCCTGAATCCACAGTCTCGTTTGTATTATTCAATATTCTATTTGCAGTTTTCACAGAGCATTATTCGAGCTGCAATAACCCTTTGCAGCTGTTGGCTTTTACTGCACTGTCTGTTCAGGCTTGAGTCTTCTCTCTGCTTTCAAATATCTGCATTGTGCTATTCGGCTACCTTTGAATAGTTCTCTTGGATATTTCAGAGCTCACCAGCACTTCAAGATCACAGATGTAGTAATCCAGCACAGATGACAGGAATCTTGTTGTTTTGAATTCCCAAAGATAAGAATTAATAAGCCTAGAAAAGTAGGGCTACCAAGAAAGCTTTGGCTCTGTTATGTCAGATTCTTGAAAAAGAAATGCCATACAGATAAAAAAAGCTATTGTAGCAGAATGCTTTTCTAACTGAATTAACAGAGAATGCTCTTAAAAGCATCCTTCATTATTAACCCAAATCAGTTACTAATACAGGGTGACAGCTAAGTGAGGAGTCACCAATAGTGCGTTGCAAAAGGTAAGCAATTGTCAGAAGGACTTAAAGAACACTCTTCCTAGGTGGTATTTGTAAACTGCCTGGTATGAGCTGCTGCTTTTGTGAAGCAATAATCATGTATCTGTGATATCTTAATCAGTTGCCATTAAAATGAAGGTGATGTCAAATGTTTGCTGTTGCCATTTCAGTATAGTAAAATAAGATTGAATAAATTGAGAGGATATGAGTCAGTCTTTGTTTAAATACCCATTTGTGCACGATGCACAAAGCCTTGTCATGAGGGAGGTTGTTCCCTCTACTCTAGTTTCCTTTCTGAGTCTCCGAGCTTCTCTAAAATAAGCATGAAGGGTGTTTTTAGTTGCCATGGAAGTTGTGTCGTGCCAATACAAGAGGTAGACTCTTCTGGTAGTTTTAAAGGAGGTTTCAGTGAGATAGTGTTCTTCCAGTACAAAAAATAGAATGTGTTGTTATCAAGATGCGGTAAAACAATATATAGTTTTTATAGCACCATTTAACTGAAGCTTTTGGATTACTCTGAAGCCATAGGTCTCAAGGCTACTGTTTTCAAAAGCTTCGTCTGACTCCTTCGGATAAGGACATGCTTCCTCGTTTTTCTGCCTTACCAGATTTGGGAAGCTTACATGAACTCCTCAGCAGAGTTTGAGACTACACAACAAGTTGTACTCTATAGGGACCAAACCTTACCTTATTTGGGGTACAGAAGTGCTATCTAGTCATGTGTTTGTGTAAGCAGTAGTGTTATCTCTATCATTGAAACAATAGCTTCTCTTTTTCCAAGAGCAGCAGCTGCTGTGAGAGAAGGATGAGGGGGGCGGGGCGGGGGGAAAAGAGAGGGCTGATAGCTCACAAAACAGGAGGTGGGTGGCACTGTTGCCTTAGGGAGAACTGATAAAGCACCTGTCCTGTGTACTTCTACTTCCTTAGTGTCAGTAGCAAATATATCTCTGGATAAGAATACGCATATAAGAAAATATGAGGTGCCTAGGCAGCGTTTCCTTCTTTGAAATGTTCTTACCTTATGGAAAAAGTTGTAAAGATGGGAACAGCCACTGACAACTGGCTTGACCACACTATTTTTATATTGAGTTTGAAACTGAAAAATATTGGAAGAAGAAATAACTAAACTGGCTTAATATTGCTGCAGAATCTCATGATCGTTCAGGACTTGCCAATTAACAGAGTGCCAGAGAATGGAAGCAGGTGTAGCAAGTGTAAATATGCTTCTGTTTAACCACAGAAAAGGGCAGATTGTACCCCCCAAATCTGCCTCCATGTAATATACTGTTTTATACAAGTATAGTGGGAGTGAGAGGGAAAGACATGACATGCATATATGCCATCTATCAGGTAAAACTCAGTTTGACAGAGGCATGTATATAAATACCTAGGGGTACTAAAGGTAAGCAGTGATAAAATTTGTCATGTTACAGCATCTTGTACCAGCCAAGTTGAGCGGTTTGTATTTTGTAATTTGATTAAGTCACTTCTTTTTTTCCTTCTCTTGATGGTCCTTTTTTTTTTTTTTTTNGGGTTTTATCTGTACTGGAAGTACACTGGCTCTTAAATCCTGCAGAAGCATTGCCTCTAGTGCAGTTTCATGTTAGAGTTTGTCTGACATCTGGCCCCTGCTGAAGGGGATCCCCTTGCCTTTGACTGTTAGTTTTTACGCCTTTTCTCCCCAAGCATTCTGTTTAGTAATTCAACAATTAAAATATAGATGGTTTAATTTGCTGATTGAGTGGAAATCTATTCATCTTTTCAGGGTTGATTTTCCTCTATATCAGCTAGGGGAACCAATTTTCCTGATACTACATAACTGACATAGGAAAGCAGTGGGAGCATTTGCTCTTTGGGGAAATCTTGTCCCTTCACATCATCTCTGTGCAGCTTAATCTGTTTTGGGGAGCTGTGGTACCAGTATGATGCCCTTAGTTCTCTGGTTTTGTTTGTTTTAAACTGACACAAGTGTGGGTTGCTGCTGAACAGGGAGGATCTCATGTTTCTGTGCCCATCCAATATTCCTTTTATATGTGCTGCCGCTTGCCCACCACCAAGCTTCTGCTGGATTGATTCTTGCTGCCGCTTGCTAGACAAGCGCAATGGTAATGTCAAGTGTACAGACATCAGGAGAGGATGGAACTTCAAGAACTTTGAGTAGTAACCTATTATTTACTTCAGTTCATAACTGCTGTTTCTGGTCTGCTTGAGGTTCTCCCTGAAGAAGCAATCTAATATTAGTAAAGTATCTTTGGAATGAAGAAATGTTTTGCCTGATTGCTTCCAGTTCTGGTTTGATTTTGTAGTTTTGTGTTTTCTGCAGATACCACTAGGAAGCCTAGAGTTCATACTTGGTCACCTTTTAGGGGGCTGTGGTTTGATTAGGAAAGAATATCAGAAAAGTAAAAAGAGGATGAGAATGTGGAGGGATGATGACGATGATTGTTATGAGTATTATTAGTAGGGTTTTTTTTACTTCTTGCAGCGGGTCTAGTGTAGCCCGGGAATCTGATGTATCTTAAAGTGAAGTAAAAAAATCTGAGCCATTACCTGGTTTTGGTAGCGTTGCAGTGTTTCTGGAGACATTCTCTGAAGTATTCCCAGTGGACATGCACAATTAAGGGATGTAAGTTAAGATAGAATATGTAATCTACATAGTGACTTCTAGAATAGAAAGCCCCTGAGTAGATGTGTGTCCACATCACAGGAGAAGGGAGACTGTATGAAAGCTATTTATACAATATACATATTCCCTGTCTGAAAGCTAAGTGAGCATATGCCTGGAAGCCGCACTAACAAAATAAACAGATGAGATTTCTTTTTAACTTTAAAATAATACAACTACTGCCTCTAGTCAGTGTCATGTTGAATGACTTCTCTTTTGTGGTCTGTATGCTGAATTAATGCAGTATATTTTATTTGGGTTCCTTTATAAACTATTTCTTGATGTCTGGTTCATGTGTGGTATATGAATATACTTTGCTTGTTGCCCCAAATATGAAGTGATAGCTGCACTCTAGAAGTGTCTTTTTTTCAGAAGCTGTACTTAACACCTTGTTTTCCAGTATGCATGTGATAAAATTGTTTAGGACCAGTCTACTGAGGGAATAGTTTGAATCTGTCAGTCAACACCATCATGATAGGTATTGGTTGTCTAGTATTTGATATTTTGTATCATATACTTGAAATGTTCTGCTGTGTAAAGCTAGTTTTTCATCTTTCTTTTGGCTGCTAATTGTTAGAAGTTGGTTGTTGGAACTGTTTGGCTTAAACCAGAAGAAAGGTTTTATGCAAACGGAATCTCTTATTGAAGGAAATAATTAATTTTTAACTTTGTTTCGTAGGTAGTGATGTGTCTTTGTTTCCACTTCCCTGGTTAGCTTTCTGATCTTCTGGTTGATTTTGAACAATTGGACAGAGAGGCAGATGTATATAGAATTTTTTCCACAAGTTCTGTGAAACTGAGCCAGGGGAGGAGAAGGATCCTAGGAATGCTCTGAGAAGACAACAGTAGGATGGACTCATGTTACAGGCATTAAAGAGTTAATATAAATAAATCCATCCTTTAAAATGTCCTGAACATAAGAAATGTTTTGGTCAAACATAATTAGATGAAAACTTAGCAGGCAAGCCAGTGTTCACAGAATGGCATATTTGAGATGGTAGAAGCTCTGGGTTTAATTCTGGCCAGGATAAAAGTAATTTTAATGGGTTTGTGTGTGTGGGGGGGGGGTTAAATATATGAGAATTCTCAGAAACAGTCAGAAGTCTTTGTAGTCATTAACTTATTTGCTTTGCCAGCTGTAGGAGCTTAATGCTGTCCAGCATCACCAGATACTTGTGACTACAGTTCTCTTCAGGTATGTGTGAGATTTTTGCGGTGGCGAAGGTAAACTTCCTCTTGCAAAGAAACAAGTGTGGGGACAAACAAGTTCCAGGAGAAGGCAGCACATTCTTTGTGTTCAAGTCTTCCGCTCTTACCCAAAGTTACGTTAGTAATGGTCTCAAATATTTTGCATTTCTAGAATTAGTAGTACATCAGAAGTGTTCCAGTGCTGTCTGCTTTATATGGCTGTAACACTGTCAGTATTCAGAGTGTTTTATAAATTTAATTAATACTCAAAGACACTCTTGGTGCACAAAAGAGATTGAATTTTTATCTGCAATTACTTAAATTGCTTCGTAAGCTCTTTACTTCCAGCTTTTTTCTTCTACTCAGTATCTATAATCTGAAATACATTTGGTCTAGCTTATAAAGTTGATGTATAGTAGGTATGGATTCTGCAATTCTCTCCAGTGGAATTCCCCCGTTTAAAAAACAAACCAAACCACCCCACCATAATTATTTCAGAAAACAGAATTTTTAATCATGGAAAACAAGCTTGTGATAAAGAATAATTTCTACCATTTCTATTTCATGTTTTTTCCCAGGTTACTTTGCAGGTAGCATAACAGGTTATAAATATGCTGACAGTGTGAGACAGAAACCTCTCTAGAAAGCACAATGGCAACCAACCTCTGCTGTTAATGGCTACATTGGCAGTCAGCTGGAGACTTATTTGCTTGTCAGTTTATAAACATGAATTTTTGTATGATTTGCATAGTCTAATTATGCCTTTGGACTTTTAAATTAACCTTTTGCAGGCTCATTAAAATACATATCCTTAAAATGGGTGTACTTTATAGTCGTAATTGAGAAAGTGATAAGTGTTTTAAGTTATGGAATGAATTTTAAAGTGTTGGGTTTTATTCAGATGCAGAAAAGATCTGTTCTTGAATTAGAACAGTCAAGTAGTGAAAAGAGTGCTATCAAGTAGGAAAGTTACATTATGGATTTACTGTTACTTTCTGCACTCTGGAAATAGTGCGCTATAGGTAGACGCTTATGTCGTCAGAATATGTAAATCAGGAAGGAGGTGGGTTAATTGTGGGTAAGGGACAATTTAAGATCATTATGAGTTAAAAATCTTTTATTGAATTAACGTAAACCAATTATTAATAATTTATTATATTGACACATACATCTCTACATTTTGCAATGTCATGTTTTATTATGAATACTATTGGCAAACAGTTCCAGTACATACATCTTAGATAAAAAGCCACAAAGGAATATATAGATTATGTGGATGTAGTTGATGCACTGTATTGAGGGGAGGAGGTGGTCTAGCAGACAAAAAAAGGATGCTTGAGAAAAGTGCAGTCTGCAGTTATGAATTATTTCATATAAATATTGCCTATGGCATGGATATTTAAAGAAGGTGAAAAGCCGAATATATTACGAGAGCTAATATTAACTGCCGTTAGTGAGCTATTGGAGCATGCTCAAGCAATTCAAAGAGGAGAGGACTGAACTTGGAAGCTTGTCTCACGTACACCCTAATGTTTTTTCTTTAGATAACCAAGCTCAACCCACTTTGTCTTTTGAAGAATTAATATGTGTTGGTTCTTATTGAAGTAATGATAAAGAATTTTTCAGAAAATTATGGATGTGGAGCAGTTTGCAGAGAGCAGCCTTACACTGGGCTTGAGAGATACGGTGGGTGTTTGTTCAGTTGTGAGCTCGCCCCCCAGATGGCGCTGGCTCTTCTGGAATCGCTGTGCTGGGAATTCTGATGGGGCTATATGGAAAATGTATGCCTTTCAGGTGACTACTGGAAACCAGATGTTTTTGATAAGATTTTGATAAATGTATTGGGATCCATTGAGAATAAGACTTAACATGAAAATAAATAAAAATCACCCAGGGGAGTAATTCTATTTTATTTATATTCCTTAGCTCAGGTAGATTTATTTTTTAAAAAATTTTTGTTCTGTTCCTTTCTTCTAGCTTTCTTAAGAGCATTGGACAATTTATCCCCATGATGAAATTATATGAAATGTTTTCTGTCCTTTTTTGAATCTAAAACCTTGAGCAATGCATACAGCACAACTGAATTTTCAAAGGAAAACTCTTTGAAGTCCTTTTTTCTTTTTTCTTTCTTTGTGTCTCTGTCTCCCCATTTCTCCATCTCTCCCCCCTCCTTCTCTCTGTCTGTCAAGTTCAAGAGCAGCTCAGATGCCATGAATTAAGTGAAGCACAAAAGGGGAAAAGGAGACCCTTTTGAAGAACAAAGGCCTCCCATTAGGCTGCCGTGTTCTTTCTCTGACCAAAATTGCTCCCTACATGGTTTTTATTGCTGTCCACATGCTTGGCACATAAGGTAAATACAGTAGGACCCTCGTTACCTCACACTCTCTCTTCCTCTTCCCTCTTCAATAAATGTTTTGTCTCTTTGATGTCCCTAGTAATTCTTATACTGATTGTTCCCACCCTCATAAAAGCCCCAGGGGTAGTCATGGTGGTGGATAGCATTAGATACTGTGTAAATGCTTCCAGAAAAGAAGACAAACTGCAGCCAAAGAATTTATTTCAGGTGGAAGAGAATGGGAAGGAAATACAGATGTTTTCTTTTCTTCTCAACATGCAGCCTCTGTGCCCTAGCTACACTTACATATCTCAGGGAAGTCCATAATTTCTTCCTGTTTGTTTCAAAAAACAAACAAGGAAATAGGGCTAAATCAGAGTTACAAGGAAATGCATGCCACAAGAATTTAAAGAAAAGAAACCTCTTAACCCTTCTTGATTATTTATTTTTCTTCGGTTTGGACAGCTATGTGTTCCAGAGTTCTGGTGAAAGGTATCAACTAAGGTTCAGACCTAGGTGGGTTTAAAATGTGATCCATGTAGTACGTACATTTTACAAAGAAATTAGTCAGGCCCTTCTTAGAGAAGTTTAAAAATAGCACTGAAATGTATGCATGCATACACGAAAAACTAAACCTAGTGTTAAGCACTGCATCTTAAAATTGCAACTAAACATCTTAGTACTTACATGACAAAATTTGCTGATGGTTTAAAGGGCATCTTTTGGGGAGTTGATTTTTTTTTTTTTTTTTTTTTAAAATGGCAGAGTCTTGAAAAATTAAAATAACTGACGTGGGATAGAATAATTTCTGTCTAAGTTGTCTGGAAATTGTAAAGCATACAAGTATTTATTGGGATTTGGAATTTCTCCTAACTTCTACTTCTTTCCAAAGAAATTATTTTCAAGGATATGTATTTAGTTTGGTATTTGTGCTTGCTTTCATCTTCTAGTTCTGCATTTTCACTGACATGAAGTACTCTTATTACCTTGTGTAACACAGTTAAATATGTAATGATTAACAGAAAAATGCCCCACTGTTTTTATTTTTGGCACTGCTTCTTAATTCTACCATCTCATGTCCTGGAATATACGCTTTTATGAGTGTATACTGTTATGAACATAATAATTCCAGAGAAAATGTTGACTAGGCTACTTAAAGAAATAACAATTACTCTTATCAGTGTATTTTGTAGATTACAAGGAAAGGAAAATCCACCTTGAAATCTGACTTTTCATGGAAAGTTTTATTTCTACCCCCCCTTGATCATGTTGTGTAAGAAATTTTGCAATAAATGTTATTGAATATAATCAACCAGTGTTTTCTTCGCTCTGTAAGTGAGCAACGTTTTGCACACCCCCTTCCCTGCAAAGGAATTAAACTTGCTTCCCCATCCACTTGTAATTGGCCTACTTAGTTTCCTGCTGTGTGAGGGAGGAGGTGATGCTGGCATGTAATGAACTTTCCATATATAATTGGCTTATTATGATCCGTATTTTTTGTGAGAATGGATTGTCTAACATGGAATCTGTAACTTCAGGTGTTCTGGTAGAACACTGTGTAGGTAGCAGTAGTACATGTACTTGTGGTAGATGTGGATGCTGTGATTAATGGCAGTGGCTACAGCTGCCTGGGTATGGAAGATGAACCTTTGTTCTGTCTTCCCCTCCCCCTTACCATGCACCATTTGTCATGTAGCCTCTCCTATTGTCATTTAACCTGAGTCCTCCTACTCCATAGTGGAGATATGCTTGTAGCCATCTTTCCGAGCCTCACAAATCTGAGCCAGACCTTCCCTCCCCATCTGCCTGCAGGGATGTTCTGTTCACTGATCAGAGTGATCTTTGGCTGACACCAGGAGCAGATCTTCACCCTGGTCCTGAGCAACAAATACAGGTCTTGACCATGCCAGGATGGTTGCAGCAGCTGCGGGAAGTAGAGCAGTGGGTGAAGAGATGCAGCTGCCACATCCAGGGTGTAGTTTACAGCAGCTGTTGATTAGTGTTAACTACCAGTCATTAGCATGGAGGTGTATTTGTTGGGAGTTGTGCTGTATGCTGAGTATAATGCACATACCACCACTGCCAAGTCTGTGAACCACTGGACTAAAAGGTTCCACATTAGGTAGAGTAAGAGTTTGTGGGGTCAGTGGGGCTGTATCATGCAGTTTAGTAATATGATCAAATACTATTTGGAATTTTTGTAAAGACGAAAAGGAAGTTTTTATAGAAATATATTTTACAACACAATGAGTGGCAGCTTCTGAGTATTCCTTCCAACACTAATGGGAGAATGATTTTCCCAGGAACATATTGTAAATAACTTGTTTTAAATTCCGTCGGATTATATTCTTCCTCATCTTTTTTTCTTTAAGATAGCATAATGTACACCCAGAAGGGACCACTGTGAATTTTTGATCTTACGTCTGCATAAAACAGGCATAGGGCCTGAATGTTGAGTTTTATTTGGTAATTTCTGTTAAAAGATCAGTGATGCATAGTAGAAAGTCCAGACTTGGCTTCCCTTGAAGACTTCTTGAAATAAATGTTGAAAGACCATCCTAGCAAGAGGCTTAGTTTTAATTACTCAAAACTGTGTTCCTTACTTGTATGGGAACTGCAGATTTTCAACCATAGTATCTAGGGTCTTGAGGTAGAGCCCCACAATGGAAAAGACTTGTATTGCTACTCTTGAAATAAGCTGAACATTTTTAAGAAGTGGTGATGTCTGCAGAATGCTTTTACACCACCGTGTTGGCACTTGCAAAAACACATTTCAGTTGAGAACCATGCCTTAGCTTCAGAAAGCGCTGAATGTGTCTTGCAGAAACACCAGTCTTCAAACCAGCTGAAATATACCTTGGATACACAGCAAGATAATCTGGCCCTCCTCGTGGCACAGTTCCTCGACTTGATTGGGAAATGTTGAGATGGAGGAGGGAAAGGATCAGATGTTCAAGGGGCAGCCCTCATTGCTGAGCCAGTGGTGATGGTCGCAGGTGCCATCAGCAGATGGTTATGCTGTTGCCAAATGCCTCTCTAGCTTCCATGACAGTTTTTTTACCTAAACTCCTGTGACTCTGTAGAAGAAATTTTTAAAAGAAGGTTTTCGTTTTCAAGCTTTGTAATTTGAGCACAGCTCTTGTGAAGATTGTCACTTTGGCATTACATTTTCAAGATCTCAGCATGTTTGTGATATCCTGAATGCTCCTGAGTGCTAAGATACCATATGTGACGGAACCCTACAGATTGAATATTTGATACTTTGATTAAAGGGGTTTTCTATATCTAAAACTCTATTCTGTAGTGTGAAATGGAATTTATTTCTTTTGCACTGGTGCTGCCAAAAGTTTCTTGGGTTTGTCTTCAATTTGAAGTTTCAGACATTCAGGAAAGGCTTGCTATCAGAGCTCTGAAATGCTAGGTTGGTTATTCTAGTCATTGAGCTTCTCATGGGGTCAGTCCAGGATAAAGTGGTCCATTAAATCATTTGCTCCTTGCCAAAGGACTAATATTTCATATTAGATTCCTAGTAGAGCTTTGGAGCTGTATAACTACTCTCATCCTAGTCACACAAAATGTAAAATTTGAGTTAAAACAAATAATATTTTCTGCTTTCTGTTCTTTCTTTGGTTTGCAGACAACAATAAGCAAGACTGCATGCACTTTGAACTGTAGCAAGCATTCTGAGTTCTCTGGCACTGGAATGGGCTCTTTTTCACCAGCTTGCTTTAAGTTAGAACATGGAGATTATTCCTTTTATGTTTAACTTACTTGTTTGCTGTATTTAGCATTTTTTCAGGCAGCAGTATAAAATGGAAACTTTTGCAAAAAGATCCAGTGTTGCATGCTGGGTTTTGAACACTGAGTAAAACTTTCAAAGTTTATTACTACTCTGCTGTGTGTTAAATCAATCTCTTATCAAGCTTGTGAAGAAGTGGTTTTGTCTACTGACGATGTTTTTCTTTTAGAGGGCAAAACAAAATGTGAAATTAAGTAGAAATTGGTGCAGCAAAATTCATTCAACCACATTCAGTAGAGTACTCTTTGGTGGGTGAATTTTTCAGGCTATAGTGGTTTTGGAAAGGACTGCCTGTCTGTTTTGCCATGACAGTGTGGTCTGTTCTGACTGGGCATTAGAAAAAAGAAGACAGGACTTCACATACAAATAAATTACCGTCTGGTAACCACTTATTTTGAAGGGCATACAGTAACTGTCCATATATAAGAATGGTCAAGACCTTTTTAACTGTAATCTGCCTTTATTAAAGGATAAAGCTAATCCGGTTTATTTTGTATAGCTGCAAGCACACAGCTATTTGACACAGGTTTTTGATACACCATAACTTGTGGTGCTGGAGCCTTGCCTTTTTTTTGCATACCATCCCCTGGATTAGAACAAAAGAATAATTGTGTTTTCCATGTGCTTCTGTTTATAGAGTCGTCAGGAATATGAAGACAGGTTCATTGCCCTGACTGGGCATGGGAGTGCTGGCTTCTGCCTCCAGCTCTGTTGTGGGTTTTGGGGATCATTTTGTTTGTGGTGTGGTGTGTGGGTTTTTTTTCTTTGTGTGTGTGGTCTGGTTTTTGTGTGTGTGTGTTTGGTTTTGTTTGGGTTTTTTCTTCACTGTGTAACCTTGGTCAAGCTGTTTCATTATAGCATCCCTTCCTCCTTTTTATTCCCCACACTTTTTTATTGTTTGAGATAGAGACAGTGGCAGCCAGTTTTGGAGCTTTTGGACATAATTGATAAAATTAGTCTTGATTTAGTCGTGTCATTTTGGGTTGTTTTGTCTCTAGTCACTTGACTGTCTGATCTCAACAGTACTTGTCCATGTTTTTCAGGTCTGAGTGGTCTCTAAAAATTACAGCAATGCACTGTCAGACATCCCAATTCAGATTACTTGTATCAATCCAGTGAGCTATTCTGAAGACTGCATACTTTGTTAGAAAGTGAAACATAGTTATTTCTTATATTAAAAAAAAAAAACAAACACCAAAAACAAACAAAAAAACCCCCACTCCAACCTAATCCACAAACGAAACCAACCAAGCAAAAACCCTCAAACAGCAATGGAAACAAAAAACTGCTATACCAAAAGAGTCCACTAACTAGAATTCCTCATCTTTGATGTTTATTTTCCTTATCAGTTCTCACTGACACAGTCTAGGTTATTCTTACTCATTACAATTTACTTGTTTTTACCACCGTTCTGTGTTTTTGGTGCTGCACATCTGAATGTGGAGATTTCTAAAGACTTATCTTGCATTCAAAACTATTTCTAGCTGATCTTTGTTCTGGGACTGGAATCAAGCCACATGTCCCTGGTTTAGATCATTGTCA
Source organism: Pampusana beccarii (assembly GCA_013399365.1). NCBI lineage: Eukaryota > Metazoa > Chordata > Aves > Columbiformes > Columbidae > Pampusana > Pampusana beccarii. The sequence goes on from VWYH01001492.1 coordinate 489,110, forward strand.
CTGCAGCTGCAGTATTTGAGAGCCCCATGATCTTTCCTCACAATATCCTGTAAGGCAGGAAGGATTTTTACAGATAATAAACTGAGGCACTAAGGGCAAGTCTATAAAGATATTCAGATATAGTACTTCTCTCTTGTTGAATTACCTTGTTAAAGGTGCCATCAGGCTCAAATTGGTGCCTAATTATCTCTTGTGGATTTTCTCATGGCATGCTCCTGTGTTAAAATGGGGAAATCTGAAACCAGCTCTCCTGTGCCTGAAGTTGGTTAATTTTATTAACAGTGAGCATTATAGTTTTGTGGTTTGTTTCTGTTTGTTTGGTTTTTCTTCTTTTTTGATAGATCAGGATTTTCGTTTTATAGGCATATTAAACCCTTCCATTGGAATTTCATGCTAAAAGCAACAACAGCAGCAAAGTAAGTCATGAAACTTATATTCTGATTGGATCTCTGTTTATCATGACATAATAGTCTTTCCAAATAGGACAGAACTAATGCCATATTCTGAACTCCTTTAAGCTGGATCCTTCATTCTGTATGTATCTCCCTGCCTATGCTTTTATTTTCAGACCAGGAGTCTACTGTGTTATTTTTTGGATGCGTGTTTTTTAGTGTTAGAATTCAGGAAAATATGTGATCAGGCAAGGTTTTGAATGTGGAACACTTCTTAAAACGTAGCCCTAAGCTGTTACCTTGAGAAATGTGAGGTGTCTGTTCTTGCCTGTTCTCTGTGGTTTACATTTAGGAGACATCCTCCCAATTTCTTTCTGAGTTGCTGATGTATTTGTATGAGCATACATTGTAACATTGTGTTGAAGTAACTCTCAGTATTCTTGGTGGGGTCTAGAGAGTTGTATAAATGGCTTTTGCACTTTAGAGCTGCGTCATGGTATTTGCTGTCAAGCATTCAGCACTATGATCCTGGATTCTGTTTCTGGGCATAGTACCCACACTGGAAGAGAGTAGTCCTGCAGTATGCAATTTTACATTTAAATCTTGTGGATATCTTCCATATCCATACTTGGAGACCTTAATTAACAGAACTAATTACTGTTCCAGACTGATCTACATTTCCCGATTTGTATTAATGTACAATTTAAGAAAGCAGAAAATAAATGAAGCAGTCATGTTTGTGGCCGCTTATCAGTTAAGTCTAAATGCTCAGCTTTCCATGGGAGTTATGGGCATGGCCCAAACTGTTCTTTTCACCAGAAGGCATGATTTTCTTAGGTGAGAGAACATAGGTTTCCTAAACAGAGAATCAGTGCTGAAAATCCACTTAAAAAAAAAAAAAAAAAAATCACAGTGAGCAAAACTCCGTGTGTTCTAACTTAGTAGTGCACACTGAATGCTCATGTGATCCTAGGTGACCAGAAAGTAACATTTGCTGATGTGCTTGCTGTTAGTAGAAACACACATGCTTTCTTCTTGCAGCCCTTTCTGCGAGGCCAGTCGTGTTTTTCTTTTGCTTGTCTTGTAGCCAGAGTGCAGCTTGCTTTGTCTTCCTTTGGAAAATTGCTGCCGCTGTCGGCTGTGCAGGTTTGTTCTGCGAACACAGGCTGGGAGTCTCGGGAGGAGAGAGAGGGAGAGACTTGCAGTTCTCATCTCACGTTGCCTCTGGTCAGGCAGCTGATTGTTTTTCTGGTTTTGTTCCTCCGGGTGGCATCTGTCTTCAGGAAAAATTTCCTTACACCAAACTGCAGACTGCTGAACTGTGGCTGTCTTAGTATTGCTGTGTCTGACTGCTACGCTGGATTAATTATGTGAGCAGTTATGATGCAGGTGCTTGAAATGTTTGTGGCTGTTCAAAATGGAAGAGTTGCTCTTAAATGAATTTCTTTCTCTTCCTCTGCAGCCTTTTTTTTTTTTACTTTGCTCTTTTTTTACATTTTCCTGAACAAAAGATTGAATATTTCAAACTTCTAAAAATTGGTTTTGTGCTACTTGGTATGCCTTTCCTATTTGTTAATGCCTCTTGTGATTGTCAATATTAGAAGTGGTTCACATGCCAATGCAGCGTTCCACTCCAGTCTTTTAAGCTTTACCTCACCTTGACTTTCTAGATGTATATTTTTTGCTTAATACAAATCAACTGTTTCTGTGCTGCTCAAAATATTATATTTTAACTCTCTATAACTGACTCAGTATTACTTGAAGGTTGTCTTAAATTCATTTTTTAAAGGACTGAAAACCAGCGTTCTTTGAAAGGTTGGGTTAAAATTACTTGATGTACGAAATTAAAAATATGTGAACAATGTGCCTGTACACAGCCAGATGTTGCAAGATCAGCATGTGCCTGACAGAGCCTAGAAGGGATTCAGCTCTTGCTAGGTAAAGACTTGAACAAATACATGGGACTTGCAGTGTTCCCCCAAAGGCCAAAAGAAATGAATTCTCTCGAATCAGAGTGTGATTTCTCTGGAAATGTTCGCTCCACTGAGAACACCTTCTCAGCATCTCCTGGGACTTGAACCATAAAGGTCTTTGGTTCAAAGGAAGCTGGAGTTTGCACAGGGCAAGGGTGAGAAATAATTAATCTGGTGAAGACTGCAGAGCTCAGTTATCTTGTGTTTCATGGAGAAAACAAGCGTATGTGGTTGTATTCCGTGCTGAGTTATAGTATTGTTTTCTGTTGAAGTATTCTGGAATTAATAAGTGGAGAGCTTTAAGTTTTCACTTTTTTGTTTTCTTTGTAAGAAATGAAGGTTTTCTGGGCTGGGATAGTAATTTATGCCATTCATACCTCTAAAACTGAAGTTCTTCATAATATAAAAATCAACTTGTAATGGTAAACAGTCTTCCAAATACAAACCAGATGTGTATTATGCAGCGTTTGTATTGCTTTGCCTACAGTAAGCTGCTTAAATGCTTGTGCTGCTCAACAGTTTTACTAGTCAGTGGCGAAGTTAATAGAACTTGCAGGTAGTCAGAACCTATTTGTGTATTAAACAAAAGTAGCATCACTTTTATGCTCTCTCTTTGCTCATAAGGCACAAGTTGAAAGTATGCTGTATAAAAATGGGCAAAATGCTATTAAAATAATAGAAACATTTCCTACTGTTTACTGGTGCGTAAAATGTACTGTGTAATGTATTGTAGTTTGCCTTCACAGGTAGCTATATTTTTTCAGGTGAAAATTGAACACAACCAAAGTGTTGTGCAGCAGATACTTAATGCATTACTGAGACAGCTTTGCCTACTCCACTCCTGCTAAATTTATGTAAACTGTACTGAAATCTAAATTTTGTGGAAATGCGTGTGATGAAGCTTCCAATATTGTTTCTTCAGATGTGTTTTGAGCTTGTCTGATATGTGTAGAATTTCCAAGTACCAGTGCTGCTTTAAAATGAAAATGATTATTTTTGTACTTCAGCATGCGCTATTTAAAAAAGTGTATTGCTCCAAATAAAGGAAGGGAACTCTCGTATTCAGTTGAGAGAATTTATTGAGGAGGAAACTAACCATACTGCTTGTGTAAACTTCTTCCTCTTCATGGGCAACGTGGGGAAGTAGAGAGGAATGGAAGCTGGAACTTGAAAATGGTTATTTCCGTATAACTAATAAAATTACTCCTCAGGTCACCAGGGCTGAGGAGTCAGCTGTTGTGTCCAGTAGATTTTGATTAAATTGGAGTGCAACATTTTCCCCTTTGTGCGAATCTGGTTCTTTGAGTCATGCCTTCCTAGAGCACATACTGTTTCAGCCTTTCTTTCAAGCATTTCCATTCTTTGTACCTGCTTTGAGCCCTAGGAATTTTTTCCTTATACCTTGACCTTGGAGTACCATGCATTTGTGAAGCTAATAAGGTAGATTTAAGAGAATGGCCTGTCCCTCGAGTTGAGTGTGAGAGGATATGAAATAAACCCACAGCGTATTATAGAATGGGAGAGTAGAGAACAGAAAGAAATATTTAAGAGGAGGGTAAATGTACCTTTACCTAGTTTCTAGGTGGCAGGGAAACAGATGATGTATTGACAAAAGGTCATATTTTCTTTCTTTGGGAATATATTTTTGTTGTCTGTTAACCTGTTTACTAGCTCTAACTTAGATTTTAGACTAAAAGCCTGTGAGCTGTATTAAACCTCATAGGTTGGCAGGATTTTTTGGGCAAGGGGATGTTTAAGCCTGGTTTCCAAAGAGAGCTGAGATTGATTATACTGATGGTTAATCCCATCTCTTAGAATTTTTTCCATCTGCTGTCTAGTTGGTCACATTTGTCAGGGATGGGGAAGTCTCAACAAGACTGGGTTATATGTATTCCCCAGTGGATGGCCAAGTAGAAGCAGCTCTGTTACTGTTCTCATACAAGGAAAGAATTCAGAAAGAATATCGCTAATCACTTATTGGAAAATTAATGCAGAGAAGAGACCTTTATAAACAAACTTATCACAGGAGAAGTTCAATAAATCAGAGAATCTCATCCTTAATCTGTTGTGTGCATATGTAATGTGCCCTTAAGGTACGCAAATCTTCTGTATAGTGAGCGGCACGGTTACTTTTTTAACGTCAGTCAGTTCTTTAATCCTGTTCCTGGCAGACTGTACAAATGATCCAACTGGTAGAACTGAGGGAGTGGAGCAGAGGTGGAAACAAATGCAGGGGCAGGGAATTTGATTCAGAAGACATGGTTGCCGAAAGAAATGCTTGCCAAAAAGATGGCTTCTCTGCCACATGGATTCTTGTTCTGAGGTAACACAGATTTTAAGCTTTTCTGGAAATTAGGACATGCAGAACAGCTTTTTTGTAGGTGGAGTCTCTGGTGTATCAAAGTGGTCAAACTCTTGCTTTAATCATAATCTGGTTTAAAAAAAAAGAAAATTCAACAACTGCAAGATACAAATACTTGGGAAAATAACCTTTGCTAGTTTTGTTGCCTATTGAATTACATTGCCACTACCTGTATTTTAAGAACATTTCTGTCTTGTCTCCTTTCAAGGGGAAAAAAAGTTTTTACCAAAATGTGAAAATAATGTTTATCCATCATATTTTCTTGGAAGCTTTTGATCTGAGAAAGTAGATAGTATGTAAATAGAGAGATTAAGGAAAACTCTGAAGTTGAGAAGTGCTGTGCCAGCATTTTTCTGTGAACTTCCTCTATTAGAATATTGTATAAGATTGTAGTTCAACCCAAAATAAATGTGTTTGTAATATGGCAGGCTCTATCTTGTTCTTCGCTATCATGGTAGACAGTAGAGCCATTCTACAAAAAAACCAAAAAGTTAATGGATGCTTTTTCATTCTCCATTGCTGGTAAGAGAGTTGCTAGAACTCAGCCTTGTGTTATTTTGCAGTCAGGGCAATATCTCAACTGATTTTTAACATCCTTATCAGCTGTTGATCAGTGAAACCTAACGAGTAATTTAAAGAGATGAGCATTACTTCAGATGTCGTCAGTATTGACAAAACATGTCTTGATACTGTGTCAATGTCTTCTGTTGCTTTCTCTTGACATGGTTTGATGTGTTGGATTTTGCACGTTGCCTTGTCTTTGAAGGAAGCTGAAAACATAAAGGAGCACAAGTGTGTTTTGCAGTGCAAGACTTTTGGGTGGTCACCATCCAGTGCTTTACTGTGGTCCAATGCTTTATTTGCTGTCTAACAGCAGTGGTGGTGACTCGAGTGAGTCCTATATACATGTATCTGATTACAAAATTATTTTTTAGGCACTTTATAATAATACGCTGCTGTTTCTGAAAGAGAAGTGTATATGCCTAAGTTACGGTTCCAAGCATAGCCAAGCCAATGCAACAGCTTTGTGTAGCTGAAATGGTACTACCCTTACTCCTTACCCTCAGCTCCTCGTCTTGCCTTTACTCCTCTTCCCTTGGAAAGTCTCCTACCATTCTGGCAAGTTATATACCCTTCTGGAAGGGGCTCACTAGTGACAAAGCCAGCATGACATAGCCAGTAATGGTGGGAAATCGAGGTGGGGAGTGTGGCCTCCTTTTAACAGAGGCAAGCCATCACATTGCTGTACCCTGTCTCTTCACCCTCACGCTGAAATTATAACACAAACCTTTTTAAGTTTCATGCCCCTGGAAGGACACACCATTTCCTGCCTGTCTCGCACTGCTTCGTGATTCAGCCCGTGTCCTTGTGTCTGTTTTCAGTCTTTGACTTTCATACATAGCTGATTTAACTTGATAGAAAAATAATTTTCTGTTAGCTTTTTATCAAGTTAATTTTCTTCTGGATTGCCAAGCCAAGCTGTCTCTCCCTCTGGCTAGGTGAGCATCAGGGCCAGTGTGAGAGAAGAGGCAGAGCTGTCTTGTTGTGACTAAGGGAAGGAAAGGAAATGAGGACTTTCAGTAGTAGACAGTCATTATATTGGTTTGGTTATAAAATCTACATATATTGTGAGGCTGTGGTGTAAACAATTTAAACCAAACTAGATTGATTCTGTTCAGGTCCACCCTCAGCACCATTTGCCTAATTGCACTTGTCTGACCCCGTAGTCATCCAGTTTGGGGAGCTGAGCTGCAGCAACTGTTTCTCAGAAGGGGTAATTTTCTGCCGCCAAGTTCTTTGAACTCACTAAACTGACCAACTGTGGGGTTGGTCTAATGCTGGTGTGGCCCTATGGGACATATGGCCAGGGAAAAAAGGGGTCGGCTTACAACTTTGGTTGTTCTCACTGGCATGTTTATAAAATGTTTCAACTACTTCCACAGCCAGGTAAGTTATGTAGATGAGATAATTGGCATTGTTGTGGTTTAACCTGAGCTAGCAATATGCCCACGATAGCCACTCGCCCTACTCCCCACCCTCCTCTGTCTTGGGATGTTATCTTCTTGTTCTCAAACTAACTCCAAACAATGGTTGTGCTAGCTACGAAAAAGGTTGTTTTCTAAATGCATGAAGAAAATTAAATCATTTTCAGTCAAACCAGCACAACATATGTAATGCTAAAAAGGAGGAGATGTTACACGAGTTAGATCAAGACAATGTTTTTTCAGTGCTGAGGAAGATTGAGTTGCAGTGAGAATAATCAGGAGTTTGTGAAAAAATATGAATCAACAAAGGAGATAAAGAAGGCTCTAACGGGTAGAAGGTACTTGACTGGGGCTTCTGGGAGTCAATATGAGATGTTGTTCTTGGAATGTTCCTGGCAATCATGTTCCCATGGTGATTGGAAAGCACTCAGTTATCTGCCTCTTGTGCTGGACTCGTATTGGACAGATGGAAATCAAAATACAGATCTTATACTTCTTGCATAATTAACATTTGCATCTCACTGCTGTGAGATGTAACTGAGGCCAAAAGATTAACAGGATCAAGAAAGAAAAGGGATTATTCATTTACAGTACATTATGTTAGGTTAAATGAAAGCTTTGTAAAGCCTTTGTATAGAATTGAAAAACCATTATACAACAGGGAACAAATAAAGTGCTAACCAAAGGGGATTAGGAAGAAACTTCTCTCATAAGTAGGCTATTGCATGGGTGTCCACTGTGAGGTTTCTTGTACCTAGTATTAATCATAGGCAAGTTTTAGGCAATTCATCTCTTTGCAGCAGTTCTTATGACCACTTAAACAGATGCTATCTGTTGATTTGAATAGAAATATGTAGATGAAAAGACTGTTTAGGGAAGCAAAGCTTGAATTTAGTTATGCACGAGATCTCTTTCCAACAGAGAGAGCCTTTGGGGAAAGGATAGGGTCTACCATAATCAAAGTAGAACCAGAAACCGGACAAAGAAATAGTAGCAAGGATGGTTATTTGCAATAGGAGTGTATGATGAAAACCGTAGGTGAGATTTTGGAATGTGAAATCTGTGCTGAGGAGGTCAGTGGTATTAATATTACCACTTAGAGAATTATAACAGCTGAAATAGTGGGTGCATGATTTAGAACTTAACATAATCTCCAATTTTAAGTGTGATAACATAATAAAAATCTGTTAGTAAAAAATGGTGTTAAAAACAAGGCGAGCTCAGCAACAGTAAAAGGGGCCATAATATGATATGTATGTTTCTGTAAAGAGGCAGGACAAAAAGTAAGAAATAAATTATTAATGTGGCTGTTAATTTAATAGTCAAACTGATGATTCATTTTGCAGGTAGGATAGATTAGATGTAAGCTGAAGTAATGCTCTAAGATTGCCAGCTTGCAGAATGAAGTAAAATTTGAAAGGGGAATTGTGAGGAGCACTGGTTCAGGGGCCTTCCTGATGTTGAAGTGTACCTGTTGACTATTGCAGCCAAATAGATAAAACAGATCTCAATGAAATGCACAAATACTGATGGCTGATACTTGTAAAATACTATATAGATGAGGGAAATCAAAGAATAAACTCAGTGATGATGACTCATTTAAGCTGTACCTCTGCTACTGGGTATCTATTTTCCATCAACAAAAGCTGCTTGACAGACAAGTAACTGTCCATACTCTGCTGTAGATTATTTAAAAAGTTTATTGTACAATGAACATAGTGAATTCTTTAGATGTCTTACTCCCCACCCCATACTCACCCAGATGAGTCAGAGAGGAGTTCAGCTGGGGGGTCTGGTCCCCAATAACTTTCTGCTGTCTTGGGAGACTAGGAGTCCCAGCTACAGCTTCAGCTTAGTCAGTTTGCTCACTGTACTCTCCTTCTGAAATAGCAGTCTGTGTTTTCTCTCCAAGATGGTTATGTCCTGGTTAGCAAATAAGGAGCACAGGCAGTAGCATGGTTTGGGAAGCATTGTCTGATGTAGTAATGTGAAATTACAGTATATACCTTTCTCAAGCTATTCGGAATACAAGTACACAAGGAATTGTTTGGAACAATACCCTACCTTATTTTTCCAACTGATATTCAGCAAGCTGCTAAAGCTAAAGCAGTGCCAGTAGATGCCTCTGCTGCAAAATTTCCGTATAACATATATAATTACGATTGTAAGATAAAGGGTGAGTATTTATGCAGATAGGATTTCATGAGGCAAAGTGGACCACTGTAGCAGCTCGCTGTCAAAAGAAGCAGCACCTCTCCCTCTGCTCTCCAACTACCCCCTGATTCTGTCTTAGCAAGTTCTTGTACTAGTTAAACATCTCTATGGCCTGATGAAGCAGTGCCAAAACACCCCACCAGCTCCAAAAAAGAGGAAACAGTGAGATTCCGCACCCCTGGCCTTTGGTGGGAGCCTGCTATTAGGTGGACTGACCAGCCCCACAGGCACTTTTTGAAACATGCAAGGGTGAGACCCTACATTCTGACATGGATCACTCACAAGTTTTCATGCTTCTTAATCTTTTCTGAGATCCTCCATCCCTCTCCCACAAGTTTACTGAGTTGAGCTGGCATGACTGAAAATTACCTTATTTGCTCATCAGGAAAGGGTCATACATGTCCTTAATTCTGTAACATCAGAGTCACAAGTGAGAATCCAGTCTTTGAACCTGGTTGGATACTCACCTGCCTTTGAGTGGCTCTAAGTGTTTCCTAAAAACAGAGAGAAAATGCTGTTCTCGAAGTAAATGGGAATGGGGGGCGAGATGAATGCTTGGGATTGAGTTGAACTTCTAAAATCTGCAGGATGAGGCAGCTTGCATTTAGTAATATACAGTGACTGGAAAGGAATTTCTCTAATTTGTTGGTGTTATGTATTTGCTGATGTCATTCAGTAAATCTTAAAGTGGCCAAGGAAGCTGCAGAGAAGGGGTGGAAAAATGAGTGAGTCAATAATGTGAAAAAATGGGGCAGGTCTATTTCAAAAGCTAGAGGCCAATTGCACTTATGTGAGGGACTAGATAATTTTATTTGCTCATAGACAATTTTTGGTCAATAAAAATAATCTAATGTCAATTTATATGATTTTTCTGGGGTAGGAGAGAAAGTCTTTTCAGATGAGTTTGCTGTAAGCTTTCTCAGTTCTTGTTAAGATTAAAGCTTTGTTGTGTAATTGTATTGATAAAATGCACTCTTTTATAATGTATCTGATTTAGAATGGCTTACTTCATTGATTATCAAATTAAAGTGTTACAAAATCAATAGTAACACCTACTAAAAGGATTAAGGATGGGATAACTGAAAAATCTCAATATAGCTGTTAATGGAAAGTCAAAATCTACTAGCTGTGCCTTTTTCTTCAGGAAGTACTCATCTGTATCTGCCACTGCTAAAGAAGGAATATTGGAACTTCGGCAAAGTTTTCAGAGGATGCAAAGGTTGATGGATTGGCAACTGTCAGATTATTTACTACAAAGGGATCTAAGTTTCACTGATCTTTCTGTGAAATGAACCATATATTTTAATTTAGCAAAATACAGTGTCTGCTAAACATCTAGCAAAAGAGATGTAGATTCCACTTTTGGAAGAGGAGCCTGTGCTCTGAAACACAGACTCTAAAAATGAATTAAATTGTGATGAATTGCAATCTGGAGTGAGTGGCTTTTACAGTGAGACTGTACCTATGATAACAATTACAATACCTGAATTATAAATATAGTTGAGACTAATCTCATGGTGCTGCTAGGAAATTGTAACATCAGAAGAGTTGCTAAGAAAACCAAAGATGTTTCTGAGAACAGTCGTGATGGATTCAGTGTATGCAAGGCCTGCCAATCTGAATTTAAAATTCAGAGTCTTTGGTTAAACCAAGCTGGGCTGAGTGCACATGGACTTGCTCACAGTACATAAGTGGACTTCTGTTTGAGGAAGCCTCTTTAACCAGCTGAAGGTGCATAACAAGTTCCAGTTGCTAGAAACTGATCCTAGGTGAGTTCAGTCTTAAAGCATGCCTTATACTTATAAAAAGGGGACTTCAAGATAACAGCTAAAGCTGAGAAAATGGTATAGCTCCATCTCTTGGAGTGTGTTCATCAGGATACAATGTTTTTAATCTAATCCATCACCTGGAAATTGAGGCCTAAATTACACAGGAGAATTTAATAGTCTGCTGTTATTACAGAATGCTATGCTCATCTCCAAGTCTCTTCAGAATCAAAACTATTACCTACATTGTAACCTCTTCCCTGTTACCTTTTCCCTTCTCCTCCACCCTCAATTTAAGTTGTTTGGAAGTAAGTACCACGTGTAGGGTTAGTGCTGATCTGTCCAAATGACATTCTAATTACACATCCAGTGTAAAATCTCTTCATTTTTCAGCTTCTCGGATTCCAGACTCTGTCATCTGTACATCTATTTCATTTATTTCTGTAAGTTGTGTGAACCTATTGCTTGCAATACAGACCAAGAGCCTTTGGGTTTTAGTTCTTCAGCTTTTGTTAACATATGATGGTCTGTTCATGTTCATATATATGGTTCTTAAAGCTCATATTATGCCAGGCCTCTGGCAAAGTACTATTTTTTTTTCCTTCTAATGAATTGTGATTTNCAGTTGAGTGGGCTTACAGTCATAATTTTTAACACTAAATGGCATGTTTCACTTGTTTGGTGGTTGTACCCTGTTAAAGCTTTGTGTATTTCTCTGGTCATTTTAATGCCACCAGCTCAGCTGTTTCATTGAAGTACTGCTGATTAGTCTGAAAAGAAATTTGGAAGGGAATGCAGAAAGGGTAGAGAAGAAAACTAAAACTGCTTAAGCAAATGAGCAGCTTTCAAGTTAGTGATAGATTAAGGTGGGGTAATGGATAAAGCTCACAGGTGTGCAAAGTCTTACATATGTTGATGGATGAATAAAAATTATAGCTAACTCCCAATATGCACAAACTGTTCCTGTTTGCTTGTACTTCCCCTTTCATACATAAATTAATAGCCTAATGGTGGCCTCTTGCATAGTTAGAAGCTGAATGTTCCTGGGTAAGCTTGCCTTGCCCTCCTTGAAAAATAGGAATTGCTTGCAGGGAGATGTACAGGTACAAGAACAGGTACTTTGTAAAGTCAGCACAAACAGAACTGACTGATACTGAGTCTATTTCTTATCAGCTGCCTGCTTTTTTTTTTGGTAACATATAAGCATTGTGTTGTTATTTTGTTAGTCAGATTTCATAAGGAAGGAGGGGTTTGTGTCTGACTTTTCCTTTCCCCTCTTCCTCATAAACAGTTGGCCAATTTTGACCAAATTGAACAAATGATATTTCAATGACACTAAGCTCCTGTAGTTTTCCTGAAAGAGGTGTTTAAGTTAGAGATAAGATCCTGACTTTATATGCAGTAGTATAGGCACTCTTAATATTCCAGATATGAGATCTTTTTAATGTTATGATTTTTCATGGAAATAACTACTGCGTTTTCATGCTCAACAAGTAGTCAAAAAGCAAATCAAATGCTAGAATTTACCAGGAAAAGAACAGAGTGCAAAGCAATACAAGAAAAAATAGCATTGTACCACAATCCATTACTGCTTCTTTCTCCTGGGTACTGTACTGTGCAACTCTTCTCCCCCTACATGAAAAAGATGTAGAAAAACAGCATTACGCAGCATCGTAAGGAAGCCATTGATGCTCCTTATGAACAACTGTATAGGCTAGAGATTTTCATCCTAGAAAAGATAGAGCTAAGGGTGGATATGGCAGAAGTCAGTGAAGTGTCATGGAGGGGTGAATAGAGGCTTATAGTTTCCAGTCTCTTTTTGTGCAAGAACTAGGGGAAATCAAGTCATGCTACAGAAGGTTGATTCAAAACAAATAGAAAGTTCTTCAATGTGTACTTAAGCTGTGGGACTCCTTGCTGCAGGCTGACTCCTGAAAGTTTACAGGGGCTCCTGTTGATGCAGGTTCATGGGAGAAAAAAATCCATTGAGGGTTACTTAGTGTTTATTAACATCCTCTGCCCCCAAAAGTCTTTGAATTGTAATTTGTGGGAGGAAAAAAATTTGTGGAGGAAGGGTATTATGTACCTTCTATGTTCCCTCACTCTACCTAGGCATCCGATTTGGTTCCTGCTTCCCATCTAGCTATAGGTTATTAGCTGGAATACACAGGCCCTTTTCCCTAAGCCTGTAAGGTTGTTCTTACTTGCAACCACAGTTATGAGGAGAGATGTCCTATTTGTGGCCATGCTGAATGAAAAGCAGATAAAGTGCTGTCCTTGTCTGTGTTCCTTATCTCATCAGTTGACCAATAAGTACGTGCCCATGGCCCGTCAGTACATCCATGGTTCCAAATGAGCCTCAGTGCCTTCTACCTGTTCAGCCAGCAGATATGGAAAGGGGCACAGTGAGAAGGCTGGAGTGCAGCCTTAAAGGAGAAGAGTTGCAGGCTTGGATGTAGGTGAAAGCAGCCAGCTACGTGTGCAGGACACAGAAAGGAGTGGAATGAATAGAAGGTGAGATACGTGTCTGTAGGTAAGGAACAAGGATAGGATTTGTACATGATGGACTGTTTTTTGTCAGTTGCAGGGTAACTTTAGATTTTTAGAATGAGGCTTAGAAAGCTGATACAGAAAGAGTACAATTAAAATTGGAAATATTACCAAGCCCTTATCAGAGAGCTACTGTCTTGTGGAAGTCTGGTAACTTGACCAGAAGGGTTTGTATTTGGGTTTCTGACTTCTCTCCTTCAGCTGTGTATTCTTGTTTGCAATGTACAGAATGACAGGGATTTTCTAAATGGTGTAGTATTCCTTATACTTCAGTACTCTGCAGCAGAGAAGCCATTTCCTTCACAGGCATCATCTCTCGTAAATAAGAGATATCCACCTTACATGCTGAGCAGTTGCTGAACTACGAGTTTATCCAGAGTGTTATTTTCCTGTATTAATCAAGAAAAAATGGATGTGCTTTTTAGTAGATGTTTCCTTTACAGGATGCCGTAATTGGTGTTTTGCTCGCTGAGCGTTTAAACTCTGTAGCCAATATGAAGCAGACACAACCTCTTTCTCATGGCCAGCTGTGCAAGTTGCTATGGGAACTCGGTGGGGACTATCTGCAGATTACTGCTCTGGGGACCACACCTGGCTTATTTGCATTCAATTTAAGTTGGGGAAAATTCAAAAGAAGAAAAGAGGAGTGGAGACTAGCCGGTAGGCAAGCAGAAAAGGGCTTGTCATTTTGAGACTGTCACATTGGCTGGAAAAGCTGCTCGTATTCACGGTTCTTGCAGACTCATGCAGGGTTCTGAATTTTGTAGCCTTTTTCATGCATTTTCCCAGTGTTGTGAGGCTTGTTGGAAACGTAATGTCACAAGGGACTTTTTTTTTTTTGTATTGTTGCCTCTAACTTAGTTAAATCCCAGAGAATTTGTTAACTTTCTCTGCATTTTTAATGAGTAATCTCTCTGTGATGGTGAGGGATTGTGAAGGCAGTATGGAATGCAGTCATTCTCTTTAAATGGCACGTTAGTTTGACTCAGTGTAGCAGTGAGTGTTGCTGGAGAACTTAGTTTGATTTTTTTTTTCTTTCTTTTTTTTTTTCCCCCCTGCTTTTGCAGCAGTGACTGTGACTTCCTAAAAAGACTGTGGAAAAACTGTAATTCAAGTCAGCAGCAGTGGTCAGCCACAGCTCTCAGGCTGTTTGTGGCTGGATTTTTGTGGAAGATGGTGATCTGACACTGTTTCGCTTCTTGCTTGCTCATTCTCACTACGTCAGTTTGCCTTTTGACCAAGACCGGACAAAAGGGATTAAAACAGCACTGGATGCCAAATTGTCAAAGTGCCTTGATACATTTCTGCAGGAATGTCTTACAGGAACATGTAAACTGTTTTCAGAACAGGAAGCTTAGAAGCTTTGAGAAATCTGGGATTACCTCAGTACTTTTTATATGTATTTTTACTATCTATATAGTATGTATAAGATACTGTATATACTATAGTATATATGTTTTATATAAAACACAAAGGATGTCTGAATATCTAGAAAGTGTATGTGTTTATATATAAAACATATAAAGTTCATATTTGTGTATATATATAAAAAATAATTCTGAGGGTTAGCGAGTGATCGTCTACCTGTAAATGTTTTCCATTCTGATCTGTTGTAATGTCACCAGAGCCTTGGTGTCCCTTGAAGATTCAAATGTTCAGCCTGTAGTGATGCTGTAGACCAACATATAGGTTTTTTCTATAGGTGCTTCGGACATTTATAAGGTGTACTTTTTATTTGATATAGCTTGGTCTACTATGATTATTAGTAGTTATTTTTAAATTCTTCTGTGAAGAATTCCTTTAATTTGAGGGTTAGCACTCAGGTCTATGCTAAACTCAGTCACGTCTACGCTAAACTGCTTACCAGTATCATTGTAGCTGTTACTCTGCTACTGCTTCTGTTAATTTCTTGTCAACACTCCTCATTTTCTTTACTTTCAAAACCTCGTAGTTCTAATGCCTTCTTTACCACATCTGATGAAAGTAAGTGATTGTAAGTCTTACAGTGTAGGAATCACATCTTCATTTTTGAGTATGGAAATGGTGTGTGTGAGGAGACCAGAAATCAAAATGAGTATTCTCAAGAGTGGAACTTGGGGGGTATGTGCATGTGTAAGTATACTAACCCGTAAGAGCTGTCAACATTAGGGCTGAGAGTCAGTGTCCCAAAGAGAAAATAAACAGTTGTTGTGAGATTTTAATTTCTTCTGTCTGTCACATAAGATGCATTGATAGGGTTCGTAAGATGAATATGTAACTTAGGAGTGGATTTAAGCTGTAGACAATAAAAGTTTTAAGGAAATACTGCTGTTGTAAATTCTTGCCCAGTTATTTTTGCCTCCTTGGTGTATTAGTGCTTCAACAGGGTAAATATTTCTCTCCTTGGATGAAGAAGCAGATTTGGGTTAGTATTTTCTCCTTGTGATTGGAGTAGTTCTAACACAGATATGTTCTTTGGGCTAGTTCTGTCTGTGGCAGCACCAGGGAGGAGGCAGTATGGAGGTGGGGGTGAGCAGGGCTGCAGATACTGGTGCTCCTGCTGGCTTTTTGCTGGCTCAGCGTTCATGACCCATATCTGTAGTATTGACAGGCATTTAGTTACGGTCCTAAATTTAGCGTCCTGGTTTTATCTTTTCATTTCTGTGTGAAAATGGTGAGGTATGCATATATGAAACTTGTGTTTTATTGAAAAGTTGGCAACTAAGAATTAAAGTGTTCTGGCTACCACTTTAAAAAAAAAAAGTTAGGTTTTTGACCTGTTTTTTTTCAGTTTACTACTTTTACTCTGTAATTTGTGACTAGGTCATTAATTTATTTTGAGAGGATTCTGTGTTTGTCAACCTAACACTTCCAATCAAAATTAGTTACAGAAAGTGGGACAGTGCAGAAAAGTTTGTCTGCTCCAGTTTGTTGGAGAAGTAAACAAGATATTCCTTTCTTCAATGGTGTGTGTCCATGGGCCTGTCAATAAAGTGTGCATATCTTCCCAGCAGATCCTCTGCAAAGACAGCCATGGGTGGTAGTCATACTGCGTATGCACATCAGCATGGCTGCTGAAGTTCTTGTGGTTAGTTCCTGGAAAAGCTAATCAATACGTTTTCTGCTTTAGCATACCATAGCTGCTAAAGTGGGCGAAACTGTACTTGTGAACATTTCCTGGAAAAGCTCATGTAGGTAATATTTCATATGTGTAGTTACACTGTGGTTTTCACTTTCTACTGTTCCTAAATTATCGTAAATTAAAGACTCAGGTACCTGGGAACTTTACATTTTTAATTTTTCCTGACGCGTAGCAAATGCAGTCTTATGTTAGCTCCAACCGTCCAAAACGATAAATACTTGCTTAGGTGTGCTGATGCATGGAATCCATATCTGCAGCGTGAATAACTCTGTTTCTTTCTTCAGATCTTTTATCTGGTGATTTTTTTGTTCGATTTGTAACATACAAAGCAGCTTGTCTGGAATTTGGCCTCTTCCTCTTTGAGATCAAATAATCTAAGCTTCAGAAAGAAGCATGCTCATGGCATGTCTTGTGGTTTCTACAGGTGTTAATAGTGTCTGGATCAGTGTGCTGAGGGCGTTAAAGCAATATCCTCCTTCAGATTTGAGGTAGCTATTAAGGAAGAGAGAGCAAAATCAGTTTCTGCATAGGATGATGATAACAGTAGTGCAACTTTAGTTCTTATCATAAACTGTAGAGGTTCTGCATGTGCTTTTTTTCTGTTAATTTGCCAAACTCTCTAATGCAAAGTAGCGCTAGATACTACCTGTGATCGTGATGAATCCATTTGCCTCCAGTGGAAATCGCAATAAACTTAATTCTGTATTTTGAGAATGACCTGTAGGGTATTTAATGCCAAGTGGTGTGGAGACTCTGGGATTTGAATTGAACTGAATTGCAAAGTTAAGTTATATACTGGATTAGGCTGTTCTTTGTAGAGCCCCTTTTTGTCAGGCTAGACTAATAATTGCTACTTTGTCAAAGTGGGGTACAGTGAAACAGCATGTTTGCATAGGGCATTATGTTTTGATTTACAGTTGAGTTTAAAAATAATGCTTTAAATTCTGAGGACCTCTCCCTTTCATGTGGGTGGATGTGGAGAGGCAAATCTAATACTTTTGGGAAGCACATAAAGTGATGTTTTCTAAATATAATAGGTCGTACAACTGCTAAAACAAATGCTGCCATTCAATAATTGAGCTTGGCATAAGTAGCCTTCGTATGTTGTCAGATCAATTGTATTGTGATTCACCTGTTAGAGTATTTTATTCAAATACTTGATATTTTTAATGCGTATAGTAGTAACAATTTGAAACTAGCGATGTTTATGTGATCTTCATTGCTTGGGGTTCTGGTAGTACGAACTGTGTTTACCTTTTCAAAAATATGTGCACAATTTCAGTAGGCACTGCACATGTAGAAGGTGTGTTCCCATAAATGTCATCCCAGCATGTGACTAGTAAGAGATGACCGCTTTAGGTCCAGAGGATAACACGAGCAGGGACTGGTGTTCTGCCCAATAGAAGCTTGGGGTTGCTCCACTCCTGGTGCTGGCTGGCACCTGGCTGTGCTCCAGGTTCTTCAGTTGCCCCACGCTGCAGCATCCCATAAAAACTTGCAAGCTTTCGAGGTGGTGGTGTTTTTGTTGTTGTTGTTATTTCAGTACTGCTATTACAGAGACCTATGTCCTTAGGTTGCTTTTTTCCCCCCCCCCTTATTCTGATAAATTTTGAAGTTTTACTAATTGTGTTCTTCAGCTCTCCCTTGTGTTTTGTTCGTGTAACTTCACATCTGTCTTCATTTCAGTCTTTCTCTATTTCCTGCAGTGCTTTTTTGAAAAGTGATTACGGCATGCAATTCTTGTAAAAGTAATAAAACAATAAGAGGTGTTTACTAATAAAACAGTATGCATCTGTTCCAGGTGTTCAATATTTGTCAGTGTGAAGTATTTCAGATTTGACAAACCAGTAATTTTAAAGGAAGATAAAAGCCACAGATATGTAGATAAAACCCCAAACAGGCGCCTCCCTCGAAATATTTGCATTTTTAAAATTGTTTGTGTTTTATAAAAAATGCCGCGTAATTTGGGTACTACTTTTCCTGTGCCATTTTACTAGAACAATGAATATGTAATGGTATAGAACTATACCTCATGTATGGTGGAGTCAAAGCGTGATATGCTCATTTTCTATGCTAATTTCTAGTTAAATCGCAAGGAGGTGAGAGCTCTCCTGCAAATACTAAAAAGTGCCACTGTGCAGCAGCTCTATGGCAGATACAACATGCTAGTTAAATAACACTTTTGTGTTTTGTTTGTTTTTTTTTTTTAATGTGTGACACTTTGAGTTGTTTTGAGTTAATTTCTTGGAGTTGGTGTTTATGATGTGGTGTTTGGTGCATGGAAATAAATTTTTTTAAAGTCTCAAGCCATTTTGTGATAGTGATTAAAACCTTGAAAGCATAATATAATGAAACTTGAGTTCTTAAATCAGAAGATGTAAAGATCTACTGTCTGCTACTCTTCAAAATATCCCATGATTTCCAAGTAAATGTCTATGATGATTTCATGGATCAAAGTTGTGGTTTTTGAACACCAAGTGTTGACTGGATTGAATTTATATCCTTTGCTTTTGAAAAAAGAACACTCAACAGAAGGAAATAAAAACTTTTGCATAAATATAATATGGGTCCTTTCTTATACAGTATGGTTTGTAGGCAGTAAGGGGAGGGCAAAACTGTTCGTATGATGCACCGGAATAGTAGCATTAGTCATGAATTTCAAATAAGGCTCAGTTTGCTTGTGAAAGCTATCATGCTATGATTTTTGAATAAGGTTTTCATTTTCTTTTCTGTCCTCCACAGCCCTGTCACTCCCTCCCTGCCCTTTTTTTCCCTGCTCATATGGTGGTACTGTACTGTGAGTTTATGACCAGAGTATTCTTACTATTTAAAAAGAAAAAAAAAAAAAAAAGACGTAAACCATTCTAGTTGCTACCTTCTATGGACCGAAAAGAAAAAAAAAAAGTGAGACTTAAAAAAGCAACCCCACAAACAAACTCTTCATATTAATGTGTCAGGCGCTTATGAGTATCTGCTGTCCTGCACTGATAAGATGAATTGGCATTCCTGCTTAGCTGTCTGCATACTTAATTTTCTTCCAAAAAAGGTACACAAAATAGTTTGGAAAGATATTTTGTGCAGTGGAAAGTTTGAAAGGATAGTTATGATTTGAGTTTGAGAGAGAAGTAAAATTAGATGTAGACTAAAATTCCAATTCATAGCAATTGCGTAATGACCGGTAATTCTAAAACAGGCCAATTTTATTTGACTTTTCCAGACAACTGCTCTTTGGCTTTCAGAGCAAACTTAGCGATTTTCAGATAAAATCAATTTTGTTAGCCAATGTCAAAGGTGGTGGCTAAAATTAGAGTTTATTTTGCAGCCCTAACTATGAACAGGCTGCTGTCTGTCTGTCCATAATTACTCTAAGAGGATTGTGCCAACTCTAATAACAGATTATTTTGTTGAAGTATGTGGTTGTTTTGTTTTTTTTTTTCTTTTAATAGTGTATTGGAGTTCTGTTTGATGAAATTTTTATTAGGTTTCGTTTAGCTTGTGGAATGGAGACTTGGAAATGTCCTGAGTTACAGTATAGTAGTAGCTCTGTAGAGTGTCAGTTTAGGGGTAGCTGTATGGTCTTGGTCTGGTGTGGCATACAGAAAGCAGTCTTACTGCGAGGGTTGCCAGTGTTCATTGATGTTGTGCTTAGTCATGCACTGTTTTCAAAGCTTTTGGTGACCAGTCTTCAGTGGTTCTTCAAGATGAAATATACTAGACGCTGGTACGCTAATGAAAGTGGTATGCTAAGATGTGACCGTTAATAACCATATTTCCTTTCCTTGTATCATTCCAAGTACACCATTTGAAAGGGAAATAATGTGGTGTTGACTTTTTGGGTAATCTTCCCATGTAGTATCAGAAATGGTGCCTGTTAAGTTTATAAAGGTCATGCTTGTCACAGAGCTGCCTAGTGGCAGAAATTTCCCAGCTGTCATTGAGGACATGTAGTAAATGATAGTTTGCTAATACATGGAAACATGTCTGTATAAAAATGAAGACTCTTTCCCCCCCTAAAGGTGTTGAATAGAATAATGTTGATAATAACTTTGCCCATTATTCCTTTAATTCTGCCTTATTTGTATAGTTTAAAAGAAAAAATAAAAAAAGAGTCTGACCAGGTGAGGATAATGATTTAAACATTGTTTCCCCTGAGTTTATAACAACTTTCCCTATCTATAATATTTATAATAGATGTCATTAGGGAATAATTTTGTGATGTTTACAGTCTGTCAATTGGACATAATACAGGGAAAAAAACAGGAAGAGAGATAAAAGAGAAGGCACAAAAGGAGGTCCACTGAGAATTGCATAACCTGCAGGGGAAAATGAGGTTCCCTTTCCAAAAAGTGAGGTATAAAGTATCGAGGATAATCATTAGAACTGAATAAATGAGGTGACATATTGGTGGGACAAACAGCAAAGCAAAAGCATTCATTTGAAATGGGAAGGTATGAAAGATACGTAAGGAGTGAAGAGAAGAAACAGAATGAAGTAGAAAGAGTCTTCTGAAGCTTTGTCTGCAGACTCTGAAGTGTTTGAAGGACATCTACCTGTGTCATACCTGGCTCCATGTTAGTAGCTTGATGTCTGTAGTGGTGAGGGGTGCAGAGAGTTTTTTGCACTGATGATCACAAGGTGCAACACTTTCTCTTCTTAGAGGTGCTTTTGGAAGAAAAGTGAAACTTTGTGTGCAAAGCCCAGAGTGGTATTTTGCTTAAATGTGAGTTCAGATATAAGACTTTGGTTTAGATTGTTGAGTAGCTTTTACTCATAGAATCAAGAAAGAAAAGAATGGCCAATGACATGGCAGAACTGAACGGAAAGTTAAGCTAGCATATTCCGCAGTTGTTTTTGAAGCAGGATGCTATGCGCTGTTCTTCCTTGAGCCTTTTCCTACTTGTGTTTTCAGGCCTCCTTCAGAAGCCTACCAGATAAGTAGTTGCAGTAGTGTGGCCTAAATGAAGCAGTAGTTTTTCTTTGGGCAAAAGTTAAGAGCTTACATTAAAGGGAAGGTAATAATATTGTCAAAGAATGAAGTGGTCACTGGAAGAAGGATATTTTTCTCTCTGCACCTCCCCCCCACCACTTCCTCCGCCTTGTTAGCTTGGAGAGTTAATGTATAAGGTTTTATTTCAATTAGCAGGTTAGTGGAAGTTACAGTTCAAATGAACATTTGTGTGGGGGATAGTGTTTTGTAAGTCGGATGGGTTAGCACAGTCGGGAGAGGGAGAAAACTTCTGCCTTGTCCTTGTTAACTGTCAGTGCAGTGTTGATGGTATGGACAGTGAGTAGCACTGTGGTACCACCAGCACAAGTGCTAACACTGCGTCAGGCATGTTCTTCCCTGTCTCTTATTTGCTGTTTACTTGTCCTGTTGTTTGGTAAAAGTCATCCATCACTACACACGTGCCTGCTTTTAACTGTCGCTTCCTGCGGTCATGTGCTTTAATGCTGCACCTGTGTTCTACCAGCTCAACACAGACTCTCATTTGAAAGGGATTCCGAAGATACCACTGCTTTCCTCTTACTGCACTACTGGCTGCCTCAGCTCATCCATAACTTAAACTGGCACTTGCTTTGGGAAGTGCTTGCCTTGTTATACTGTTTGCGTCTAGACTTTTCCAATGAAGCAAATGGATTATCTCCCAGTGCACTCTAAAAGCATGTATGGAAGAGTGAAGTTTACTGGAGGTCTGCAAACCGTGAAGATGTGCCTCAGAGGTCTCAATGGGACACGTGCATGAGTAGAAAACCAAATTGAAAACAAGGTGTTAGGAAAACCTATTCAGTACCCGCAGTTGTTTCCCTGAAGTTGGGAGCACTTTCACTCTTGCAATCTTTTTCAAGTGTAGATCACTCATGTTAAATATATAGCAGGGAACATCTTGTGTTAAGTAGAGATATGAACCTGAACAGAAGAAGAGGTCAAGCGTGGAAATAAATTCCAGTCAGTACTGGATGATTGAGAAGTCCCTTTACTCTCTCTCCCTCTTGTTTGGAGAGGCGGTACTTGAATTCAATTCAGAAATGAGGAGAAAAAAAGTACAGCTAGATTTTTTTTAAAAAAGAAAAAAAGAAACTTATTCTTTAAATTCTCATTAACATGTGGAAGGGGGCAGCTCAACCCTGTAGTCACCTACATCGTCACATTGTCCTTTTCTGATCACAATATGGAACGTTAAATGTTGTGATGTCCACATTACACTTGAATTTTTATGTAAGTTTTCTTGCTTTTTAGGACACTGGTATTTTGAGTGGTAAACAAACTATTTGAAATGATTTAATCTAGCCTCATGGTTTGTCAGTACACTTAGTTCTGTGGATCACTTTTGGAAAAGAAAATTGATTCCTCCACAGGCCAAAGCCTCTTCCCAGTTCTGTCCATCAGCGTACTTCGTGGCCACAGCAGCAAGTGTGCTCTGGTTATCATTGAACTGTTCAAAGATGCAACCTGGGTGTAAAGTGTCCCTTTCAAAAACCATAGCTCTGCAGTAAGCTTTGTTTAGCTATATTGTGTGTGCTTGTGGAAGGGATTAGTAATAGATTTTTGTTTTTCTTTCTTGGCAGTCACTGGAAAGCAATAGACTGAATCTATTTTGATTTTACTCAGGATAGATTAGTGGGTGTCAAATGTTACACAATACTTGACATATCCACTGCTGTTATGTTGGTCATGGCAAAAGGATTACCCGATAATGAATCACCAAGCTCTTTAGCCATTTAAAGGGAATCGTGCCACTTCCTCGCCCTGGTGGTACTCTCTTTTCTGGCCAGGATCTTCTTGTGACAGTTCATGTTTGGATGTGGAAAACTCCTTGCAGATGGGCAAGCACCAGTTTGACGGCTCTGTGTTCAGCTTCTACCTTGCTAATTGTTTTTGTGAGATTATTTGGATTGTGTAGAAAGCTTTTCCCAAATCTCCTTTATTACTGGAGTTATTGTTGCCAGCAGGAATAAGATTAAAGGTGCTTAAGTCTGTAGAGTTGTTTCTAATTTGTACGTGTCATTTCAGTGGCATTTGAACAGAACTCAGTCTCTTCCCCTCCCTACGCCCCTGTGGTACTGTGCTTGAGTTAGGGCTGAGAAGCCAAGCTATTGGAAGAAAATTCATTTTGTTCCCTAATTATTATGCTGGCACTTGGGAGATAATTTTTCCCTTCATGCACTGCCAATTAATATGCAAATGAGCTGATAAATATTTATACCATGATTTAAATTATGCAGGGAGCGCTTTCAGTGTACTCTGCAAATGAATTGTTCATGGACTTCAAAGTGCTGGCTGCTGTGCTAACGAGGGGAGATTTGCATAAGGCCCTAATCAGGCGCATACTGATTAAGCTTCATTATGGAAACTGCCAGCTGCAATCTTTGTTTCTATTTTATTACAAAAAGGGGAACTTTTCACGCTTCAGTCGCCTTGACAATGTCAGACACAGCTAGTAGGAGAGACTAAAACTCCACAGAGCAACTGAAGTTTCCCTGTTCAGTTGAAGATTGCTATGGTGTAACTGAAGTTGTATTTCTTCCCCCACCTCCCCACTCCCTTTCTTGTTCAGTCGAGAGCAGTAGTGTAGATTTGATAGAAATTGCCATTCTCCCTTTCCTTGGACTATCTGAACCTGTAGAGGATACCACAGCAATGCTGGACTGCAGCGACTACATTCTAGGTGGGTACCAGCTCGGCTCTTTCTTATAAGCATTTAATATGGAAATAGAGGCTGTGAGGCTGACTATGCATAGAGGCTTAATCACATATGCAGAGGCTAGAGAAGGTATTTGTAAGGCTGAAGCTCACCAGTGAATCGGCAGCAAGTAGCTGCCTGGTAGATAGATAGATAGATAGGTCTGTGCCAGGGAAATACATGGTTTGTTCTGTGATATTTTTTGTTTTGTTTTCTTCTTTCTGTCGCCCCAGGAGAATTCGTTTCCTCTGCACTGGAGAGATTTGCTGCTAGGCTTGGATTATATTAATACAGACCTTTTGCTTTCAGGATTTCAATCTGAGAAACATCGGGCTTCTAACAAACACTGGACTTGACTTGCATATTTGTGTGTTATGAATTTTAAAGCATTGAAATGAATTAAAGTCCCAGTCTCAAAGAATTTAGTTGCTGTATTGAGCCAGTCCCCAGCAGAATGTATATTACGTCTATGTATTTTTAGTGTAAAGCAAGATTCTTCGTGCGTAAGAGAAAATAACGTGGAGTCCACAGTGGTCGTCATTGATACCATTGCAAGCTGTGCCTAAGGTTACCGGGATAATGTATTTCCTGTGCTGAGATTCCATCAGGACTGCAGAACAGACATGCCATCATTTCTTCTTTTTACATTTTAAAAAATTATTTATAATAACTGAACATCCCAGTTTTACAATAGGTTTTATTTATTTTCAAGGCTCTTTCCTCAAAGCTCAATGTATTTTTTAAAAATTCTTATTTTGATTCCATTATGTAAGCTCATGTAAGAACTTATATGTCAAAGTTAAGGGAATTTATTTTTGGATGGTAAATTTTAAAGCAGACATCTGAATATTTGTTTCAGAACACGAAGGGGGTTTTTTTTAAATTAATTTCTAATGAATTCTTGAACTGTTTTCATTCACATTCAACCTTGGTTTTTCCGTATGCGTCAATGAATAATTTTTGCTGGTGCTGATGAAGTACTAGGCAGTTTCACTTTAATGGGTGAAAGGAAATGGTTAATGATACATTCCACCTTAAGATTTTCTATGTTTTACTAGCTGTGTACAGTCCCTAATACTCCAGGTTGGTCCAGTGTCCGCTTCTTTCTTCTGAATACCGTTTGAAATGTGACTGAGGGTGTGTGAAAGCCTGGCACAGCACTGCCTTGCGGCGTCCGCAGCCCTGCTAGCAGAGTAGTAGTTCTGAATATATTCACTCCTGAGAGTTTGATTTCAATCATGCACCTGCTGCTTTCGATCCTTCCTTCTGTGGAGTTTGTTTTTAGATAATGTTGGCAGAAGTTGTAGCCCAGGGCCTTTATTTAAAACCCAAGTAAGATCTAAAGGAAAAAGAAAAGGTGAGGGCATTATGGTTTGGGCTTTTAGCCCGCTTCATTTGTTTATTTTTTTAACTTTAAAGCAGAAATTGTATGAGCATGTATAAACCAAATAATCTCTTTATTTGATGTATAATGAATCCGTAGGTTTAGTATCCTGCGGATATGTCTGTTTTGCTGGTAGCAGTTTTGTGTTTCAGATGTATGTCATACCATTTGCAATGGAAATAGCGGCATTGTTCTTGGTGCTTTACATGCAGAAGGCCCACAGATTGAACAAGAAGTTGTCAGCTGGTGAAATAATGGATGCTATCCTTCGTTTGAACCTGAGCAGTACCAGAAAGATGTTTCTTCATCCAGCTTGCTGGTTTTTTTTGCAATAGCCATGTTTGAGGTCTTTGTTAGGGATGAATCTTTACAGTAAAACAGTCTTCATTTAGACATGCTTTTGGTAGTTGTGTAAACTTTGTGTATGTCTAGTACTAGGAAACACTGATTTATTTTGCAGCATAGCCTGAAAGAAAAACATGTCTTGGTTGTTTTACGAAAAGTGGTCTGTGCAGTTGTAACCTGGTTGTTAGCAAACTTTCTGGTCATGCAGGAAGGTTTGTTGTATGTGCTTCCCCATACAGAAGGAGCAGTTACTGTGTTGGTTGGAATTACGTGCACAGAACAGTTATGTCCCCTCTCTGGGTTTAGCTTGTCTATTCTATCATCAGTATCCTGCCGGGTGGCTCAAATACTTCAGTTTTGCAACAAACTAGTACAGGAGGCCCAGTGTTTTTCTTGCAAGGGCTTTCTGAAGTGGTTCAGTGAATGGATCCCATGTTAAGGAGAGACAGTTGTTACAACCTGTGCTCTTCCCTTCTGTGGTCAGCACTATCATGAGCTAAGGCCATCCTTGTGCTCTGGGCTTAAGAAATACATCCTATGTCCAGTAGCCCCATGGGTTAGCCTGGTTTCCACAACCAAATGTATTGGACTTCTAAGCCCTCTTTGCTTGTTTTCCTGTTGGATGAGGACTCTTCATGTTTGTATTCTCCCATTCAGTGTTCTCAGAACCTAAACTGATTTCGGTAACCAGCTGTGTGTCAAGGAAGGAATTAATACTGTTTATCAAATGAATATTGCCTATAATCACTTTAAATAAATGTGCTGTTGTCACAACAATGAACTCAATTTAAAGTTACAGGCAACTTCTAGATAGAAACATGCTTGTATTTGTTTTGCACACAAATTATTCATCAGGGAGGGGCACATCAAAAGCAAATGTTTTTGTGTAGTCAGTGGGACGGCATTCTGTTTCTAGAGTGTGGATCATACTACCCAAATGTGGAAAATGACAAGGACCCAGGAAGCAATAGGTTCTTTACCTGCATCCTTAGCAGACCTCTGTCTTTCAAGACTGTGAACTTGTAGCTTGAATCTGCTTGGCAGAGGTTGTGAAAAGCGGGGCAAAACTTGCAGCATTTTGCTGAAGTGTGGGCCAGCAGCACTCAGCTGGAAAGTTTCTCCTTGCTTACTCTCTCTCTCAAAAAACAGTTTAACGTGGCTGCCTTTATAGCAAGAGTGACGTTGATAGTTTAGATCTCTTTTACATGTGGCTGACTGACATTTGAAAGATTTAAGCATAGGAACTTTCTGAGAAGGTTGAGGATCTGGAGAGGTTCCATTTACTTGTTAGGGAAAGATTCCTGTTACAGCCCTCTGGGCTTTCGAGGCCCTACTGGATTCAATGACTGTTGTTTATGTGGAAAATTACATGAGTTTTAAAAGGATTGACGCATCTTTGGTTGTGTTTCCTAACTGCTTACTGGAGTTTTTCCAAGGTTCATAGAATAGTTTGGGTTGGAAGGGACCTTCAAAGGTCATCTAATCCAACCTCTCTGCAATGAGCAGGGACATCTTCAACTAGATCAGGTTGCTCAGAGCCCCGTCCAGCCCGGCCTGGAATGTCTCCAGGGATGGGGCATCTACCCACCTCTCTGGGCAACCTGTGTTAGTGTTTCAGCACCATTATTGTAAAAAATTTCTTCCTCACATCTCCCCTCTTTTAGTTTAAAACCATTACCCTTTGTCCTTTTGCAACAGACTCTGCTAACAGGTCTGTCCCCATCTTTCTTAATAGGTGCCTTTTAAGCACTGAAAGGCCACAATAAGGTGTTCCCAGAGCCTTCTCTTCTCCAGGCTGAACAACCCCAACCCTCTCAGCCTGTCCTCACAGCAGAGCTGTTCCAGCCCTCTGATCATTTCTGTGGCCTCCTCTGTTCCCTCTCCAACAGGTCCGTGTCTTTCCTGTGCTGAGGGCTCCAGAGCTGGACACAGGACTCCAGGTGGGGTCTCACCAGAG
>VWYH01001492.1:518513-681992 GCA_013399365.1 Pampusana beccarii
CATTGGGCCATTGACCACCGCTCTCTGGGTGTGACCATCCAGCCAGTTCCTCATCCACCAGTCTACCCATCAAATCCATACCTCTCCAATTTAGAGAGAAGGGTGTTGTGGGGGACCATGTCAAAGGCTTTACAGAAGTCCAGATAGACAGCATCCATAGCGTTTCCTTTGTCCATGGATGTAGTTACTCCACTGCAGAAAGCCACTAGGTTGGGCAGGCAGGACTTGCCCTTGGTGAAGCCTTACTGGCTGTCCCAAATCACCTCCCTGTCCTCCATGTGCCTTAGTACAGCTTCTAGGAGGATCTGTTCCATGATCTTCCCAGGCACAAAGGTGAGGCTGACAGGCCAGTAGTTCCTGGGGTGATGTCTCTTTTCTTGTACACATGCTGCATTCCTAACTATTGTTATTTCCCTTCTCTTCCCACCCCACACTCCCAGGCAGGCTTCATTGTGACTTCCTTCAGGCCCTGTCCATGTGCTTCATTCTCCCTGGCTTGTGCTTATCTGCTGCTGTGGCCCCTGGTTCTGATAGCTCAAGGGTGGCACTGGTCCCTCTGGGCAGTACCTGGTGGTAGTACATGGCAGTAGTCCAGCTTCTCATTTCCAACTATCACACACTGCCAAGCAGTGAAGCATCTGGGAATTCTTGGAAATACCTGAGGGAAAGATGCGGCGGTTAATGCTCTTACTGTATTCTGCAGCCCATTAGTATTTTGGAAATAGTTGCTTTGGTGAAAGTACATGACAGAGGTAACCTTTTTAAGCAGGTACCTAGCAAGAGAATATTCTGGAGTAAAGGGTTCATTTTGAGCTCATTGAACTTGCATTTAGCTAGTTATGGGAATGGAAGGAAGAATGTGCTTAAGGGTTTGCTTATGCTTCATTTCATGAACAGGTCTGTCTTGATTCTTTTGTAGTTTTGGTTTGTGATAATGTGGCACACTGAGGTTGGTAGCAAGGAATGTGGAGGTAATAAGCTGGAGAACTGATGCTGTACACCGAACATCTGTACGGATTCCTGTATAAGGAAACTATATTCTCTGTCTGCTGTCTGGAGAGGCCCTCTGTGTTGCGCTACATTCAGCTGACAAGCTTTGAAACCGAATGCAGACTTTGCAATAGATTGATGCAGAGGGAGAAGGATAAATAATTACTTTATATTTGTATAATTTTGCATGAATATATAGGAAATAGAGATAACTTAATAACAGTGACCTTCCCGTAAAATAAAAATGCAGTATCAGAAAAATGGCATCTATTTAATTATAATGACTGAATTTCCTTCTCTTATGGGGAGGTGAAAAACAAAGCAAACCAGCCAGACACCAACAGCAGCAAGAATAATGGAGGCCTTGGTGGTCAGACATAATGTTTTTGCATCTAGATGTAGTCATTGTTGCTTCCTTCCTCCCAGCCTCCTTTTTGCTTCTATGACTTTCATTGTACTGAAAACTAAGTTCCTACCTATCTTTGCCCTCCAGCATGCTGTCTTTTATTCCCTTAACACCATGTTTTTGCATATGCCAATAATGACATACAAAATTTTGAAACAATATTTATCTGGAAGATTCAATATTATGTTCTGCTTCTGATTGTTCATTTTGCATTATAATCTGAATCAGGGTAAAGTACATATAAAATTTCTGATGTTCTTACTTCCCTTGGACAAAGTATGAATTGGGGCTTTTTTGCTGTGTTAGTTCATCTTTATTTCTGTTTTAATGCAGACTCAAGAATGAACAATCCGTCAGAAACCAGTAAACCATCAATGGAGAGTGGGGATGGGAACACAGGTAAGAAATGATGAGTTGCTGCACAGATACTTTCTGGTGGAACCGAATGGATATTTAAAACAAAATGAACTGTTTTACAGGAATTGAAAAATAAAAGAACAACAAAAGAAAACAAACTGAACCAAACACAAACACTGTAATCACCAAACAAAAAAATCCAACCAACCAACCAGAAACAAAGAAGGCAAACAACCAAAAACCAACAAATTAAAAAACCCCACAACCCAAACCCCAGCCCACATCTCGTGTTTGTAGAGACTTGGGAACACTTTTGTCATGTCATTAACCCTACTGTCCGCAGGGCATTATTCACATCTGCTGTGTCAGAACACTACCCGCACTTTATCCATATGTATATAAGATTCTTCTCTCCCACTTCATCTGTCTGTGATGTTTCTGATATTACAGGTTTGGTGGCACTAGCTCTCCATAAGTGGTTTCATTTTTTCCTGGCAGAACATATCTTTGGCACCTTTTGTTATTTATTTTTGGGTTGAAATTTTCCCTAGCAGATGTGGGCCACTGCTGATCTTGTTTCCATTTTAGGTTTCATTCAAGCTTTCACAACAGTTCTCAAGAAAAAGGCAAAGAGAGAAAGCATCATTTCTTAACATTAAAAAAAGATGGCTTTTCTGTAATTTTGTTGTGTGTTAGAACAGAACTGTAAAATTTGGGGAAGGATAGCTTTTGTGTCAGGGCCAACATGTCTTTTGGCGCATCCTTAAGATGTGGCCAAGTTCTAAGCCATTGAAGAAGCTTGTTAAGCCACTATAACTCAATCGTGCTACCTCATGCTTTAATCCTTTCTGGAGGTAATTTAATGTTCATTTAGAGATAAGAGAAGTGACAACTCTGAATGGACAGTAAATAGTTTAGCCTCACTCAGAATTTTCTCTGAGTTCAGGGTAGCGTTTGGGAAGAAACACTTTTGATGAGAAGGAACTTGTTCTTACTGCTTTGAGAGAAGTCTGGTTACCTTGTATGAAGAAAATTAATTTGCCTCCTCTTGGTTCAATAATAAGAGTTTTATACTCTGAAATTGTGATGAACAATTTATTAATTTCATCCTGCTGTCTCCACATCAATTGTGCGAGGCTTTAATGCAGTTAAGAGTGACTGAATGTTCCTGATACTGATCTGAGAGGCTGGATCTTTTCTGCCAATCCTTGGAGTCAGTCAAAAGGAATTCACCTCGCTTATCAATGTGTCTGTTGTTACTGGCATCTCAGTTTTTATAATTTCTGTTGTAATAGGGGAAGTATCAATTCTTTTTATGTATAAAACTGATTTATTACATATTTAATGCTGATTTAGAATGATTTAAAACATTATTTCAAAAAACACGTGGGCCATAAATATTTTCTTATCATAAACAGCATGAAGAGGACAATGGTTTTAGATATCCCTATAGAATCCTTCTAGCTGGAGGGTGTTCGTAAAGTTCTGAGTAACTTCAGGCTTCCTGCTCTGTGTGACCACAGTTCCCTGTGTGTGCTTTCTCCAAAGAGTACACTCCTGATGTGCTTCTTAAAATGCAGCTTTAACTAGCAGTTCAACCCAAACTGAGCTGTTAAAGAGGAGGACTTAGCTTTTTCAAAGGTAGTCCATTATCACAGAAGTATTGCATCTGCTTAAGCAGAACCCTTGCTCTGCTCTCCTGGACAAATACTTCATCAATGTGAAGTTTGGTGGTCATGGTATAAAGAAATTGATGGACTGTAAAGCTGCGTGTAGGTACTTTGATCATAAAAACGGATACTCTACTAACTAAGGTTAATTTTTACAGAAGTTTTACTGGCATTTGGACATTTTGCAAACATCGCCTCTGTAATTTAAATGTTCCCAGTCATTCCTTTCAGTTTTGTTTCCTGACTTTTAAAATGATGCTAACTAAATTAATTAGAATTTTTGAGGAACCTTTGTTCTTCAGTCATCGTTTTGTTTTCTTAAATATAGTGCTCATAAAAACCACTGGAGGTAGTGATTGATGGTATTTGTGATGTTCTTTGGGGGCTCTAGCACCAGTTGCATTAGTCAACTGACAGATGTTAAACCCTGAAAGGAATACCCATGGAATGTAATTTTATGCTTCTGATCAGGGTACATAGATTAGGGTTCTGTGCCTACCTAATGAAAAGAAGTCAGCTTTCAGCTTGGATGCTGAAGAACTGGAAGTGCCACCGATTGTCTGGAGAGCAAAGGCTCTGAAGCAAAATATGTGAAGATTATTTTTATGAACACTCAAGAGTTCTTATTTTTGTAACTTTTTGTGACTGTCTGTTTTCCACTGGCATTTGTAGATCACTTCAGTCTGCTGTATAAGCACTGCTTATCTGTCTTTTGAACCTCATTGAATATTTGTTTGGGTCAGTCCTGTTTCAAACTGTAGTAAGCTGATGCAACTTGAAAATTATAAGAGAAATTACTGTAGGGCATGGAATTTACATTTGGCAGAGCTAGTGTTCTTAAGAAAAAAAATACAGTTACCACTGGTAAAGGTGACTTAACGTCAGTATTTCACTGAGATGACACCTAAGTTTCGTGGAAGTTAACAAATTAGGATTTTTGTATTTCTAACCCTGACTATTTAGGGAACATAAGTAAAGTCCCTTGAATACATTGGTCACAATGAAATGCCTGAAACAGATTGTAGCTTTCAAATTTTTGTGCTAAGTGGACTACTCTCTTAAGCATCTGAAAAAAGGAACCTATATTTCAGATGAATTAAAAACAACAAAAGAAGTCTTGATAAGTACAAGAGTTGCTGACTGGCTGTTTTCACAAGAACATGAATTGATCGACTCATCATCAGTTTTGCAGAATTACACAAATCTTTTCCAACCTTCAGTTGTGGGTGGACAGTCTACTTAGTATCTACTGGAAAAAACGAGAGAGAAATAAGAAGAGTGTCTTACAGTAAACAGCCCTTTTGGTTTCAGTTTCATAGGTTGCAGCAGAAAATTTTCCAAAACTCAGCTTTTTTTTGTTTGTTTAGTGCATATTTTTTTAAAAAGCTGTGTGAATGGAGTACTATGAAAGGCAAGGTTCTAATGTTGATGGAACTGTAGCTTTATGACATGCTTTGACATAGCAGCAAAATAGTAATTTTTGCAAGTGTAGTATTTGGAAGGATTCTAAGGATTCTTGTTTGCATTGCTTCATTTCCAGAGTTTGATTTTCTAGTTTCCATAAGAAGAAAGTCTATGGCAAAGCAGGAGAGGGACCATTAAATATTCTTTAACTGCTCAAATTCTGGTCAAATATCAGTGCTAATCTTCTTATTAGTAATGTTGAGAAGGAATCAAAAATTTCTGGATATTGAGGATTTCTTACTCTCAACACACACATGCACACAGAGAGATGGGGAAATGTAATGCTGGTGCTGGAAGATGTCTCCCAGAGCACAGTGTGGATACCCACTCAAGTTACTTTCAAAATTTCCCTTCTCTTTGATTGCTTTCCCTTCCTTAGTTCTTTATTGCACCTTACTCCACATCTCCCCAGACCCATAGTTCCTCACTCCTCTTCCTTTCTTACGCAGTTTATAAACTCGGAGCAAAGTCTGATGATGATGATGATGTTGGATTTTGAGCGTATGTTTCTCTCCTGGCTGCAGGTGCGATGTTACTTTGCCTGCTCCATATTGTCGTACCATTACCCTCTGCAGCTACAATTCCAAGACTGCATAAACTAATCCACACTCAGGGGGTCCTGGTACTTAGTGTTCTGTTCCTTTCCATGGAATGGCACTGAGTGAGGTGGTTCAGAGATTTGATGTGGCTGAAAATTAATTGCACTTACTCTTCACCCAAACCAACTCTGTGTAGTAGCTAACCACATGACTAAATTTGTGCAATAATTTAAATGTGCTTAAGTTGCATTGGACTTGGTCTTTAAGGGTGAAATGTTATCCGACTGCTTGATTCAGTCTTAACAACTTCCTGGGGATGGGGGAGACTTATTTCCTACTACCACATGTCCGAACTCCCTTGCTTTGCATTATCTGCTGCTTGCTGTGCCCTAAAGCAAGTTAATTAGTCTAACTGTCGTGGTTTAACCCCAGCTAACAATGCAACCATGATAGCTGCTCACTCGCACCGCCCCCCCCTTCCTTCCCCAAATAGGGGAGAGAATCAAAAGGGAAGGGAGAAACTTGGATTGAGATAAACACTGTTGAATAAAATAACAAAATACTAATACACTACTAGTAAATATATGTATATAAAATAGAAGTAAAAGATACTCAGGGGAATTCCTCATGAACTCTGTCCGCACTGAGCAGCCAGTCCCAGGAAGCAGCACCTGGTCCTGAACAGCTGATCCCAAAGAGAGGAAAAAGAGGAAAAAGGCAGAAAGGCCCAAAGGCCTCTGCAAAACGGCAAAAGGCCGAACTAAACGTCCTGAACCAGACTCCCCAGGCTCCCACAAGAAGAGCGAAGAAGAACGTGAGAGAGAGCTAGCACCTGAGAGAGAGACCAGAAGATCCTGGCTTTCCTTAAATCTGAAGCATGGCACTAATGGGGTGGATTACTCTCATTGATCAGTCTGGATGTCAGTCAAGCTCTGCCCCATCCATGCCCCCTTTCCTTGATGCCTCATACCTGTGGGCAGAGCGCTCAGATTGTCCTTGACCAGAGCAATTAAAAATATTGGCCTGTCCTGGGATGTTATCTGCTTTTTCTCAAACTAAATCCAAATACTGAAAGTGCTAGCTACAAAAAAGAAAGGTTTCTAACTGCATGAAGAAAATTAACTCATTTTCAGTCAAACCAGCACACTCACATATCTGACAGAAAACTAACTTGGCTATAAGAAAAACGGTTCACATGAATAGTTTTCTGTTCATTTAAAAAGGTGAATTGGCTTACTGCTATGTGCATGAACTATCAGAATGGGCAGGACAGGGACAGTGTACCTGGAACCAAGAAGGTAAAGGAGATGGAGAGTTCCCACTCCTTCTTTTTTGGTGTTGGTAAGCTGTTATATCCGCTCTAACAGTTACAGGAGCTGGGGTGGAGATTGAAAATGCGTAAATTGCTAAAATCACGGTGCTTGTGGTTGCATCTGCCGTGTCTTATTAATCATCATGGTTTTTTGCTTTTAATTCTTAAGCAGAAGTGGCACTCTGGTCCATTCATGTTCTTACAGTGTGCTGACCTTCTGCTTCTGACAGCTCTGTTTTCTAGTCTCCTTATCAGATTTCCTGGATTCCACAGGAATGGTGTCACATCCTTACGAGCACCTTAAAAGCAAGGCCTCTCATATGCTGGACTCAAAGTTCATTTTCCCTGCTGTTCTTTAAAAAGATGTAGGCATCCTGTGATAAATGCAAGTAACCTTGGTAGCATTCCTTCCAAAATTAAGGCTGCCTCTTAAAGGGTAGAGACACTGTACTTCTGAATACCAAAGAAAGCTTAAGAAGCAAGTAGAATAGAGAGTGGACAGGTGGGGTGGGGTTGTGGTGTTGTTTTTTTCTCCTGAGTTTAGTTTGTGGAGGCATAGGGAGAAGGAGTTGGAGTCCTTCAAGGTTGAATTTAAAGAAAATGTTGTGTTCTGTCATTATGTGTCTAAACTGCTTTTTAGGACTCATGGAGATTTTAAGCGCAGTCCTGGAATTTGCTTTGTTGAAAACTATAAACCCTAGGAGCCTCATTTCAAATTTCTGTATTAAGGGTCAGCAGAAGTGCTAACTGGAACATTTCTTCTGCACACATGTGCAGCAGTGCTTTTTAATATGGTATTGTGATTTGAGGCTCTTTTTGGAAGATAGTTGTCTGGAACAGCTTCACCTGTTAATTTAAGGTGAGGTTTCCAACTAGTCCTCTCAGAAATGGATGATTTTTTTGACCCCTGCAAGTTTCCAACTGGAATGAGGGTTATCTACTTACAGTCAGTTTTCTTATCTGTATTTTTTTCCCTACTTGGGAGTCCCTGACCATAGGTTGAAAACTGATTCGAAGCATCTGCTTAAATTAGGAGGTAGTAAGTTGTTTCCTTTGAACTACAGTAGCTGTTTGTCAGGAATTATATATTTACCCAGTCATCTTCTCACTCTCTTTGTACCTTCTGCATTGAGAGAACTCTGCAGTTTACTGGAAAGAATGACAACAGATGAGATTCTTCTAGTTCTTTCCAGCAGACCTTCCTATCTACCTTTCTTTGGAGACATGCAACCAGGTCGCATTCATTCACAGTCAATTCAGACCAGTGATAGTCCTTCCATTCACTTTGGATTGGAATGATAAACTCCTTAAGGAAAATCATTTTACGTAGTTTAAAATTTGAATAGTTTTAACATATCTGATCTTTGGCTGCATGTGTGTCTCTTAAGTCTGTAAACTCTGGCCTAAAGCAGAGATTTTTGTGGCAAAAAATGTACGTGATGGAAGGAATTTTGGAGTAGGAGTTAGTTGGACACCTGTCCATAGGCACTGAACAAAATCTGGTTGTGATGAAGAGTAAACAAGCAAGTTGAAAGCTGGTTATACTTCATTTCAGTCATGCAGTTTTTAAGATTGTATCATCTGTTCTAGAAATTCCATACAGTGTGATAAACTCTGTCTCCCTTCTTGTTGTTACCCACTGTAGGCAACTGTACCCAACATACAAAACCAGTTGTTAATAATCCCTAATGTTGATTTTTATCATCTCACTACAGAATGGTTCGCAAAAGTTTGTGGTTGCAGTTCCTCTTGGCAGAAGAGAATTCTATGGTAGTTTCATGTGGAAAAAAAATTCAATTTTTCTTCTGACAACCAGATTTGTTTGGGGGTTTTCATGTCTTCCAAGCTGTTGAGGAAGAAGACAACAAAAACGTAGGAAAAAAAATCAGTTTTTAGTTATATGAAAGTGGGTAAGAGCAAAAGCAAGCCTCAGCAGTTATCTTACGTAACAAGAGCTCTGCACAATTATTCTTGAGAATGTGGAGGTATCTCTTTTGAAAAGAGTAGAACTGTGCCCAGTAACTGTGATGTATCTAGTACTTCTGTTTTCCTTAAGTATTATTTTACCTGTCATAATGAAAGGCGACTTTATATGAACCATGTTTTTGCCACTTTCTGAGTTTAAAGATAGTCATCAGCTGCTGGAATAGAGAGTGCATGCAGAACAGAAACACAGTTTGACTGTAGCAGCATGCACCCATTTGGTTCTCAAACCATGGCAGAGAATGGTCGTAGTGTAATAGAGTACATAGGATAGGTAAGATGACAGAAGCTAAAGACGACATGGTGTTGATTTTGTTTAGCTGACAAATGCTACATTATGGAAGTCTGGAAGTGACACTGTTTTTCCCCCGCTCCTTCCCCACCCCCATTTCAGTGAAAAGCTTCAATTCTTGTTACTATCGGAGTGTTTTTCTACTACATAGTACTGAGGGAATAGCAGGAGACTTGGGAGTATTAAATCTTATTCCATTTCATAAAAGTAATAACTAATAGTTCTTAATATCTCTCTTTCTTCCAGGCACGCAAACAAATGGCCTGGACTTTCAAAAGCAGCCTGTGCCTGTCGGAGGAGCCATCTCCACGGCCCAGGCCTTCCTTGGGCACCTTCATCAGGTAAGAGAAAACCCATTTTAATGTAGGAGAGACTCAGGCAGGTACAAATGCAGCTTCTCTTGTACGTTCCGTGTTCTCTCTGTGAATGATGGGTAGTCATGTAAAGGAACATATAGATAGACCGCATGCTTAAATAGATTGGATGGAAAAAAGTTCTTGTTGTGGCACTCAGTTCATTGCATTAAGCTGCAGAATATGTCAAGGTAGGGTGACACCTGTTTGGGGGAACTAGAAAGCCCAT
The DNA here is from genome assembly GCA_013399365.1 of Pampusana beccarii. Classification (NCBI taxonomy): domain Eukaryota; kingdom Metazoa; phylum Chordata; class Aves; order Columbiformes; family Columbidae; genus Pampusana; species Pampusana beccarii. The sequence continues at coordinate 528,109 of VWYH01001492.1, forward strand.
TTTAGGGGGCTTAAAAATACTTAAAGTTGTTTGGGTTTTTTTGTGTGGGCAAGGGTTTTTTTGGTTGTTTTGTTGGTTGATTGTTTTTTTGGTTTTATGGTTGGTTGGTTTGGGTTGGTGATGGGTTGTTTGTTTTTTACCTTAATGGAGATACCAAATTGAAAGGCCAGGTAAAACTTAATCTTTTCGGTAAAGGATTTGTATTGGCTCCATAGCTGCAAAGGTTCTGAAACTCTCACTACCTAGTTGAGAAACAAGAAGTGGTGTTGAATGGTAGTCAGCACTATGCTTCAGTCTTACAAGGTCTTACACATTAACTAGAAATATAAAGCGATTGTATTTATTAAGTATGTATGGTTTGTAAGTTTCTTATTTTTTTAAAGTTATTTCAAGGACCTGTTTGTCAGATGATATTCAGGTTTCTACCATTATTCCTCTGTTCTGCTGCTGCTGTGTTTAGGGAATCAAAGCTGAACTTCAGATGGAGGCTGAAGCAAACTGGGGCATCTGGAGGTGAAGAGAATATAAGGGGCATTTTTTGTAGGTTTTTTTTAATCCATTTGCACTTGATGTATGAAAACAAATGTCCTAATTTCTTTCCCTTCCTCAGCACCAAGTTTAAACTTTAAAATACTGTACCTAATTGGCTGACCTTGAATGTTTGAGGTCTGAGGTTGCACAGTTGTTGTGGCATAATTGACATACTGAAGCTTTTATGCCCTCTTGTAAGAACTCTGAACTGCCATTTTATTGTATAGAACGTTCCACACATCTTGTCACATAATTACAATTTTCCTAGTAGATTGGGCTATATGGGACTTAAGGGGTGCCAGTGTTTGAATTTGCTGAACCAATAGGCTGTTGTAGGCTATTTTTACGTGGAGAGAGGCTGACTAGTTTACATGGGATGTCAGTGTGTGTTTAACATGGAGACAGACACAGCTGTTCTGCAGAATTTTGTGTGTTTGTTTTAGTCTTCATTTCGTTATATATGATCCAGGACAGTAATTGTATTTAGCACAGTACTTTATCTTGCTTTGGAAATTTATTTATTTAAACAGTTGCCAGGATCTTTATAACTTCATGTCTGATAAAGTGATTCATTTCTTGAAATAATTTCAAAGGAAAATCTCAGCTATTCTTTTATGCACCTGCAGGTGTGTGAGGAATCCATTGTCAAAGTGTGCTCTTCTAGTGTGGTTGCTGTTAGTGGAGTGTTACTCAGCCCTAACACACATGGTTTCCTCCAGACTAATACCAAATATTAGGTTGTAGGCAACATTCAGGAACAGTTTAATTTCTAATCAGAAAATGTTTGTATGGTGGAAAGGGTATCCAAATTGCATTCAAAGAGATTTTCAGGAATATGCTGGCTGTACCTGACTGAGGTACATTTGTAGTCTTTTATGTGTTTGTGTTTGGTTTTTGTTGCTATGTGATTTTTAAAGTATTGTTTCTGTGGGTTTTTTGTGGTGTTTTTTTTTTTTATGGCAGGCTATTATTGTTTAGATTATTCTCTGCTGTTAATCCATGTTAAAAGCTCAGATTACATCAACTGTGTCTAACCATGTTTTGCTTGTGATGAGCTTTTCTGGGAGTGTTTGCTTAGATGTAGAACATGCTTAGTAGGTCTAGTACCTTCATCTATAGCGGTAGGAAAAATTTCCAATGTGACTCTTAAAGATTGCCTGTTCAAATATTCAGTTATTAATTTCATGTACAGCAATTTAAATTAAACCTCTCCTTCCCGTACTTGCAGATATGTGGACTCTCTTTTGTGATATATGTTATGTAGGGACTTGTTTTTATAGAGGCAAGAGTGCTATACATCTTACTTTGCTTTATTGTATCCTTATGTGTTGCCTGGTTTTCAAATGAGCGGTGGTTTTCAAACATGGCCAGAGATGGAATTCACTACAGGCTGTAACTCTGACCTTTGAAAGTGCTGGTAATTAATTACATAGCATTCTTTCTTTGTAATAGGAATGGTGGTACAAAGAAGGCGAGACTGATTAAACCGGACTTTACTAAATGAAAATTTAGCATTTGTCGTACAGAGAAAATCCGTATTAGAGATAAAATAACACTCTTTAAAAATCTCACTTTCTGAAGCATAAGTTTTCCTTCACTGCTAATCCACAAAAACTTCTTTGGACATGTTAATCACAAACACTGAATTCAGGTTTTGAGTATATCTGAATCAATACAGCTTTTGTAAAGTGTCTCCAGTCCTCTGTATCAAGATCGTTTCAGTGGCTGAGGACTGCGAGTACTCTGATGCGTTGATCTGAGGAAGAGTGTTTATGCTGTGGGGTTTGTGCTATGCAGGTGATTGCTCCTGTCATATAAGGAAGCAGGTGAATGTAGTGTATGTATTTTGGGTAAGACCCATTCTGAAATACTGGAAGGATGATGATGAGTAGAGCTTAACACTCTCCCCTGAAGCCTAGATTTTTTTTTTTAACAGGAGTGGGAATAGTTAGCCTGTCCACCACAAAATGCTCTGTTTCTACTCAATTTCATGATACTATCTAGATCCTTAGGCAGGAATATGCTCAACAAGAGCTAGACAAGTAACACTGTGGAAGAGTCTTACAGGTTGTTGGTTGGTTTTTTTTTTCCAGCCTGGAGTACAACCCCTGCTTCACTGATTCAGGTGTCAGGGAGGCATGCATTGTTCTTGGGGGAGTTTTTGTTGGGGTGTGGGTGGGGAGGTTGTTCTTTTTACGTTTTTGAAGTTTTCTACGGATTCTACATTATTTCATTGCCATTTTTGCACTGTGTTGTAGGTCCAGCTCGCTGGAACAAGTTTACAGGTTGCTGCTCAGTCCTTAAATGTACAGGTAAAGACAGTTGCCTCCCGCTCCTCGTCCTTCTCTCATTCCAAACAGCGTTATCGTCCCATTAGAGATAGTTTTTAACCTGTGATATGTTACTTTATTTTTTCATTCTGGCTGGCCTTGCAAGTGAGATATATGAAAGAAAAATAGTTTTACAACCATGAATCAGGTTCAGGATTGTAAGCATTCAGAAACTGGAGTTGTTTAAAGCATGCAGTGATCATAATTTTATACTGAATTTCATTCAGCAGTTGTATCATGAAAACTATAAAACTCCAGGAATATTTCATGTTCTTCCATTTATTCACTTATTTTAAACATAGCAAGTGTTGCTTTTCAATTTGCCCTTACTTCTGGTAGCTGAATATGGGAGTATAATGTAACATTAGCTATGTAACATGGCTAGTGTAGATGGCTTGTGTAAATAACACAGTGATTTAAAAATAAGCCAGAGTAATTGTTGTTTAATAATGTACGTGGGACAACAAAGGTCTCAAACTTTTTTATGATGCTGAACACTTCAGTGTGTCAGTAACATGCCACTTCCTCTCAGCACTATATTAAGGGGCAAGGGATGCAGTTTTATTGAAAACTGGTTTCAGTATTGCTTGTTATTAAAGAATGTAGGTAGTGCATTACATGAAATGCAATAGAATGTGGACCCACTTATACATAATAACAATTTGGAAAGAAGAGGAGGTATAGTGACCTTCCTTTCTAAGAGGAAGGAGGCAGAAAATTGCTTTGGTTGCCATGGTAAACTTCCATCCCTGAGAGAGATGTTGGCAAACAGGCTGTATCTCCAGTGCAGAATGTTTACAGTCCTGCGCTGTAATTATCGCTCAATGACTGGCAGAATTAATCAGAGCCTTTATGTTAATTAGCCTGCTCTGCAGTCCCCAAAACAGGTGGTGGAAAATATGCAAATATATGCAGAATTTTAATGTTCTGCATAACCAGTTTTAATTATCATAAAACCCTCTCCCTCTCTTCATGCTCTCGCATTTCCTCCCTCATGTCTTCAGAATTTCTTCTGTTTAAATAAAAAAACAAAACCCAAAACCACAGCAAAAAATCACCCCCCCACAATCTTTTAAAATAAAGCATCATGCAATTAAGTAAATGCTAAACTTTGGTTACTTAAAAGCACTGTATATATTTTGTGTTTTGCTGTAGGTAGATAAACCTGTGAGGATTTCCTCAAACCAGTTCTGAATAAACCAACAGTATGATGACTTAGGGGTGCAGGATGCCAATATAGAAAATGGGAACACAATCTCCATTCCCTCATTCCATTGATTAGGATTTTAGGCAATGAATAATTTTAACAACCTGTTCGTTCTTTATGTTGAAAGGTAGTATCAGCTTCAGTTGCATTGGATAAAGTGAAATGAGACCTGAAAATAATGTCAGAGTCACAAAAGAGCTGGGAGTCTTTTTGTCTTGTTTAAACTGCATTACCTACAGACATGTTTGAGCAGTTGTAGCTGAGATGATGGGCGCATAGAGCCATTGCTTAAACACACTCTTAAAATAAACCCAAGGGCTTTTTGTATGCAGATGAAAGATTTTTATTGTGTGTTGAGATAGCAGTGTTATACATTAACATCTGTTTTACACTATAAAGAGTTGTATTTTTTTTCTGACTAGTCTAAATCTAATGAAGAATCTGGGGACTCTCAGCAGCCAAGCCAGCCTTCCCAGCAGCCTTCAGTGCAGGCGGCCATACCCCAGACCCAGCTTATGCTGGCCGGAGGACAGATCACTGGGGTAAGATTTACCCGAGCATACTGCAGTAAACCTCCTGTCCGGCAAATGATGGCAGTATCTACGGCAGTCCCCACAGAACTGTCAGTGAAGGTTATTGTCATTTCCTTTAACATAGGGAGAAGCTTGAGTGAAAGAGGGGATGGAAAATATCTTCCTACAAAAAAAAAAAAAAAGATAAAAAAAAAAAAAAAAAAAAAAAAAAAAAAAAAAAAAAAAAAAAAAAAAAAAAAAAAAAAAAAAAAAAAGCCGATTTTAATCTTTGGGTTTTGTTGCAAAGTATTTGCTTCCAAAAAAAAAAAATTCTTTCTTCCTATTCTCAGTATCTGTCTTGGCTCTGCAATGAAATTAAAACCTGGTGTACACAAATAAGGAAGTTACTGATGTCATAAAGAGGAATTTTTTTGTTTCAAGATTAAAATGAGGCATGGGAGCATGAGACTAAATCTTATCAGATAGTCGAGTGAAGAACAAAAATGATAGGAACTGCTGGCATTAATTCTTCCTCTTCAACACATCTATTTTAAGTAACTATATTAGTGGTTACCTTAAGCCTGTGTAACCCTTCTGTTTTAACCTACCAGTTTTGAGATGTTTTAATTGCAAGGCTTTGGCAGTAACTATGGAATAACTGTTGTTTTAGGATTACTGGTGTTTCTGAATTGTTGTAAATGCTTTCAGTCATTTTGAAAAAGAGCAAGTTTTGTGAATGGGATGCTTTGGTTAAAGAGTTTGCTTCCACTTAATCAGCTTTGCAGTTTTAAGAGTTTGCTTGTTAATAAGGAATTTAGGGCAGTTGCTCTAACAATATGTTTGTCATTTGAAGTATTAGGTTAGATCATCTTTACACTTGAAAGAAATGGTGTCTTAATTTCATGTTCAGTTGTTAAGTCTTCTCGTATGCTCATAAATAACCATCCTGTTTAGTTTTTGGTTAATTACAGTTGAAAGTTGTAAAAGTGAGACTGTTTTAATACATTACTAAAACCCAGCATATTTTATTATCTTCTTATTCTCAAAATATTGCTTTGTTTTAGTTTGATTGTCTGCAGTAGGGAAACACTCCAAAGTCCAGGCCTATGCAGATATGGATTGCAGCAAATATGGGCCTCAAGATTCATTTACATGTAAAGGAGAGACTGCTGCCACCTGTTTCACAGAGATAATGCATGTTTGAGAAAGGGAAGGGATGTAAACTTGCCAGCTCTATTCTATTTAAAAAGAAAAAAAAGCAGATGGGGAGACTTGGAGAGAAACAAATGGAGCTCATGTTCTTTACTTATATCTTAGGGCATAATGGAAATGATGGAATATGGCAGGGATTCTTGCTAATGTGAAGCAGCTGGGGTGTTATCAGTTTGTTCAGTAGCCATAGCCAGCATTCCTGCTTCTCATTCATCTGACTAATCACTTGCTGTTCTGCTGGGTGTAAATTTCCTTTCAAATCCTGGCAATACTGATTCTTTTCTTTTGCTTGCTACTTAATTACCTTTTTCCTGAACTTCCTGGTAGAGTTGTGAAGAAAACTGTAAAGTTAGGTTCTGTAGGCTCCAGTAAGTGCAAATGTTTGCTTCTGTGCGGTTTGGTTTATGTCAGGTCTGTGGTAGGTTGGTTCCTACACCATGTTGAGTAGCCAGCTGTCTTTACTTAAGGCTGAAGTCATTGGCTAGTTAATGGCTGAACTGTAGTAATAGTGTTAGGAATGCCTGGTTAATATAACTAGTAATGAGCTAGCTAATGACTTTGTAGCTGAAGTGGCTCTTTCCGTCATTAATGGCTGTGTTTTCTAATTATTTATAGCTCACGTTGACGCCAGCCCAGCAACAGTTATTGCTACAACAGGCGCAGGCACAGTTGCTGGCGGCTGCAGTGCAGCATTCAGCCAGTCAGCAGCACAGCGCTGCTGGTGCCACCATCTCGGCCTCTGCTGCAACGCCGATGACGCAGATCCCTCTATCTCAGCCAATACAGATTGCACAGGTGAGCCTTGAGGCTTGAGAGGGTGGAAAATGAAGAGATTTGACTAATTGCATCACTCAAATAATATTTTTATTCCTTACTCAGTGAGTTTCTAGAGTCTTTGAGTACTGTTAGTCTTCCCTCATGCATCCTTAGCTGATGAGGTTGAAGCTGATAGTTTTAGCAAAGAGTGTGTACCAGCTGCTCATCAGTTCCATTGGGCTTCTGAGTTTGTTCCAGAGTCTGACCAGATGCAGTATTTTTTGGATTTTCCTCCTTATAGTTAGCTTGAGAAAGGAGAAGGAGTATAGAAAGGTATCTGTAGAAATGACACTTGTTGAGACCTGTATGGACCAGAAAGGATACCTACTTAGCACAAAGGATGCTTGTTTGATCCAAACAGCAAAATGATAGAGCTGAAGAAAGGCGGTTTGACTTGACACATTTGTGTGCTGTTTTGGCTTGGTGCTCAATGCTCAGAGTTCAGTGATAGAGAATGGGCACTCTTGTGTGTCTGGAGAAAAACCTGGCAGAATGAGTTTGGTGTTGGAATCTGTCTGGTTTTACAGTCTGCTGCTAAAGACCCATTAATTCTGAAGAACTGCTTGCCAAGGAAGTTCTGTTTACTGGGAGCCTCAAAGATCCTCCTGGGTCTTCCAAGACTGGCTTAATTCGGTGTGGAGAACACAGCACCACTGACTCTATGCTTGGCATTTGTAGTGTGGAAACTCCTTAGACTTCTGGACAAGGGTAGCCAAATGTACAGCATAGGCATCTTGAGTGCTACTAGCAGGTGATCATGTTGCTGACTGTGAGGTCCGTCTTTCCATAGAATAAGGTTTTCAGTACGTAATGTTTTGGTTTGATTAGTCTAGCTGCGCAAAATATGTTGGGTATGTAATCTCCAAAGTTGCTGCTTCTTGCAGTGAGTAGGTTCTGATGCTGTCTGATGCTTTCTGTTCAGGGTATTTTTATTTACATTCATCTGGGATTAAGTGTTTAAAAAGTGAGGATGAGGGCTGATTAAATAAAAGAATGGAAATGTCACAATTATCTGTGGAGTCTATTGGTGAAATGTGCTATTCCTTTGTTGTGCTAGTCCAGTAGCTGAATAACAGATTGACTTTTATTAGCTGAAGTAGCAAACGTCTGTAGTGTTGGTTTAAAAGTTTTGACCCCTCTGGCCATCCTTACAGAGGCCAGAGTGATGATGCCATCCCATCTTGAAGAGGCCAGTACCGATGTTGCCCTCAGACTCCTCACACTGAGCTTCTTGGTGACAAGTCCTGTGACCAGAAATTAGTATTTCTTTTAGCAAAGGATCCCACTTCACTGGCATGATCTGGAAATGACTTAAGGGTGTTGCATTCAGAGAAACTTGTAACTACTAAGACCATCTCTTAATTTTGTGAAGTCTTTGTCCGTAGCCGATAATACAGACAGATTTCAAGACAAGAATGGAAAATGAAATGTCCTTGTCAAGGAGGTTGATGGTTAGCTTCTAACTTATCTCCATGCATCTGTCACAGACTTCTGATTTGATATTCTGTGAGTCTTTTAACCTAAATGTGAGTGATCCACAAGTGTGTGCCTTTTGTCTTCCAGGTGTGCAGTTTAAGATAGTGAGGTGTGGAGCATTAGGACTTCATATTAGTAAAATCTGTACCTTGAACTTCCTGGGTTTACATTTGTCAAATATGCCATGAAATTAGTGGATACTATTGAAGGCATTGTTTTACGTGTGTGAGATGCTGCTAATCCAGCTCTTCCACTTCAGTGGGAAGCTGTGAAAATTTGAGAAGCATTAACAATTATAAATTTATTACTGGGTTTTTCTCCAGAAATTACAAAATCTTCCAAGAGGTGTTTGGGAAGAGTGGAAAAGATCAGGCATGTGTCATCAAATAGGAGCTTTTGAAGTGAGCATTGTCTGGTTTGTGTGCGTGAATGAGCCAAAGGTTCTGTGAAAAATAGCATGTGGTAATGTAGCTGCCACCATGAAATGTGTATTTGTAGCACAAGGGGAACAAACTGAAGTTTAACTTGTTTTCTGGCATTCCTAATTAGTGAAATGTTTGACTTTAATTTCTTTTAAGGTAGGTTATTTTGATATATATATATAAATGTAGCATGGATTAATCTTGTTAGCTGCTTCTTATGATGGAAGTGCAGGGCGTAATTTGTGCAGGTGTTGGATATAATTTGAGATACTTTATGGACAACTTCCACTGCCTAGTTTTGTAGGTGGATAACACTGTGCTTTTTGATCCATCTTGATAATGATTTATAAACAGTGCTCAGCTTTGTTTGCATTGCTATTGTAAACATATAGCTGATTACACAAATAGCTGAATGTTTGTTTTAATTGATGATTTTTGAATAATTGATTAACTGGCAGGTCTCTGCAGCAGGGGGATTACCATATTTATTTTAATTAACTAATTGCACAAGCATGACTTTTTTAATGTGCACTGCAGTTAATGTCAGGTATCTGCTAAGTTGTTAGTGCTGCGCTGAAGCTAAATTGTCACTAAGCAGTTGTAGCAAGTTTGGGAATTTTTTGTAAACTTGTTTTCAGGATCCGTGATCAGTGTTTATATGAGGTAAATATCAAAATGACAGAGATGCTTAAGTTTGTACTGAAGTTGTAACTAGAGTTAATGGCATTGAATTTACAACTTTAGGTTGTAAATTCTGCTGAGGTAGGAGCTGACTAGTTTTGATCCTTATAAATTGTTAGGCAGCATCAGAAGACAGGCATTAATCTCCAGAAGTCTTTCTATCTCTTTCTGTGTGCTTGCGCTAGTATACAGATTTTACCATTGAGAAAACAAAGATAAGTATAGGAAAACAGTGTCAGGGATGTTTGCATGGTTGCTAGTGGGAGATTTGTTGTAGTGCTACAATTAACTAAATAATAAAACTTTCCCAAGGTAGAAATAAAGTTGGATTTCAAGTGAATTTGAGGGGCTGATAGGGGTATTTAAGAGTGATTAGCCGTGGAGGTATCATTTCCATTCTACATTACAGAATTATATTTCTGTATTTAAACAAGACTCAGCCAAGATACCATTTACTGAGGCAGATGCACAGAATAAGATTGCTTATACCAGTTATCCCTGAGGCCTCAATTTAAAAGCAGTTTTCTCATATTAAAGTGTAAGAGCCTGATGATAAGAGCTGCCATGTCTTAGCTAGGTACCCTGTATTATGAATACTGTAGTCTTAAACAAAAAGCTCTCCTTTGATCTTACAAATACACTGCCACTGTTTCTTTGTATTCTTTTTTGTACGTAATTTCCTCTCCTCTGGTGCTTTTTCAAATCAACCAAAATCTACTTGGTCATCTGGGGACATTTCATTCATTTGCTTTTGGTCAGGGAGATCTTCAACCTGTTTTTCTGTCTGTACTTTTTCCTTCAAAAATTTCTTCCCAACTCTTCCTTTTGTGTTTCTACTTTTTCTCTTATCCACCTCTATTTTTATCCTTCAGCCTCTCTTCATTTTTTTTTCTCCCACCCACCGCTCACAGCCTCAATCAGCTTGCCCTAGTCTTTCTATTTCCATTTTTTTCCTCTGCATCTAGTCCTTGCATGCAATTCAGTATGAGCCCTGCTGTGCTGGAGGGTTTGCTCAGTCTGCATAGGTAACCAGTACAGCATTGATAATCAGTGAATGAAAGAATGGAGGTCCATGTCGCATTGGGCTCAAGAAGTAAGGGGTTTTAGTAGCAGTTCTGACCAATGAAACTCAATGATATGAAGTCAGAAGAAACACGACAAAAAACTGGAGCAGTTATAGCTCTCTTTTTTTAGGAAGGAAATTTGCCTCAGTTTCATAGGAATGGTTGCAGTAGCTCTCACATTTTTTTGAAAGCAAACAATACTATCAGCTTTAAAAACACTGTGCTGGGTGGCGCTTTTAAAAAATTTTAGCACTCTCTTAGAATATGAAAGTTTCCCTTTCTTAAAGAGCATTGCTTGGTTGATCCATCTGGTGCCTGTCTACCATATTATTGCACTGCATGCTTTTGCCTTAACATGCATAAGTTGCCTAAGTGATTGATGGCCAGTGTCTTTGTAATGCAGGATAAGTAGTGGTTTTCTTATAATGCATGTCTACAGTCTCATAAATCAATGGACTCTCTTTTTTTCTTTTCCTCCATAGTCTTCCTTTTCACTCACTGACACACACCACCCCTCTTCTGCAGGAGGACATGGTTGCACCTTTTATGTCTTAGTTTAACAGTTTTAAAATAATGTAAGGTGATAGATAACTATATTCTGCAAATGGTATTGTGTAAATAAAAAGTTATCTTTGTCACTCTGTCTTGACTTTCCATCGCTGTCTCCATTGCCGGCAGTTAATGGCCTTTCACATCTGCTGGCTGAGCAGCTTGTGTGACTGCTCAGTAACCTGCATCAGTCAAAATGCATGGAGGCTACTTTATTTACCTTAAGAAGTCGGTTTTTGTTAATCTGGCTTGCTTTAACTCAAGTATGTTAGGAATTATGTTAGAATGAGCAGCTTCGTTCGAGCAGCCAGATTGAGCACTGATTTAGGAGTGAAGTGGCATTGTTAATGTGTTTTGACACAGTTGGACTGAGAAGAGAGTATCTGTCTGCAAACAGGAACTCTGGTATCTGAGTAACTTACCTGAAATAGTGTTTTGGGAGGTTTTTTTGTTTGATGGGTTTAATGGGAGGTTTTAAGTGTGGAAAATATTTCCATCTTTTATCTACCTGCTTGGCAGCTATTTTGAAACACCTTCTCAGAAAGATGGAAGTATTCTACAAATGTGTATAGATAATTTTCATAGATTAGCTATGTTATGTTGGCTGGCTTCACATTGTACTTCAGTTTTCAAATTTCAGTTACTCTTGTTATTGTCCTGTTTAGAGGAGGTTGAAAGAAAAAGGCTAGTTTGGGGAGAATATTTTTAAACAGTTCCCTCTGTTTTCATTCTCCAGCTAAACAGCAAGTTGAAGCATTTTTCTTGATAATTCAGTTTCTCAGAGATTAGCATTTACATTGAGAGCGGTCATTTAATTATAGAAAATTAATAGTTCTGAATGGTTTAAATACATAAAAATAAGGTTCTGCAATAGTGCTGTGTTTTGGGTTATTCCTTTTAACCTTAGTTGTAGCCATTTTTACTAAGCTTTTGAAGTTTGTTTCTGAACTAATCGAATATATTTATTTACTACGAGTTAGCTACTTCCTGAAATTTGACCTGAACAACCAGAATGCTGACTAGGAGTCTGGGTTTTTTTTGTGGGGTTTTGTTTTGTGGGGTTTTGTTTAGTGTTTTGTTGGTGTTTTTTTTTTTTTTTCCTTTCCCATTACTGAATAGAATGGTAATTGCAGATTTTTGTTGTTATAAACAAAAATAGCTCCCAGCTGATATACTTGATTTGTCAACAATGAATTTTGTAGCAGAGTTGCATCCTCAAAAAATAAGTTTGAGAAATCTGGGTGCTGATAAGTCTAAAGTATTTGGAAACTTCTGCACTTGAGGAAGAGGGAGTTTGGGGGCTTCCGAGGGGACGGTGGGTTGTGCGTTTGTTGTTTTGTTTTTTGTGTGTTTGGGTTTTTTTGTTTTGTTTGTTTGTTTTTTTAGAGCATAACAGTGCTTGAAGTATTTTGCTGGGTTATTTGGTAAACAATTTTTGTTTGGTTTTATGAGGGACTATGAAATTCAAATTGCCAGCCTAAAGGATATTCAGTAGCAGGACTGCTGTGTTTGACATCCACTTCTGTCTCTAAATGTTAGAATGTAGCTGGTTGATAGGAAATGTAGTTACCTTGGGATTCACGGCTGACTTAAATGGCTAACGTACAGCTCTTTGTTTTCCCTCTTTTTTTTTTTTTTTTTAATTCCTTTCTCCCCCTTTTTTTTTTTCTTCCCTCCCCCCCCCTCCCCCTGTTTCCTTAAGGATTTGCAGCACTTGCAGCAGCTTCAGCAGCAGAATCTCAACCTGCAACAGTTTGTGTTGGTGCATCCAACAACCAACTTGCAGCCAGCACAGTTCATCATCTCACAAACACCGCAGGGGCAGCAGGGTAAGTGTTCCTTGCCAGAACAGAAAATCATACATAGCTTTTAAGAGGACCAGGTGAAACTGAGGTGATTCATACACCTTCACTAAGTGTTGATATTCCCTAGGAGAAATAACAGTATTGCAGTTAGGAGACTCTAACAAGTTGTCCCTTTTCTGGGTGTTAGACATTAGCCTTGTCAAAGTTTGTGTAGCTTCTCAAGGAGGATCAATCCAGAGATCATGGCATGGGAACATCTGTTAACAACAAGGTCTCTGAATTTCTGGGTCAGGCTCTCAAGAAGGAAGCCTACTGGAAAGAAAACTTCAAGAAGACAACTCTCCAGAATTCAAAGGCAGAACTGTAGGAGGTAGAAGCCAGGATGATGTGTGGGCTGTCTGGATTAGGTCAGTGCTAAAAGGGCTACAAAATTCTAAGACTGGGAAAAGAAAGAAGCCAGGAGTCCTTGCAGGGGACTAAAAAGTCGTTGAGTATAAAGAGGGTACAATAAATTTAGTCATAAACTGAAGTAATAATTACACCTTGGGAAAAGAGCTAGAATGCTTGATTTTGTATAACGACTCTTGGAAATAATATTTTGGTGATACAGTGGGTATGGTTTACATGTTAAATGCAAACCAAGGCAGTAGTAGGTTGTAGCGTGCCAGATCAGTTGAGATCTTTTACGGGAGCTTTGTTCTAAGAACTGATATGTTCAAGTAGCAGTACATCACAGTACTGATTGCACCCCGTGTGTTGATGCCTACAGAAAACTGCATTTCGCCATGACCTCTTACGCTGATCATAGAATCATTTGGGTTGAAAAACACCTTTAAGGTCATCGAGTCCAGCTGTTAACATAACACTGCCAAGTCCACCTCTAAACTGTGTCCCTAAGCAGCTCATCTACAAATCTTTTAAACAACTACAGGGATGGTGACTCGGCCACTTCCCTGGGCAGCCTGTTCCAATGCCCGACAACCCTTTCCATGAAGAATTTTTTCCTAATATCCAATCTGAACCTCTGGTGCAACCTAAGGCCGTTTCCTCTTGTCCTATGGCTTATTGCCTGGGAGAAGAGACACCCACCTGGCTACAACCTCCTTTCAGGTAGTTTTGGAGAGTGATAAGGTCTCCCCTGAGTCTCCTCCAGGCTATATTGGATATACTCCAATGGTCTTTTTTGCTTCCTTTCTCTTTTGTGTGAACTCTACTCAGTTGTTCAGGTCTGGTAATCCAAAGATTCTTGCTCAGAAGGCAAACTGTGTTATGCTTGAAGAGTCCTCCAGAGCCTGACTGTCCTATAAAGCAGATCTTTGCACCTAATTTTTTTCCATTTTTTCAATTTTTTAATGCATCATTCCTTCTTATATACTATGACTTGGATAGAACTGGCTTTCTATTATGCTAAAGCTCTCTCACTTTCTGAATGCTTTCGCATTTGAATAAAGGGTTAGTCAAATTTAACTTTCTTTTAATAGGACTTGATTTAGGAGAGCTGTTTTACCAGCACTGGTATAAAATGGCTAAAGACTGTTCTTCAAGGCATTTCGTGATGTACTAGTTTCTTAAAATGAAGCAGAACTTATAGGCTTAAATATTCTTCTATAAGAAATCTAACTTCACCAAAATCTAGTTCAATGTTTCTTTAAAACAGGCTTTTTTTTTAAATTTAAAAAAATAGGAAACAGCAAGCACAAAAACATTGTTTTGAAAAACTCACTGCTATTACCGTCTGCCTCCATTTTTCAGCTACCTTCTGCTGGTTTTCTAACATATCTCTGAAGATGCTTCACAAAGAAGGAAACTAACAGAAGCAAATTATATTAATCTACTAAGATGAGTTGTTTGCATTATAGAAGGAAAGGAAGGTCTTTTGTTTGTTTAAAATCTTCTGAAGTAGAAGAGGTTTTCCTAATACCTTTTCCAGGGGGCATATTTGAAAATTACTTCTTCACTGCAATTTAAGGCCTGCATGTTGCTGTCATCAGTGACGCAGTGTTTGTAGAAGCACTGTGTTTTACCAGTAATGTGCAGCCTGGACAACTGAATAGCTCAAAAATGTAAGAAGATTTATATTCTGTATTCTGACCATAGGCCATTAGTGTGTGACAATGTTCCAAACTGAAATGCTTGAATGGATCTAATTTTCTTCATGAGCACTCAGTGATAAAGCAACATGTATGTCATAATACCCCTTATCTCATTCTTTGGTATGGGTTTTTGCAGTATTTCATGGTTATTGTTGGAAGATCTCAAACAGTATGTTATCATTTATGAGAAAGATTGAGAAAGTGTTTATTTTTATTTTGTTATTTGCTGTTGCAACTGACTTTTCCATGTTGTTCTTGTCCTATTGCTCCATTAGTCAACTTCATAAAATAATAAATATTCTGGAGAAACTAGCATAGAGCTTTTAAAACCAAAGGCATTCAGGTTTTTTAGAATGCTTCATTGGTATTGCATGCAGCCTTATATATCACTAAAGTGAAAATTCAGAATTATTTATAGATTATCTATTGTGGAAGAAATATATTGCTTAATAGACTGCACTACATATTTTGTACATGCCATGTAGTCATGTACATGAGAAACATCAGTTTTAATACAAGAGAATAGTTTCAAGGGAAATAAGTGAAGAATACTATCTCTAAGCCAGATTGTAGAAAATGTAAACATTTGGTAAAAAAAGCATCTTTTACCTAAAGAGGTGATGGGGTACAGAGTAATGCAGTCATCAGTAATTATATTTAGGAGTTGAACGTCATGGCTTAGATCCAACTTTGGAAAAATTTTAGAAGATTCAGTAACTAAAGTATTAATCAGCAATCAGAATGTTATTCTGCTTTCTTCAACACACATTATAGATCGCAGCAGCGGATGTGGAATTCTCCCCGTAAATCCACTACCATATGCCTCATACAGTCATCTTCCTTTTCCACGTGATTTCTGGTTATTCACTGGCTTGCCTGAAACAAATTGTGAACCTCCTATTTTTCATGGCTTGTAATAGATAACATCATAATTGATGGAATTTTTTCAAGCCTCAGCAAATATGCAGAAGACTGAATGGAAACAGAAATTCTGAACAGTTTCTTATTCAGAGCAGTTATTGTCCTCTTGTTATTGTTGAAGTCACAAGCAGGAATGTAGCACCTTGTACAGTCTTTAAACCTCTTGTATCTGCTCTATTAAGTAATAGATCTGTCTCTAGAATAATCAATTCAACATCTTCTACTGCAATTGTAGCTGCTTCTTTAAAATATTACCCTCATCAGATGACCATTTGCCTTTCTACTCAAAAGGTGTTGCCAATAAAAATCATATCAGTAAAAATCCAAATGGAGAGGGGAAATGATGCTGCATTTAATTTAATCTTGCAAACAGAAGTTGTTAAGATCTGGGAAGAGACTGCATCGTTGTCAAGGAGAGAGAACTGGTTTAGAAACAATACTTATCCAGAAAGGCAAACGTGGAAGACAAGCTTTAAACGTTGAAACTGAGTCTACCTATTATTAAGCTATTGCTATTTATTATTAAAGACCTTGTTTATGATTTTTTTTTTAATTGTAAAAATACATGGGAAGATGATAGTAGACCAAACCTTGTTTTCTTCTTGCCTACTTGTCCTATAGACTTTAAAGACTTCACTTGTATCATTTAACAAAAAAAAAAAAAAAAAAAAAAGCTAATGATGTTAAACATTGGGTACTGACCCTGCTGGCCTCTGGTATCATAAATCAGAGTGCAGCTCCCTCACCCAGTGTGAGGATGGAGGAAGATATCTAAAGTTGCCTGTATTTCTTCTGAGTTGCATCAAATTTGTACTGGACAACTGTTCATCTCATCTGAGATTGTGCACCTGCACTGCCCTTATAGGATTCCTCCTCATTTTGTTAATAATATGCTGTGTGAACCAGCTGAAAGTGCTTTGGTCCCCTCAATATGCAGATGAGGAGACCCAGCTCTTCATTTTCAAGAGACCCTCAGTGACAACCTATTTGCTGACACAGCAGTTGGATAAAATGTAGCTGACTCAAACTCATTTGCCAAATAAGGTGGGAAAGCTTGAAGAACTTGGAAGAAGTGATGCCAATACTCATTACGAAGACATGAATTAAATGCTTAGTATTTATTTACTGTCCTCTTTGAAATCAAGTCTTTGCTTCTAACCATCCAAGCAGCATCAGCGGGTAAAAATTTTGACTTTGATTGAAGTAGTGTGGCAGTATCTTTGCATGGATCAATGAATTGGTACTTTTCAAAACTGCAGCTCGCCAACTTCAGCACATTTGTATCATGTTCTTGAACTGATCTTAAAGGGTGCCTGCATACTGCAAAAGGTGCAGCAGTTTGACATCTCAGTGGAACAGATTTGTAGAAAAGCATAAGTTAGTACTTTCTCTTCTCTGTTGGATCCCAATATATTCCAAGTACAAGTCCCAATTTTGGAAGTTTGGAATTTGATAAAATGAGGTACACCAAAGTACTCAGAAGAAGTTTCTTTGCATCAACGGGGATCAACAAAGTTGATCAAATGGCACAGTGTGTAATAAGTGGCACAACTCTTCCTTCTTCCATTTCAGTTGTTTCCGTTTACTCAAATGGTGATATTGTAATGTCTTTGTCTTGCAAGCTAACTTGCAGGGTATGTCTGTAAGAAGATGAACAGCTTTGGCAGAGAAAAAGCAGTCAAGTTCTTCTTACATGAAAAAATTCACTCTTTTGGGAGATCAGTTAGGGATGAATTATGTATTATGCTTCTAGGCCAACTTTTAAAAAATTATGCTGAAAAAATCTGCACTTGAATGTTTGTTTTATCTTCTGTTTAATTTTAGACAGTAACAACTGAACCCCACATCAGTCCCTGGTGAATGCTGTCTGGCAGGAAGAGTTTTTTGGCTTGGGCCGTTATTCATGCTACTTGTAGACATCATCCAGGACTTTTCCTGTATTGTCAGATGCATTTACTTCATTAAAAAAAAAAAAAAAAAGTAGTAAATAACTCAAAAGCATCATACTTTTTCATAAATCCTTATCTACCTCTATGCAGTCATTCTTTTGGAGCATCATGTAGGCGATTTGTCTGCCATACTTAATGCAGTAATACCACTGGGCTCCTAAAACTCAAAGCAGAGGGTTAGAAATACTACTTCTGTAAAGTTAGGTAAACAAGTACAATATTAGTGTTTATAGATTGGAAAAATCCTGTAGGTTGGAAGGGACCTCTAGAAGTCATGTGTTATTGCTCAAAGCAGGAATGATTATAGCATGGTGCTGAGCACCTCAGCCAGTTGAGTTTGAACATCTCCAAAGATGGAGATTCTGCAACCTCTCCAAGTAGCTGCCCCAATAGTTGACTGCTCTCATGGGGGAGCAGAAACAAACCCAAATACAGCTTGTTTCTATGTATCTAGTTGGTGTTTTCCATGTTCCAACTTAAGTCTGTTGATCTCATTACTGTGTACCCTCAAGAAGAGTCCATTTCTGTCTTTGGAGACAGCAATATGATCTCACCTTAGTCTTCCCTTAAGGCAGAACAAAGCAACTCTCTTCCTTGGATGTGTGTTTTAGCCCGTTAGCCACTCTCGTGGGCCTTGAATGTACAGAGTCCAGGATGTCATTGTATCTTGTACTGGGAATCCCGAAGCTGGGCACAGTACTCCAGATGCCATCTAACAAGTGCCAAATGAAGGGGAAGAATCACAGCTCTTGACCTGCTGGCCGCACTCTTGCAAATACAGCTCAGGATGTGGTTGGCCGTTTTTATAGTAAGGGCACCACTGCTGGCTCATGGTCATCCCATTGTCCTCCAGGAGGCCCGGGTCTTTTTCTGTGAAACTGCTTTCTAGCCAGCTAGTGCCCACCCTGGACTGATGCACAGGGTTACTCCAGCCCCCATGCAGGACATTGTTCTTTCCTACACTGACCTTCACAAGGTTCCATTTGTCCAGCCTGTCTAGACCCTGACTTCTGGCCTGTTGACCACTCTCCTCATATTTGGTATTGTCCACAAACTTGGTAAGAATGGATTTTGTCCCTTTTGCCTTACTGGAAGTAAAGATGTTAAATGGTATTGATGCCAGTATGAGTATTTGAGGAACAGCAAAGTTTGAAATACCGGTATTTCAGCAGTTGCCTAAAAGGTGCAGTTTTGGACTTGCATGGTATTTAAAAGGCTGTGCTATGTGCCCTTTAAGTCACCAAAGTGGGAACCAGTAGTTTGTTCTCAGAAAAGAAAAAATAAAGTGAAACTTAGCCTAGTACAAGTCATGACTAAGAAGAACAAAACCGCAGCTGCCCACCCAACAAGAGTCCAAAGCGTGTTCACGGCAACAGTCTGGAAAGAGTGTAAGTCAGTGGAAGAGATGCAAACCTTGCCACAGCAGTTCAGCTGCTTTCCCCGTCCCCTGATCATTACTTCAGTCAGCTGCAGGTTAAACTTTCTCCAGTTTCTGCCTGAGACATCTTGTATCAGTATTTCTTAAATAGGATAAAATGATGTAACAACTGAGTAGATTAAATATGTTCAGAATATTTTATACTGTCCATCAGCGATAATTACTTCAGAACATATGAGTGAGAATAAAATGAGGAAGAATGGAGTCATCTTGTGCTCTTCAGCAAAAGTGTTATTGCCAGAAAAAGATCCTCAGGGATTTCTTTGAGGACAAAAAAAAAATCACAAAAGGACAGTCCTAATTAATTACAGTCATAAATAAGTCAGTGTAACTTGCGACCACTGATGTTACAAGTAGACTGGAGGTCAAAGGTTGTTACTGTCAGATGCCTATTTTTCATTTCATTGTTGGTCAGCTGCTCTATAGTGTGGGTGTGATGGCTTCCCTCTTTCTATTTCAAGTTGTTGGTTAAAGTTTACTGTCGCTAAATGAAGGTCAAAACCTCTTCATTTGGAGGTGACTGTTCGCTAATGAATATTTAGATTTGGGCAGCTGAAATAATCTTTCAAGTGAACAAATATTTGCATTGTAACTGTAGTAGGTAGCGGTCTTAGAAGTTCCTTAAGCTCATCCATTCCCTTGCTGTGGCTTTTCAAAAACACAGCTGGAACGTGTTGATTATGTGGTGCAAAGCAAATTTACATAGTTAGACATCTATGCTGTGCTATTATGTTGCATAAGCAGCTGGCTTTATTCTGTAGGTCTTGAGCATTTCAATAGTGGCATATTCTATTTAAAATACATATTCAATAGTTTATGGGGGGGAAAAAGTAGCAGTAATATCAATGTCAGAAGACAATTATGTCTCCTATGGCCTTAACCTTTCATAAAACATTGAATTTTTTACTCAGTATTTATCAAGTCCTAAATTTCTATGTCCCCTCCTGCATACCTCAAATTACAGAATTTAAGTGGTACTTCGTGTTCTGTCCTCTGAGTGGCCATAGTGTTCATCTGTTGTCATGCCATCATTCTCCCCTGGTTTTAGGAACCTGGTCTATTGAAGATGCCTATTAAGTGTAGGTTGAATTAGTCAGGTTCTTAAATTATTGTAGGGGAAACTGAGAAATCATAGCCAGAAGTTGCCTAAAGAATAACAGTTATATTTTTCACAATAAAATTGAGGGAGTTGACTAACTGTAGACATATCTTTGTCAAGATTCTTACCCCTTAAAAACATATAAATTTTAGTGTTAGAAATGAAAAAAAAAAGATAGCTTCTAGTTAAAATATATAGATGCAAACATATATCTCAGTTTCCCAAGATTTAATAAACTATACAAATAGTGGACTGTAAAAGGATTTATTTCATAATGACAGCACATTGTGTATATTGGCTGCATCAGTCCCAACTGTTCTTTAATGTTGTCGCCTTTTCATAATAGCAGAGGCTTTCATACATTCAGTGTAATGTTTATGCTATTTGTGCAACTTAAATAGTTTTCAGTATCTTACCTAAACTTCAAATTTTGATTACTTCTCCAAAAGATTGCTTCTTTATTTCGGCCAGGAGGAGGTTATGTGGACTTGTTTCCTCTCCTGGTGTGGTCTGCTTAAGTTTGCCAGAGCAAGTTACCTTCTTGTTAGGCAGCTGGCATGGGGTGATACGGAGAGGAAGAAGGGTAATCAAGGAGCCAAATTTATGGTTTTAATTAGTATTCAGTTGTTGGATTTGATCTAATTAGTGTTCAGTTGTTTACATTTATATGGCTCCCTAATTCTTGGTCAGATGTTGGTTACAGGAAGAGGTTGACTCAAAATCTGCAAGATGAAAGCGGCGGTAAATGATGCCTGTACACAGAACTGGTATAACCTACATCATTACAAACTTTCTGCATCGGAGATGAGTATGGATTTCTCTCTTTCACCGTTCTGTCACCCCATATACTTCAGGAAAATGCAAGGGGATTTTGGACTGTAAAGTCAAAAGTCTGAAGATACCTATGCAGGAATGAAATGAAAGCTTGCATCTGATTTTTTTTTTTGTAAATTTTATTATTTAGCAAGAGCCTTGTTTCACCTCATTTCATGTTTTAGTCTTTTAAAACGACAAACCAAACGCACCCTTTTCTCTCTCCAGGTCTCCTGCAAGCGCAGAATCTCTTAACGCAACTACCTCAGCAAAGCCAAGCCAACCTCCTGCAGTCTCAGCCAAGCATCACCCTTGCCTCGCAGGTCAGTTCATGAGTTGCTTTGAGGGGACTTACACTATTGCAAGTGAATGGACCGTTTTATATTAGTTACCGGAGTAGATACTGTAGCTAAAATAGTGAGTTTTTCTTTCTAGATACATTCAGTGTGGAGCTGAACTATTATTAGCTTCAGTTTTGTAATTTCCACCCTAATGTGCCTCTTTTCATGCATTTAATATTCTAAATTTTTATTTTTAACTGAAAATTTCCATGATTGATGTCTTGAGTTCATGTTACTAAAGCATCATTTGATTTGTTGTAAGGTTTTCTTGGACAATTTACAAGTTTGTGAAGTCAGAGGAGCAAGCTGTGGGCTACCTGAAAAGCTCGAAAAGATGACTGACAAGTGCTTTTTTTTTTTTTTTTTTAAAGATTGCAGTGGTAATCTGTCTTTATTGTAGCCTAATTGCTTTGCTATTATTGCTAAGTCATGGCTGATCTTACTAGTTACCTTCTGTGGAAATGAAGAGGTTCTTAGAAATGCATTAAAATTTTCTTTTAGATATATGTTAAAATATTAAAGCTCTATTATTAAGTTTTCGGACTGTAAGTAAAGCAATTTTAAGGTTGCACGTGCCTGCAAATTTAATTTTGCTTCACTCTAGGTTTTACTGTGCAGTTTAGTTACATGGCTGCATGCTGTTTCTCAGATACCGTATAATATCATATGGTATCTTCCTGCCAAGTTGATTACATATTAGAATTTTTTAGTTTGTAATAAGATGCCTGAGTCTATCAGAGTCTTATACCACCTATAGTATTTTTCACGCACCATGTGGAAAATGGAATTTGTCTCACCTCTGTAGTTCATATCTCAGCAGCATGACTCCCTACTAAAGATGATACTGGATTTTTAAAAGTATTGAAACTACGAAGAGAAAATAAATTATATAAAGGGGGTGAAGTCAGTAAAGATGTATTGCAATGATTACTCACTGTGTTTAATATAAATTTAAAAATATTAAAAACCTTTATAGTGTGACACATATATCTGCAATCCTAGAAAGATCATATATGATCATGTTATTTCTCAAGTAATGGAATTATAGATCTGACCTCCCTCTACCATCTGCTGTGCACTGTGAAATACTTCACTAAGCCAGGAGAAAAACAACATAAGGAGCTCTGTAAAGACCCAACTATATGTAGGCCCTTTCCTTTTGAACAGCTGTTTCTGGACCTTTGCATAGACTTTGCATAGTACTGTAACTTTGCACAGACTTGAGGCTGTTCTTATTTGCCCTGAAGGAGTCCCTCATTTCAGAATTGGCCATAGGACATACAATCATGAAGTCATCTTTACTTATGAGCCTCAGCTGAACTGAATAGAATTTAACTAGAGTAAACAGTTTGTCTCTGCATGTGCATTCATCTATGGCATGTAAGAAGGTGGAGTTATACACTCAAAACATGTTTCCAGTGTTCCTGTTGTGCATAAAGCATGAACAGTGCAATACCAGATCTTAATATATTTTGTTCACATGTGACTATTTTCCATGGTGCTTAGATTTTTTTCAGGTTCTTATTGTGTGTAGCAAAATGCTCTGGTGTGCCAGTGTTCAGGAGTAGTGAACCTTGTCTGGACTGGAAAGTTAGCCTTTTATATAGAAGAAAATTGTCACCTAAAACGGATTATTTTCTGTACATTGCCTTTGCTTAATTTCTCAAATCACCAGTACGTTTATTCTCACTGTTGCAAGTATCAGCAGAGGCTGATCTATTTTTTTCTTGCTGGAAGAGTTGAGTCAGTCAAAAAAGATGGCATTAGAGGCAATTTGCCATGTTTTCTGCCCCTGTACGTGCTAACTGTTCCAAGATTAAATAGGAGACTTGAATCTTTTGGGCTGATGACTATGTGCTACCTCACACAAGCAGTAAATTCAATTTTAAAATTATTAAAAGGTGATGAATGCCAAGCTGTCTGTAAATCATAGAACTATATCAAGTAGGAGTGTTGAACCTTCCTTTGAGCAGCTTCTGTAGCAAACGAAAGTTGTTGGTTATTTGTTGCACTGAACATCTCTTACTTCTCTTTAATTGGTTCTGACAGAGCCTTAAAAGGCTGTCATACTAATACAGTTTTCTGGATTGTGATTGCTTATTCTTGAGAGGAATGTAAATAAATTGAAGGAACTTTCAGATTGCTGGAAATGTCAAATTCATTGATCTTTCTCACAGAAACCTCACGTACCTTTTCTGAATTTAATTTTTGCTGATTATTCTTTTAAGTCTGATTTTCATCTTTTCCTTGCTCTCTTTCTTAATAGCCAGCAACCCCAACACGCACAATAGCAGCGACCCCCATTCAGCCACTTCCACAGAGCCAGTCAACACCAAAGCGAATAGACACTCCCAGCTTGGAGGAGCCCAGTGACCTTGAGGAGCTTGAGCAGTTTGCCAAGACTTTCAAACAAAGACGGATCAAACTTGGATTCACTCAGGTGAGACTGTGTACCTCAGTGCCTGCCAGTGTGGAATCTGAGGTCTCATCTTTCAAGTCTGGAGGGAGACTGTGATTCCACCTTCTCCTAGGAGAACCTTCTTAAATAGGGTTATGCTCTGGCCTTTATGTAGGGGATTTCTAAGAAATAACAGAAAAAGCCATACATCCATCTTACTTCCCTGTTAGTTTTAAAGTATAGCCATTTTCCCAGCAGGTATGTGCATTTACCAGCTCCAGATGTCATTGCATGTGCACTATTCATTCTGTAGGGTGGAAAATGAATGGGACAAAGCACTTTAAAGCTGCCTTCAGAAGTACAAAGTTCTAAAAATCATACAGCACAATTAACTGCTCTGTGTGTTTAAAAAGTGTGTCACAACCGTGGAGTTGCTTTGGATGTCAAAGGGTTTTTATCTCTCAAGCGTATTTTCCTATTAAACATCAATGATTTCTGTATTTAATGCTTTTGGTAAGGTTCCTAAACAAAACCTGAAAGGACTGTCACTTTGAAGTTCTTTCCTTACAGAGGTGAACCGGAGTTGTGGTTTGTTTTGGTTTGCTTAAAAGCTCAGAAATACCCATAGAGCTGAAGAAAAAGAGTCTTGAACATAGTGAAAATGGCTGAATGAGGAGTTCCATTAAAAGTACAAAGTGAATTTATATGTTCCATTATTCTGTTGAAGGGAAATGCTGCTTGGATCCAAGAATCCTTTCTTATTAACATCAATTTTTTTTCCCCCCAGAAAATTAAAATATCTGTCCAGGTAAAGAATTAGTTTTGGCTGGAGTCTGTGGTAAGCTTAGACAGGTGTTTGCTAGAAGAAATAGCAGACAAAAATCAAAGTAGGTATTTGAAAGTCTGAGCTCAGAGCAGTCAATCCAGCATATGTAATTTGGTGTCGTTGTTGTCGCCCCTGAATATGTAAATCTACTCTAGCTGAAAGTATGTGCTGAATTCAGATTTATTTTTCTGGCAAGTCCTAAATGTTTGAAAAATCGGGATTAATAATGAAAGTTTCTGGCAGCATCTTAGTTAAAACCCAAGAACAGAGAGTTCTTAGTAAAATGAAGTGCATTTTGCTTGCCTGTGTGCCTCCTTCCCTCCCTTCTTTCCGCTAGAGGGAGGCACAGAAATACAAGTGATAGACACACAAAAAAGCTCAAATAGAGCAGAACAGAATAGAGCAAAATACAATAGCTTCCCTATAGCCTGTCTGAGGAGGTTCATGTAGGTCTTTGATACTATGTTTAATCTGCCCTACTGTGGGATTATTATAAAGGCTCAAGTAGCCTTTTTAAGTTATGGGTTAACCCTTCTGTATTGACCCTGTTGTGAATTTTCATGGTGAGGGAAAATGAATACAGCTGCTCAGGCTTACATTTCAGTATTTGCTTTTGAGCTTAATAAAAGGGAAATCTTGAGAAAGTGATAAAATTGCAGTTGTTCATTCCTATCCTGCTCTGAGTTTGTATGTGTATAATTAGGCAGTTCTAATAACTTCTACCTAATTGCATAATTGGATGCTAATTAGAGACCCCTATTACTTTGGTTTCCTATAGTTGGATAAACAGACTGCCTCTCCGAGGATAAAAGAAATTTATTTCCAGTGGTACTGTAAGCTTTTTCAGACTCACACTACCCTTGCTTTTCAAATATAATTGAAATATTTAGTTTGCATTGCAAACTAGCCTCTTATTACATTCTGTCTTGTGATCAATATAAGAGGTTTTGAATTTCAGCAGTTCTGCCTCTTCACCACCACGAGAAGTGGGTGAGGGATTTACATCCTTTTGTTTGTTTTCATTAAAAGTGTTTCCATCTTTGACATGTTTGACACAATGAGTATACGGCATCTTAGAATTATGGCAGGTATGTGACTAATTGGTCAGTACAGATTCAAGCTATGTGAGCCAGTATTTTAGACGACGTTATTTTTATTCTGTGAAAGGTAAAGCTTCTTAACAGACCAGTACACACAACAATGATGTACCTTATAATCAGTTTCAGTTCAGTACTGAAGCTTCATTCAATGTGCAAAGTAGATCAGATGTGTTACAGTGCCTTTATCCTCTGTTCCAGCTATCCTTTCAGCCCATCCCAATTTATAAAATTCTCACCCCAATATGTAAGTTCCTTTGCCTACAGCTGAAATGCTGCCACCTTTTGGCTTGAAAACTATTGACAAAGAAATGGTTTACTATTCATATTGAATCAGATGGCAAATGTTAGTAAGAACAGCATAAATACCAGAATTAAATTTAGTTGGAGGACTGGAGCGAATTTCATCACTCTTTCTTGCCAAGACATAAATCAGCTTATCTCTAAAATGGTTTACATAGTCAGGTTTTCTTCTTCATAAACCCAGTAGAGTATCCGTGTTACCTCTCTTGGAATGATTTATGAGTTTTAAAATGCACAGAATCCTGGCATATGTGTAGAGGTACGAATGTAAGTTCCCACACGTTTCCTCTGATTGAGGGGTGTACAAACCAATTTTTCTGGTCCTCTTCTAGAAAGGAAATTGTTTTCTTTACACAGCCTGCACAATTTGCTAAGCTTACTAAAGCTTGTTTTCTTTCTCGCTTGGATGTGGCCACTCTGCATGCTGTTAGTATCCTTGTATCAAGCTGTGGTTGTGGATGTGACCTAAAAGGAAAGACAGCAAACTTTACGTGCCATCCGACTAACTTGCTTACAATTAAACTCCACTAACTATGCTCAAGCTTTGCAGTCTCTTATTCTAGACTTTTCGTACTTCTTTTGTGTTAAAAACCAAAAATTAAATTAAGTTACTTTAGACCAAATAACAGACTTAAAAAATAGTTACATTTTTTCAAAGAGCAGCACCTTCCAGCTTTAAAACAAAACAAGAAAACATTATGGTGTTTTTAGTGGCCACAATCAAGAATGGATTGATTTTTTTTTTATTATTATTATTATTTTTTAAAGCAGACTTTCCAAGTGTAAACTAGATAGAGATGTGTGTGTGTACATATCTATATATCTATATCCATAGATATACAGATATATAAATATTAGGATAAGCAGAATGTCTGGTAGCTAGCTAAAACCGAGTTTTGAAAAGCAGTGACAGATGTAAAGAGATTATCATCTGTCTGTAAATCTCCTGGATAGCTTTTTAGCAGATATGTAATGGTAGTGAAAGACTACAGTTAATCATGATTTGAAATGGTTCAACTTCTTTCCCCCTTTGAAATGTGTATCTGTGGGGAGAAGTTTGGTTTGAACCTGAGAAGATACTAAAAGTTCAGATAAGAATGTTTTTGCATCTGTTTAAATGTGATATATGTTTGTAGACTTACTTTCAGGAGTGTTTTGCTGTTAACTGGAGAACATGAATTCACTGCATTTCTGTTTATTTGAACTTCTTCAATGTGAAATATGCAGATACTCAAATCTGCTCCTAAAGAGACCTTGGCCTTTACTTATTTTAAAGAACTAAGAAAAAAATTGCAAGTTAATGTTAAGTGGAATGTTCTGCTCAATTATAATGCTAAGACGACAAAGCATCAGGGATTTTCTGGAAAGAGTGACATGGTTAAACTGACTGAGGTTTGACGTTTCTTTATGATTATTTGCTTTAACGTGAATCTTGGTAGCACCAAGCAAGTTTAACTGAACCTGAAATCCCACACAGCAGTGAAGTCACTAGAACACAAGAATGTGACAGGATTCCTTGCGTTGGAAGTGCCTATGTTAGTGAATCCCTTTTTTCTCTTTCTTTGTCCAGGGTGATGTTGGGCTCGCTATGGGCAAACTCTATGGAAATGACTTCAGCCAAACTACCATCTCTCGCTTTGAAGCCTTGAACCTCAGCTTTAAGAACATGTGCAAGTTAAAGCCACTTCTGGAAAAGTGGCTCAATGATGCAGGTGAATGAGTCTGTGTATTTCTTCACCAGCCTACCAAAATCAGTAGGATTCTGAAGAACCCTGAAAAACTGCTTCGTTTGTGCCCTTATGGTTTTATGAAGCCACCAATCTTTGTTACTGTCTGTGGAATAAAAAAGGGTTTAGGAATAAGTTCCCTTTACACATGCCCATACACATCCGAAATCGTTCCAATACGAACTTTTAGAATTCTGTTCTGCAGCCAGCTGAATAATTGCATGGGGTGATGTACAGTATGTGTCATGATTTTCCTCCTTCACGTATGTTAATGCATATAACTTCTAATCCTCTTCTAGCTTTCTTTTTCAGATGTGTAGTAGAGACAGGCTTGCATGGTTGTTTGTTTCAGTAGGCAGAGCTTATTGCATTCATCTCCTCCCACACCCCTATGTGCATTCTTTTCATCTATCTCCAAGAGTCCTCATAAACACTCTCTTTCTCCCCACAGGAAGAGTTTTTTTCTGGGTTAGATTGTGCTTTTTCCTTCCAGAATTATTTTTTCCGGGAGATAAGTTATTCATGATGCCAACATTGGTAGTGTTGTTTTTTTGGTTGGTTTGGGTGGTTTTGGTTTTTTTCCCCAACAGCAAAAGGAGTTTGAATAGTAGTGCTAGGTGTTAGGATAGAAAGTACTTAAGAGTGCTGTCAGACAGTTTTTTCTTCCAAGTATACAACTCCACACAGTATAAAACTGATGGATCTGTTAAACAGATGGCAGGGACAGAGTGTTCCTATTTTTACCAAAATGAAGAGAGCTTTGTGCTGACACCTACAGTATTCTCTGAAATTTTGAAAGTAATGGGATGCAGTGTTGAAAATTTGTCCTGCGTTGAAACAAGGAAGTGTCATTCTGTTGTACTGACAGGGGTTATCTTTAGGTAATCTATATCTGTGATAGAAAACATAAAGATCTTCACAGTGAGCGTTTTAGTCCACAGGCCAGTGGTCCCCAAATCTTTCAGCAACACTGGATGGGTCCAGTGCTGCAAGTAATGTCATAGTTTGCTTTTCTTGCTAGCCTGAAGAAATATTTGGATCTGTAAAGTTAAGGACTGTAAACGGTGTCAGGGTCCTTCATGAAAATCTTTGGAAGAAAGATTCGGATTATTTTAAAGGCCATTCAGCTACTTTTAGGTAAAATGGGCAGGAGAAGCATACTGATGATCCCTTCCATTACATCACATTGGGGTGTTGGAAAATTTATCGTTACAGAACTCGACTTGTTCTGTTGGGTTTTCAGGATGGAGAGGAATTTCAGCACATTTCTGAACTGTTACTGAAAAAAACAAACAAAAACCTAGAAAGTTACAAGCTGAAGGTACTTTCCTGTTTGAGCCTAAGAATGGTCTTAAGTATTGTGAACTTTAACACATGCTTATCACCCAGAAATCCCAGTTCAATGAGGGATCTCCAGCCATAATTAATAATTTTGTTTCAGTTCCCTGCTGGAACCTGCCTGTTGGTTATTTTGTGTGCTTTCTGCTACAAAGTGGGGTCAAGTGTGTCCCCTCTTTGCTCTTCTGTGGAGCCGGTAAGACAGGATTAGAGGTTGACACCTAGAGACCTGGTGGAGCTAAGGAGAGGGAGTTCCTAGCTCTGTAGAATTGCATAGCACTGAGTATCTGCTATGATGTCCAGAGAGAAGAGGTTGAACACTCTGAAGCAGGCTGTAAACTTCCCTTCCTCTAGTGTATTGCAGAGTGGGTAAAAGAAATTTTAGGCTGCTCGGATTTTTTCTTTAGAACTGTGAGGTGCAGTGAATGAATGAGTGTGGGGTGAAGAACACAGGTGAAGAACACTCACATTAGGCTGCACTGCATTCAAATAAAATCTCCTGATTTGCGTTACTTTCTTTTTTCAGAAAACCTCTCATCTGATTCAACTCTCTCCAGCCCAAGTGCCCTGAATTCTCCAGGGCTGGGGATCGAAGGCTTGAACCGTAGGAGGAAGAAACGCACCAGCATAGAGACCAACATACGTGTGGCCTTAGAGAAGAGTTTCCTGGAGGTCAGTCATCCTGTTGCTCTGCTCAGCCTATAAATAAATGAAGAAACTTTGCTTAACAATCATATCTGTTGGAGTGAACCCATTACTGTGCTAATTAGGAAAGTGCTTGTACTAAACAAGTTGAATGCAAAGGCTGTGCCAATAAATGCGCATCAACACCACTTAAAGAAAAGAAAAACACAACCAAAAAAAACCACAAAACCCCTCAGAAAACCTCATTGGTTCTTGTAGTTTGCTGAGTTTGTGATTTTGCATTCCACAACACTGAGCTGTAGATCTAAGCTTGATATTCTGTACATCAAAAAGAAGAAAAAGAGATTACCCTTTCTGAGAATGGATAAGCGAGGTGGTAGTCTAAACATACATGATGTGAAGTTCGTAGCTGGCCTTATGTTACTCGTTAGGCACTTTGAGCAGCTGAATGACAGCCGCTATAAGTAGCCTATTCAATCTACCTGTCTTTCACTATGGCTCTAGACAACTTGGAGTTAATTTCACTACTGCTATAGTTAATCTCTCCTATACCTTTTTGAGAGATGCTGAAAGAAAGATTTCCTTATTGAGGTCTAAAATTCCTTGAAGCATTAACTCACAGTCAGATCCCTTGTCTTGAAGCATGTGAGCTTAGTCTTCGTCACCTGTCTCTGAGGAACACAGCTTACTATTTGTAGAAATGTTCCCAAAACTAGGAAAATGGAGGGCAGAAGTACCTATTATGGTCTGTCTCTACTGTACCACTGACCAGATTTTGGATATAAATGTCCCATCCAGATTTCTGCCTAGTGAAGAAGAAGCTATAATCTAAAACTTCAGAAGGTAATTTCACAGCTTTTCAAGTACTGTTTCCTTTTCTCAGAACCAAAAGCCTACCTCGGATGAGATCACCATGATAGCTGACCAGCTGAACATGGAGAAGGAGGTGATCCGCGTTTGGTTCTGTAACCGGCGCCAGAAGGAGAAAAGGATCAACCCACCCAGCAGTGGTGGAACCAGCAGCTCGCCCATCAAAGCAATTTTCCCTTGCCCGACCTCACTGGTAAGAATCAAGAAACTCTGTCGACAAAGATCACTGGAAGAGACAGTTCTATTGTGCTCACTGTAGAAGTTGCATATGCTGCACCATCTTTGCCTAGCAGACTCGTTCTCACAAAGTTATATTCTACTGGCGTTTTAAATATCCTAATATCCTACTTGCATACTATATAAGCGAGATAATACTTACAAACCAGGCAGTAGTTGGGCCTTCAGTTTGGGTGTTTTATTTAGTCAGCTCATGAGTAAGTATTCTAACTAGTGAATTTGCAGTTGGGGTTGTTGCTTTGAAAATATTCTGGGTAGCAACTCCAGTTTGTATCTGGACTTTCTCTCTTGCCCAAACTTGTTTTGTAAAATAAAAAAATGCCTAACGGCTCTTCCTCTTCCCTCTTATTTTGTTTGGTCTAAGAAGTAAATGAGCAGCAGTATCATTTGGAGACTTAAGTAACACAAATCCAATGATACTGTTGTTGTCACTTTTACTCAGGAATGATTTATATTAAAAAAGACATGGAACAAAGGAACAATTTAGCAAATGCTCATGTAATAATTTCCCACACTTGTATTTGCCTCAGGTAAACACAAACTTCATGAAAATAAGAGTAACAAAACACATGCATCAAGGTTCCTTCAGCTCCTTTGCTACCAATGTCCATGGAGGTCTGTTTACATAAATAGAAACAGTAGCTATTAGATTTCATAGTAGCTATGCTAATAGGAATGTGGTGGAATTTATGTAGCCCGTAGCTGTCCTTTTGTAGTACTTATTCCACCCTCATCACTGTAGTAGCTAATATCTTCCAGTACTTCATTAAATCATTAATTTTGATGACATGTCATTCTTTCCTGTCATCTTTGTCTCAGGATGTGTGCATGCAACCTTTTGTTTCAGGGGAAGGGATGTGTTAAATGTTCTTAGTCTTCCCCGCCCCCCACCCCGCCCAACTGGAAAGCAGGGTTGCACGCCTTGCTACCAAAGGAGAACATAGTGAGATTTATGATAGTGTGTTCTAATAACTGTGCAAGTTTACTCAGACTGCAACTGAAGAAGGCTTTCCTATATAAGTTTCCCTTTTATTAAAAACTACCATTGTATTTTAGAAATTGAGGTGCTAACCACAGTCTCAATTTTTTCAGTGATGTTTCACTAAGCATTTCTAATCATTGTAAGCTTCTCTTAAGACTGTGCTACTACTCAAATGGATGTTCCAGTCCTGCTACCTCCAGCCTTCACTAGCTGTGTCCTTCGTTGATTCCTTGTGTCAGCTCAGGAGATTGTGTCCATAGGATGATTTGGCTTAGTTTACTAGTTTGACTGAAATTAATTATGTGAAAAACAATGATGAATTTTCAGTATGGCTATATTAACCAATCTCACTTGTAGCCTGGCTGTACGATTGCTAGGGCTCTGAAGCAGGATGAGAGGGGGTTGCTCCTTTTGATGGCAGCCTACTTTTGCATGGGCTGAAGTCAGTCCTTGTAACCGCGGCATTAGCCATATTAATCCTAGGCCATTCACTGCCCTGAAATATGGATTGTGACCTTGGCCTTACCCGTTCAGTGGACAGGTGATAGATACAATGTCTGGGCTGCATTAGTGGGAAGTGTGCTATCTAGCTCTTCTTTATTTCATACACTATTTGAGATGAGCAGAAAGCTTTTAGATCTGTCCCAGTTGCCCCGATCTTTTTTAAAATACATGAAGCTTTTGACTTCCTGTAAGAGGATATGCAGCATGAGAGAGATTTCTGTGATAATAAACTTAAGGTAAGAGAGGGGAAAGAAGGAAGGTTTTAGCCTATATCCTTGGCTGTGTTCTCTTGGGCAATTCTAAAGAATTCCTTTCTCTCATTGATGTATAACAGCCTCCAAATATTACTGTTGGACACCATTTCTTGTCCATAGAAAGTCCTTTCTCTCCTTATACTTCATTTTTCCTCATAAGCTAGCTCCTCCGGCCTTAAATCTTTGGTGGTTTTTATATGTAATGTCTTCAGTTTATTGTAGCTGTCTTGTAATAAGCTGCTGACAAGTAAAATTAGCTAATGTCATTTGAATGTTTTAGAATTCAGAGATCCTTCATCTGGCACAAGGAAACTTATAGGTTGGATGAGTAGAAGTGAAATGCTATTCTCTTTGTCCATGTAAACACGTTACCCTAAATACCTCTGGTAATGCTGGGGCATTTAAATAATTTTATCAGCAAAAAAGATTTGGAGCTAAAGAGATTTTTAAACAAGAAAAACACCCATGCAGAAATAATATGTTTTGTAACTCTTTCTGTAAGAGTGACTCTATTAAAACAAGGTGCTGTCTTTGGAGGGAGGCTGAGAGGGAGGACTAACTTGTAGTCCTGAGACAGCTTAGGTGTAATGGATATATCTCCCTTCAAATACTGAATGATTAAGAATAAAGGTATTGCTGGTAACTAGAGAAGGTACTGTTGTTGGTGTACTGAATGCTAAAGTAGTGAAATTGCAACACAGTTTATATGCAGTGTTTTTCGTGGTAACTTCTTTAGCTGAGGATGGGAAGAAAGAAATCCAAGTCTAGTAGCTATTAAGAACTCTTTGTGTGTTTAACAGTTGAACAGCTATATTCTCTTTTGACCTCCAGGTGGCAACCACGCCAAGCCTTGTGACTAGCAGTGCAGCTACAACCCTGACTGTCAATCCTGTGCTCCCTCTGACCAGTCCTGCTGTAACTAGTCTGCCAGTCACAGGTAAGGGCTGATTTCCCTTGCCCCCACATTAACTTCTACCATTTTCCGCTTTTAAACTCTTCAAAAGATCATCTAATATTGGTCACACTGGTATCCCAGAGCATTCTCGTCATTGTTCCTTGTTACTCCAATATGAAACTTCAGTCTTTGTGACCATTCAGTTGACTTTTCTGGGGATAAAATCACAGGTGATGCTGAAATGAAATATCCTGTATTCCATCGCTAGCTTCTAGAGCTCCTCAGCCTCTTGTTGGGGATTATCATTTCATTGTAGTCTGAACTTGGACTGTCATTTGGACACTTAGTGCTTCTTGGTCCGACAGAAACGTGTATTTGTCTCCCTTTCAGTTGGATGTGCTGTTCAGTTCAGGTGGGTCGTGGTTTCTTGTTCATTCATATCTGTGTTTTGTACTGATCTAACCAGAATCAATCTTGTAGGCACAACAGAAACCACCTCTAACAACACGGCAACAGTGATTTCAACAGCACCTCCAGCTTCTTCAGCAGTGACATCACCCTCCCTGAGTCCTTCCCCTTCTGCCTCAGCTTCAGAGGCATCCAGTGCCAGTGAGACCAGCACAACACAGACAACCTCCACTCCCTTGTCCTCCCCAATTGGGACCAGCCAGGTGATGGTAACGGCATCAGGGTTGCAAACAGCAGCAGCAGCCGCGTTACAAGGAGCTGCACAACTGCCTGCAAATGCAAGTCTTGCTGCCATGGCTGCTGCAGCAGGGCTAAACCCAGGCTTGATGGCATCCTCGCAGTTTGCAGCTGGGTAAGGATGGATTTTGCACACCCTTTTAGGTGAGGTGACAGAAGAGGGAAGGAGAATTCTTGGGATAAATGGGGTGGGCTTTTATGTATCACTATTTTCTGGTAGCTCACTTTGTGATTCTTGTGTCATTCATCTCAGATTTTGAAGGTTTACTTATAGATGGTGATTGGCCGTTTCCATCAATGTACAGAAATTTTTCATTTAATAGATGAAAAAACTGTGTTGCAACAATGTTGAGATTTCATGTCATCCATCCCACTACAGAGCTTAAGATCTGCAACTTACCCATGAATCACAGAATCTGTTCTAGTAATTGTAAAGTTGAGAGCTGGCCTAGACGCACTTCACACCTCTGTATTCATTTCTTCATCATGAGCAAGAAGCTGTAAAAGATGGATGATGATGTATTGTTGAAACTTTAGTTTTGAAAATGTTGCTCTGAGAGATGACTCATTGTTGCTTCAGTTCCTCTTCATTTACATCTTTCTTATCTGAGTTGGGGAGATGCTGATATCTCTCTAACGAGTGGCAGTTTCCCCAAAGTACGTTACAAGAATATTTTACAGCAAAAGTCAATACAAGTCATGTAGTTATAGTGCCTGTACTTCAGGCATGTTGCTAACCGCACAGCTGAATGGCAATGTCTACTCAGAGTGTCATGAAGGAAAAATGGAAATAAACTGAAATTAACCCTTAATCCCCTTAATCAGTGGTCTTTCTCCCCTCTTCACATCCCCTTTTTTTTTTTTTTTTTAAATATGGTGGTATACTTCTGAACAGTTGCAACCTTTTCTTAAAAGTAACACTCCTTCCCTTTTTTTCATTCTTCCACAATCTTGCTTCCTGCAGAGGTGCCTTACTCAGTCTCAATCCAGGGACATTAGGTGGTGCTCTCAGCCCAGCCCTGATGAGCAACAGTACACTGGCAACTATTCAAGGTCAGTAGTCTTCCTTTTAATGCATTTTTATCATACAACTTGAGGTTACATGCTTTGATTTTCTGTCCCAAAAAAAGCACACTGTCTCCTCAGCACTGGCCGTAAGTGTTATAAGAATAAAGGTTTTACAGAATTTAAATGCACAAATACATTTAATGTATCACAGAGTTTAAAGCAGGTACAGCTTCAGAAAGGAGATTAAAACTGTGATCTGATAGAGATTTACAGGAGGCATCTAAGATCTCAAATATGACCTGGAATTAATTTTGTTATCCTCCCCTCTTGTCATATATTTCCAGCAGGTTAGAGATTTGATTTTTGTAGCTCTTCTAGCATAAGCTTGAGCAGAGTTGTGCTGTTTTGAGGTCTGTAGGAGGATAGTTCCAAAACAAGACTTGATAATGAATTCTTGTATACATACGTATTTTAAAAAAACTACACAACAGTCTACCTCCTAAGGTCCTTATGTAGAACTTTAAATCCATAAATCCTTATTTAGAGGAGTAAAGATTTATTTTGGAAGTGCCATGCAGCCACAAGTTTCCACTGACTTTAGCAAGAGTTCTTCTCAGTTCATAGTTTGTCATCTGTAAAAATGAAATAATGCAAGTGCCTAAAGAGCTAGCTAACCTATGTATTCAAATACACTCTAAACTAGCTTAACAAATCTTGTTTCCAGGGTACAGGAAAGAACCATTTCATCAAGTGTCACAAATAAATTTAGGAGATAAAAATGAAAGGCAGACTGAACCTTCTAGACCGGTGACAGTAAGTTGTAGCAGTGGTAATATGTCAACATTTAAAATGTTATATTCAAGGTTAAATGACCTTCTTCATCTTGTGATAGCTGTCATTACATGTGAACACTCGTCTCAACCCTCTCCAGTACAGATTCTCTGTGGCAGGAGACACAGACCAGTATTGCCCTTAAAGATCTGAAAAAACGTGGTGGAATTAGTTTAGGAGCAGACAACAGAGGCATTTTAGTATCTGCAAGGTCTTGTCCGCTCTTCATAAAGAGGTTTTTTTGAAAACAACTTATGGGATGACTGTCATTAGTGGAGTAGAGAGCACGCATATCAGAGAAGGATAAGTGCAGAGACGGGTTGCTTTTAGGCACATTTTGCATTATTGATTATTGCTAATGTTCTCTCCTCCCTGCTCAATTTTCCCTTTTTTTAGCTCTTGCATCTGGTGGCTCTCTTCCAATAACATCACTGGATGCAACTGGAAACTTGGTGTTTGCCAATGCTGGAGGTACTCCTAACATCGTAACTGCCCCTCTGTTCCTGAACCCTCAGAACCTTTCTCTGCTCACCAGCAACCCGGTTAGCTTGGTCTCTGCAGCTGCAGCCTCCGCAGGGGCCTCTGGACCAGTCGCCAGCCTTCATGCCACCTCCACCTCAACCGAGTCCATCCAGAACTCTCTCCTCACGGTGGCCTCTGCGAGTGGGGCCACGTCCACCACCACTACTGCCTCCAAGGCACAGTGAGCCGGGCTGAGCTGTGCTGCCAGCAGCCTGTTTCACTGTGCGGTGGGATTGGCTGCCAGCGGGGTTTATAAACTGAAAATGTGATGGGCATCCTCTCACCGTGTTGCTGGGGACAAGGGAGAGAAGGAAAAATAGAAAAAAACAAAAGCGAAACAGGAAGGATTTAAAGCTGGGACAGACATTTGCCTAATTTTATAATAAACACTGTCTTTTCAGGATCGCTTCATGGATCGGAGAACTTTCTAACCAAAAATGTAAAAAAAAAAAAAAAAAAACCAAAACAAAAAACTCAAAAAAAAGTGAAAGGACTACTTATCATTTCCAGCAGTCACAATGACAAGTTAAGGTGGGTTATCAGTTCAAACATAGGAAGGGGATTTCTTCTTTCTTTTTGGTCAAAATATCTTTCTTTTTTAATTATCATTTTATAGGTCTGTTGTACAGGCCATTATGTCATACAAGGTGTTTATAATCGTATCAATCATGTTGGGGGTTCCTTTCTTAACTGGTACAATTTAGGCAGGCCTGTATTACTGGTGTATCTCTATTATTATTATTATGATTATTATTATTATTATTTTTATATATATAGTTTGGACGCGTTTGTCTCTTGCTCCTGGATTATTCTCAGCGAGCTTCCACACCACGGGGGGAGGGCGGGAGGGTGGAGAGGAAGAACGGAGCACAAATAGACTTTCTGTCCTAATCTTCTGGGAACATTCTGAACAGTTTCCCCATCCTTGAATTTGTCTAATGGTTACTTGCAGGGGTCAGAAGAATTTATGTTCATCATTTGTGCAGGAAGCTCAGTGTAGCAGTAGAGATCATTGTGTGCAAACTTTCAGGCTGGTCTATGCTCTTTGAGCAGAGGTAGGAATTCGTTCCGAACTGCAGTTATCCTTCTCTCAATTATTTAGACAAAATGGCCAAATTCTGCTCTTAGCTTCGTGTGTGTGGTTCCTTTTTACTTCAGAGAGTGGGATTTGACCTCCTGAGTCCACATTGTGTGACATACCGATGGTTCTTCTGTTCTGTTAAATGGATTTTGCTGAGACCATACACAAATATTTTTAAAATGTCCCAAGTTACGCAAGCTAATTGGCAGTATGTAAAGCAGCATTTACAGTCCTGTATTGCCACCAGGTGAATTGGTACAGTGTTTCAAAAGGTCAGATTACCCTATTCATAGCAATATTCCTTTTCCATTAATTTTAATGCTTCCAACATTGTATTTAGAAAAACTTAAAAGTGCTTCTGGCTGCAAAACACAGAAGCCCACAGTTAGGAGAGCAGAAGTTACCATCATTTATGCCAATGCAATAGAGCTGACTCTGGGGTTTTGCACATAGCTGGGTGATCTCGTGTAGTCTCTGAGCTGTGATGCTGCTAGATATCTAAAAACGGCAATAAGCATCTCTGACCAGAGCGCCAGGGCTTGCCTGCCACCGTAACCATCTTTTCAAGGTTGACTCTGATCCATGTAGTAAATGATATTTACATGGATGAGGAAGAGTATCGAACTGTACAGAAGTTAGATCTGTATATTCTTCAATATACAATCTAGTATCTGAACCAAAAAAAGAGATTTTTAAGAAGAGAAGACTGGATCACTGCAATGCAGTTCACTTTGAACTTTCCATTCTTGATGGATTTAAAGGTTTCTGCCATGTGTATAAAACTAAATTACTTTTAGCTAGTGAGGGTATTAGAAGAGTCCCTTTCCCCCACCCCCTTTTCTTTTGTCACTGGAGTGTCCTAAAATGATGAGCTGATGCAGCTATGTTCATTTTGTTGATGATTCAGGGGGATCCTGGAGCTTCTCATCCAAGATCCAGAAGGCAGCAACTTTAAACCCTACATGTGCTTTGGTTTGTGGCCCGAGCGTGTGCGTGTGGGATTTGTGTTTGCACTCAAGTGGCAGAACCCCTTATCTCTCCCCCCACTGTCATGGTTTTACTCTGTTCATCTCTAACTCTCCACCTTCCTGTTTTACTGAATATTTAAACCAATTATCCCTAAAACTTCGAAACTAGTGAACTGCAAGCAGGGAAACTAACAAATGTCCGTCCACCGTTTCTGATGTGTTTTTGATTTTTTTATGTTTTATTTTTTTAAAACTAAGCTTGAACCAAAGTCAATTTCTAGCAAGCTGCTGTACTAATGGACTAGTTTGTATAAGTGCAGTTCAGATGCAGAGAGGCGATAGATGCTACTGACAATTTCTTTTTCATTTGTCTTTTGTTTTTATTAATTTTATATAAAAGTTGCTGCTTGTTTTTAATTTTTTTTTTTGGTTGGTAATTTGTATTATCCTTGGGGCAGACTCTTAACTTGATTTTGTTTTCTTTTATTTGGTGTGTAAATAGAATGGCAATGTCAGGGGGTTGCTAATCCAACAGGTCCCACCCTCATCCCACCAGTATGGATAAATCTAAGTATTTTTAATGTGTCTCTATGACTTCAGGCTGTGCAGGAGACTTTTAGGGCTATGAATAATACTGCAGAAATGGAAATGGCCCGCAGTAATAGCTTCGGAGCAGTAAAAGGTATAGCTGGGTGAGCTTCAGGGAGGTAGGGAAGAAGTGGAAAGAGGAGATGCAGGTACCCACTATGCTGGTCTGGAGGCCATAGCACAGACTACTGTTTCTACCAAAGGAATGCAAGTCCCTGGGGCATGTGTTCAGTGAAGTAAGAGGATGGATGCAGCTATACTGTTCGTTCCTTACTCTAAGTTCCTGCTTAATTTTATGCCTGAGCGAAAATACGATTTATCAGGAAGCTTTTTTTGTTAAAGTGGGCATACAACCGGTCTTTTCTCCGGTGTATCCTCTATTCCCTAAGGGTTTTGTGGCGGGGTCGGGGGACATGGTCCTTGCATATATCTAGGAAACACAAAGAAAGGTGGGCCTTAAATCAGCAGAAAATCCTCTCTCCACAGTTCAAAGAGACTGTGCCATTAGCTGTCTGGATGAGTTGTCATGTCCCGTTCTTGCTGGTTTGTGGTTGGGAGAGGGTTTTGTTGAGTACATATCTGGAACACTAATGCAGCTTGGATGGTTTATTTATTATATAAAAAAAAAATCTGCTTTTTTTCCTGACTACCTTTGCATTGGTCACATGGCTTTGGTGTGAGCACCTTATACCCCTTTACCCTCCTTCTCTGTATCCCATCACCCTCTCTGGGGCCCAGATTCCAGGGAATTTCTTAGCAAGTCTTTTTCTGAGAGAAACTGGAAGCTCAGAGTAGCCATATATCCAGAAAGGGCTTAGTTTTCCTTGCTGGAGCTGACATAATACCCATGGTGTCCACCACCAGCGTGCTCTGATTCGTTACCCTAAAACATCCTGGTGACTGACTCACTCCTGGAGCCTGCTTTTCATCCTGGCAGTGTTTGTCTTGTGGATGCTGGCTACCCCCAGTGTTTAGGTGAAAGACAGAAATCAGGTTGGCAGTGATTGTATGTCTGCCTAGTTAGAGCACAGACGCTCCTTCAGAGCATGAAAGGGATATGAGATCATGTACTAGAATTTAGCACAAGTTCATTTTTTTAAATCATAATCATGCTTGCAGCAGAAATTGATGCATCTGAAAAGACACAATAACAGTTGTATACAAATCTAGTAAATATCATGGTCTGACTTGATGAGTGTTGGAAACGGAGAATTGTTGTCCCGGTAGACACTGGGACATGCATCGTTGCAAACTTGCTGACAGACCCAGGGCATTTATTTAGCAAACAAATTTGCCTTTTTTCCTCCAGTGACACGAAGTTACATTCGGATTCCAGTGTCAGTGGGTTCATATGTTGAAGGGAGATGATTTTCTGTTCTGTGTTCACAGTCTTTAATCCTTACTGTACTTTTTAAGGGAAGATTTTCTGTGCAAATGCTCATTTCTAGACAGCCTTTTAGCTGTGTGCTGGCACATTTGCTCCTATATTGATTTGTGAGCCAGGACTAGAAGGAATTTCATAGCGTGTTAGGAAAGGATAATAGCGTCTCTTTTTCAGAGCTCCGTGTCTCTGTATTTAAAGATATGTGGGTGCTTTTCATGGTTGCAAGCATGCCAAAGGACATATGCAGGAGAAGAGAAGGTGAAAAGCTCTCATTACAGCCAAGGACAGTGAACTCAAAAAGCGAGAGATTTACAGAGATACAAATACAGATATGCCCTGAAGGTCAAGAACAATTTAGGAAATGGTTTCAGGTTGAGATGTTGCAGGCTGGTGATGAATTTTTTTCTGATGTTCAAAGAACGTATTCCAGTTTGGCTTTAGCACAGTTGATCTCCTCAGAACATACTCTCCACAGTCACTGTAGAATGATTCATGAACAGCTCACAGAAAAGTGCAAATAGATATGGCTGCTTACAAGAGTCACATCAGTCTATGTAAATCTCCTTAAGA
The DNA here is from genome assembly GCA_013399365.1 of Pampusana beccarii. NCBI lineage: Eukaryota > Metazoa > Chordata > Aves > Columbiformes > Columbidae > Pampusana > Pampusana beccarii. Next base: position 569,101 of record VWYH01001492.1, read on the forward strand.
GGATTTATTTTGGTTTTGAGTTACTGTGCAGCATGTGTTAGTCTAAGTACATTTTTATCATGTCACTCTGAGATGATGTCTATGTGCATGCACCCAGAAGATTGCTGGGGAGATACCATGCTTGTTACATGCACAAGTACCTGATTTTTAAGAGCTTCTCTTTTATTTATTTATTTAATTTTTTTAGCCCATAAGGCTAGTGTGACTTCAGTTCTTTTTTTCTATTATTCTTTGGGTGACTTGTGATGACACATTGTTGCTCTGCTACTTCTGAAGATCCTCTGCTTCAATAAATAGTTGTTGAAACAGAAGTTAAATTGGTTTGAAAAAGTCACTTCACCATGAATGGGAAATTTGTGCTTGGCTGAACCAGCAAGGAGAATGTAGAATCTTAGAATGCTTTGGGATGGAAGGAGCCCTTGGAGGTCATCTAGTGCAACCCCCCTGCCATGAGCAGGGACATCTTCAACTAGATCAGGTTGCTCAGAGCCCCGTCCAGCCTGGCCTGGAATGTCTCCAGGGATGGGGCATCTACCACCTCTCTGGGCAACCTGGGCCAGTGCTTCACCACCCTCATTGTAAAAAATTTCTTCATAGAACATGCTTGGAAGTTAGGTAGGTCTTCATGTAGCAATGTGCTACTTCTCTTGCTCAGTAATTTTTTTTTTTTTGAGTGCTAGTGAGGTTGTCTTTTCAGACAAAACTAAAATGCCAGAACATGAAAAGGAAGACACATCTTCTGGTGGCTCGAATTAGAGACCTTTTAGGACATGGAAGCTTCAAGTTTTAATCTTATTTTTCAGTGAACAGGCTGACAGACTTTTGGTGGAAATAGTATTGCTCCTGATGTATTTGGAGTTACAGCTTGTGATTTTCGCACCTTTTAGGTCAATCAGGCAGATGCCAATGCTGAGCAAAGAAGCTATCTGCTGATCTTAACACACAAGACAAAATGTTCTGTCGTAGTATGGTATCTTTTCATTTGAGCAAGAGCAATCCACTCCCTCTACTTTTAGCCCTTATTTTAATTTTGCATACTTTACAGTCATCATTTAAATGAAGACAAAATTTTTATACTTCTGATATTTTGGTATCTTGCCAAAATATTTTAGGATTTTTTAATTTTTTTAAATAATCGGTTTTGCTCAGGGAGTAGTTGAGAGAATAGCTGTTACCAAAACATGTTAGAGAAAATTCTCCATGTACATCCATGCCAGTGATTGTGTAATAGAAAATGTTTTTGTTTTTTTTTTTTTCTACTTCTCTTGGAACTATAACCTAGTGTTTTGGTTCATTGTAGTGTTTAAATGTCCCCTAAGCCTTGCAGTGTGCTTTGGCTTAGCACACGTTTCTGCAGTTGAGTTACCGAAGGAGACAGCAGTGTTGATTCCTTCCCTCTGTGCACATTCCTGCAGAGCAACACTCTTTAGAACAGAAATTCACTTTTTCTTTGTTACAAATGGAGCAAACAGCTGTTAGAGCTGGAACCACACCACAGATGCTAAACTAAAACAACATCTAATTTACCTTAAATATCAATTGATATTTTCTTAGATAAAAATTTGCTTTACAAAATCATCTTAGACTGGTAGCTTCTCATGGTCATTAGAGTGTTTTGGGACAGACAGAATTAATGCATCTGGTCCAAACTTTCAATTGTAGTTGGGTTTAAACCAGGAGTTTAAAATGTAGATCTGTTTATTGCCGTTTACTTTATTCAGAATTCCCTATTCCTGTTCAGCCTGAAATGGTTCAGTGATGTGTATCCACAGGGCCTGTGTGTACCTGTAGGACATTCACCTGACTGTTGCCTAGGGTGGAGACGTACCAAAGGAGTAAGCCAGCCCCCGCTGGGTTTATGGTTGTCAGTCCTCACATAGCCACCTCAAATTCCTTGATATTTTTGCAAGCCTCTTAGTTCTCCCTCCTTTTCAAATTACTATAGCAATATAGAATTCAAGATACATACCTTGCAGAGTTTCTACCCTTTTCAGTCATTAAATCTCACTGCTGTTGCTGCTTGTCTTTCTCTTCTTTCCAGCAGGGAGACCCCTAAAATACTTTAAAGATTTTTGACAGAGGCACCTTTGTCATATAATTATTGACTCATGGTTTGCAATTTCTTAAAATGATCACATCTTTGGCTCTGTGATCTGAATGGTACCTGGTTCCCTGTATGTCAGCACAGGTAGTTTCATTGCTTTTGGAAGGATGAAAAGAAATGATTCCTGTACTTGCGTATCTTCACAGACAAGCACACAGAGGAATGCCTGAAAAAGAACTTGGTTTTTTTTCAGCTTATCTGTCTTCATTGGATCTGTCTGCCTCTTCTCCCAGGACACTCTTAGTGGGCAAATGCTCTGAGCTTTTACCCCCATGGGAAACTGTTGGAAGGGTGTTAGGAAGATTGCACTGGAATTACAAATAGTTTACCCGTGGGAGAAAAGACACCTTTTAGTTGAGCAGACAAATAAGGTCAGCGTGTAGAACGTATCAGGCACTACTTTTCTGACCAAATTCCTAAAACCAAAGCAACTACTGGGCTTTGTCTTGGGGCTGTTTTTAGCTCCATCTGCGATACCCTGCTAAGAACTGTCTGTAACTGGAATAATCTGGGCCCCCTTCCTCCTCCCCTCTCCCTCCTCGTTCCTTCCCGTTTCCCTCAGCAAAAGGTAGCACCATACAGCTCTGAGAACAATACTTGTGGGTAGCAGCTGGCTTCTGGCACCTTCATAAAATACCTCAGCATAGCTTAGCATTGTCGCAGAACTGGTTTTAAACTGAAAAAATCAGAAGAGAAAAGCAAACTTTATAAATAGTGGAGATAATTCTAGCTGTAGAGTTTAGTTGAACTGATGTTTATTATGATTGATAAACATGATTATGCTGTATGTATTTGAGATCCTGTTTATAGGTTACAACTTTATAGGGTTGGGTGGGGGTGGGTGGATGTTGGGGGCAGAGAAGGGGGTTGACTGTGTTAGAAGGAAAATGTTTGCTCATGAATTTTTTTCCTTGTATCTGTCTTGCCAAAGGAAACATTTTGTCGCTCCTGGGTTTGGGATTGTTGTTTGGTTGGTTTATCTGTGGTCTAATCTGCAGCACAGCACGTGGTGGCATGCAGGTTACTGATCGGGTTGCTGTTCAGGGTCCTTTCGAGTGTGCGCACACTCCCCTCCCTCTTGGCCTTTCCTTGCCCTTCGCTGGGATCTAAAGATGAGGCAACGCATACCTGGGAGGCTCAAGGGAAAGAAGGTGGCTGTACTGGGTTGGCATCAGCCTGTGTGGTGTAGATCCTTGTCAGTTAGTTGAGTTGCACCCGAGCTGAGCTGGGTCCGTTGTGTTTGACTTCAGGGAGGGAGAAGAATGGTTGTCGCATCTTAATCTATCTGGGAGAGCAAAAGTGAAACAGGTTCCTTTTATCCCCCTTGTCTTGTTACTGAATGTAGGGCTTGTAGTGCTTGATAATAGGTGGAAAACTTTTTAAACACTTCCTTTTCTAATAGCAATGCTAATCCTGTCTAGACCAAAAACTATGAAAGAAAAAACCAAACTGAGAAGTGAAAGCTAACCTACTCCTAACACCTGGCTGGTCTGCCTGAAAGGGTCGACGTACTGTGAGACAGTCGTGGGAGAGGAGCTTTGAAGGGTTGTTGGCGAGGGAGCGGGTTGTCCTCCTGGCATACGTCTCGGTGTTGCGGCGGGAGGAGTAGCAGAAGAGCGAGTGGTTGTTGCCTTGGGAGGGTGTTGCAGCCCCCTCCGTCTGGACCCCGAGGCTCCCTTCTCGTTTCCCGTCAAGGCCAATGGAGGAGGGCAGGGGTGTGCGTGGGTGCGTGTGCGAGGGTGTGTGCGCGCACACGTGTGCGCCTGGCTGTGCGTGGTGGTGGGGAGAGGGCGCTTTCTAAAGGAGCTCGACTCCACTGGGGCGGGAGAATTCCCAGTGGCCTCGTAGGGAACCAAAGGCACTGATAAGTTGTCAGCTCTGCTGTTCTCAGAGTGGGTAAGAGGAGAGCTGCGTGGGGTTTTGTTGAGCTTTGGGTCAGTGTCCCTTCTGTAAGGACCTCGTCTCTCGTGGCTACTCCCACCTTTTCTGCATAGAGTTGCCTTGGCTCTGTGAAGAAAAACGGCGTGTGGGGCTTGCCCAGTGCTGCGGGTCTGAGGCTGATGTTGGGATACAGTCAGGGAAAAACTGTTTCTTTCCTTCGAATGTGGAAGCAGTGTAGTCCAAGGTCAGAGTCTGTTCAACAGCTTTTGCTTATGGTCCTTCTCTTTAGCGGGGGACCTTGAAGCCTCCCTTCTTTGCTCCCCAAATTAGCCTTGTACATGTTCATGTATCGTGCTATTGGGCTGAGTTGTTTTATCGGTGAACTTGGTGAGCTCTTGTGAAGAAAGGGAGGGAGGAAGGGGAGAGGTGGGTTGTCCAGCTACTCTCCCTCCGGACATGAATCGGGTTGCAGAACTTCACTGAAAGCTTTACTAATAGAATTGTTGTTCTGACATTATGTAAAAGTGGTATTAATATTGTGTGACTTTTCAAAGAGCTAGTTAGATTTATAGATAGGTAATAGGGATATTGAAGAAATGACTTCTCAAAGAAAAGAGCACTTGGAACAAAAGAAGTGGAAAACAAGGTGTGCTTTAAGGAAAACAAATCTGAGGAAGGAAATGAAACAGCTTGTGTGAGGCGAGGGAAGATGATACCCTTTGGCGTTCCTTAGTGCTGCTGAGGCTCAGCCCCAGAACTGGAACATACCCCTTCTGCCTTATTTCATCTTTACACCAAACAGGACATTGTCAAGTAGCTCAGACCAAAATGCTGATCTGTCTTAAAACTGTGTCGGTCTGCTGGTGAATATTCTCCTGCAGAGCTTTACATAAAACCATAAGATACTTAATTTATCAAGTTAGCTTCCCCTTTCCTCCCAAAATTCTCTTATCTGTTGTAGACCCCACTTCAGGATTCATACTGCCTTTGCTGAATTTTGTAGCAGCAGCAGCAACAGCAGCAGCAGCTACTTAACCCCTATTCCCTGAATGTGATAACATTGTGTGCAGACAAAGCTGGCATGTTGTGGTGCTATAGAAATCTGAAATTCTTAAAAAAGGATCCTAAGATGTTGGAAATGGCATGCCAAGGGGCAAATCACAGATATCGCACACCCCCCTTGAGAAACAATTTAGGAACGAGAGCACCCGTGACAGTGTCCTGAGAACAAGGCAGTTGAGACAAACCCTTTAGTTCTTCCCCCATTCACTCTGTCGGCCTCTGTGACCCTGGTGCTCCCTGCACCCGAGCGAGTCCGAGGGGAAAACGCGATGAGAAAGACGTGGAGATCAGTGCTGCTCCCCGCCCGTTCTGGAGAGCCAGACTGGGCCTCCCTGCAAGACCAAGAAGGGATGGGACAGCTGCAGAGCCGCCCACGGGCGGTTTGAAAAGGTCTGGGACAGCGCTGGTCCCCATGGGGCACCTTGCGTGCCAGCGATCGGTGGGAAGGACCCAGGCAGTAGCTTCTTCGTCCCTGCCAGTGCTGTTGTTCCATTTCCTTCCTCTGTGGTAGTATCTAAGGCTAGCTGTGAGTAGGTGTGGGGTGTTTATCCGCCACAGGTACAGGAGCTGTCGTATACCTCATTTCTAACTCGTAACTGAGTAACTTGCTTTAACTTTCTCCAAACCCTACAGAGTTGCCAAGTCCTGCCCTCCCTCCTTTGATTAACACTGAACTCTGGCCTATAGCACCCCGTGACCTGCAACCTGGGGAGTGACCCCCCAACGCCTCTGAATGTCGCTGCTTAAAGCTACTGCAAAGTGAGGGCAAATTGCAATCTTATCTTATTTCCTTTGGTTACAAGGGGTCCTCTTGATTAGTCTGTGAATATCCACCCCCTCCCTTCCACTCCCCACGGAAAAGGGCCGCCCGGCACTGCCTTTCCCCACCCCAGGGCAGCGGCCCCGGGGCCACGCTGAACTCCAGGGCCCGGAGGCACTCTCATCCCAGCGCCCTGTACATGCTACTCGCTTTTTAACATGACCAAAAAAAATAAATCTCCAAATATTTAATTTTCTTCTTTATTATTTGACAATCCTGTATTCCTTCCCCACTCCCCAGCCTGGCCAGCAGCTGCATCCTTAACCTGGTCCATCTTTATTTGAATGTAGTTCCCCTACCCCCCTGGGAAAGAGAAGCTTTGTCAGGTCACGGTGGCTGCTATAAGTCGGGAGGGGGCGGTTTCTTTGTTTTGTTTTGTTCTTTTAAAATTTCCAGCCAAAACCAAAGATTTCCTAATGATTGTATAAACTCAAAACAAACAAACAAACCAAAGACAAAGGGCGTCTTCAGCACCAAGCCCACCTGTGAGGCCGGCCTGCCCTGGGGCGAGGGGCTCTGCCGGCCGCCAGCCTGGAGGGGCCGGGGCCTGGGCCTGGGCCTGGGCTGCCCCAGGCAAGGGGACGCTGCCCCGGGAAGAAACTCGCCAGCCTGGGGCAAAATCCGGGAGGCGGGCGCTGGGAGAGGGCGGCCGGGGGCTTCGCAGGTGGGTTGAGGAGCTGAAGACTTGGGTGCAGGATTGGCTGCTCTGCTGGGTGCTTTAACCCTCTGGGGGCTGGGTGATGTTGATTAATACACGCTGAGGTGCACTTCTGAGCTTCCCCCCTCCCCCCCGTCACTGCTTGGAAGAGGCTGTCCTGTTGTGAGGAATCCCTGGAAGAAGAAGAAGCAGCTTTTCATTTCTCCTCTAGTTCCTTTTTTCTAGATTTCTTTTATTTTTGCAGCACCACTGTGCAACTATGCATTGTATTTCTCAACCTTTTATGCTAGGTAGATGCCTGTGACTTTTTAACTTTTGTGGGGGGGGATTGCAAATGGAGGAACTTTTTACATGGATCTTTTTAATCTCAGTTGATTGGGGGGTGTTTGGTTCTAGGGTCATACAAGCTCTATCCCAAAGCAAAATCCAAATGTTAATATTATTAGCCTGATGCAGATACCAAAGATAATTTCTTTCCTGCAGAACCTTAGACTTGTGTATTAAGTACGATTACCCAGCACTTGCATTAGTCTAACCTCAGTAATTCCAAAGCTTAGATGTATATTTTGGTATATTTCTGGGATATTAAAAAATTGTCGTTTAAATTCTTGTTTGTTTCAGTGTAATGCTCTTAAAGTCATAGCATGGAGAAAACTGAACTTGTCCTATTCTTAGTAGTTTGAAATAATAGTATTTTTGTATGTTTTGGGTGTGTCTATGTATGTATTAACATAACAGTTTTCACTGCCTAGGTGTTCATAAATAAAAAAAAAATAAAAAAGAAAAAGAAAAAAAGGAAAAAAAAAAACTAAGGGTTTTTAAACTGTACATAATATTCCATGAGGAATTTCCACCAGACCGCAAATTTGGATCGCATTTTCACTGATGGCCGCTCCCAACTGGGATTCTTTCTTTTTAAAGAGACAGCATGTACTTTTTTTTTCCCCATTGAGCTGAGGTTCTTTCTCAGCATCAAGGGGTTTTCAGTGTTTTTAAGGGATGGGCCAAAGAGGAAATAGCTTAAATTGTCTTTTGAAAAAAATGTTGAACACGTTAGTTTGAAAGCTAACCTTTTGTATGAAGAATCGGGAGCTGAAAACCGAGCCCTTTCTTCTAAATCCGGCAATAGTTTTCAGAGAGAATGTCTGTAGCGTCTGGGCAGTCCCTTTTTGCTTAATTTCTAAACGAGAAATTTTCAGTCTTAATGGTGTCACTACTCTGTGCAACTGCCTGCTTACACTGGCTGGGAGGTTTTTGCTCTTGTCCTTCCTCCTGTACTGCATTTGTACGCTTCAGGTCAGCAGAACACTTGAAATCGAGGGCTACATGGGAGTACCCGCACCCAACCGCAACCCAGGCTTTTCTTGAGACTGAAATGTGAGAGTCCCACACATTTCAAAACCTCGCTGATCACACTAGGGGTGAGGAGGAAGGCAAAATGCTGTCTCTTTAAAGATGTCCTTTATTATTATTATTAATTATTATTATTTTCCCAGTGGTTGCCTACAGATAGCTGTAGGCATTGAGAGATTGTGTAGATTACAGTAAATCAGAATGGAAAGGTAGATTTTGTGTAGATGCATTTGTCTGCTGTAATTTTTTATATATATTAAACTTACTGTAATTGTACAGTTCATTTCTGTTGTAAACATCATTAAACCATTTTCCAAGTGTTTTAACATGTATGCACTTGTTTGTAGTTTTTTAAATGTGTCAGGGCAAGGCGAATTCCCCTTCCCCCAGGGTGCATCAAATTGGGCCAGAAGATTGTTTGTCTTGTCAAAACTGAGGGAGCCCAGGTTTTTTTGCACTCCACTTGAAGCTTTTGTTCTACTAGTTTGTTCTGTATTATCAGCTCCTCTCCTAAACGAAGACATAGCTTCAGTTTCCCCATGAATGCAGATAGAAGACTCTGCTCATAGGGACAGTGAGTGTCCCCGAAATAAACGCGGAATACTTTTTGAAATCAAGATCCATTTATATATGAAGAGCATAAAGGTGATTTTTTTTCCTAAGAATTTTTTCCCCGTTGTTTAGCAGCTGGTATTTTATGACTGACTAAACTTCTGGCTTCCGCATCTTGCAAATATGGTTATCAGTACTTATCAGTAATTCAGTACTCTTTGTGCTTCCATCAAGAAAGGAGTGCTTTGCAGTAGGAACTTCACTGTAGATTTCAGCTCAGCTGTTTGAGGTATCACCTAGTTCTCAGATCTTTTTCTTGTCATTGCACAGCAGTAAAGGATCTGGGAAATTCTTTGCAAGGAACATTCATTGCCATGCATGGAATATCTTCGTTTACTTTTTTTTTTTAACTAATTTAGTTTCTTTGAAATATTATTTAAAAGCCACAAGCAGATACAGTTTTACTGCTTAATTCAGATAGCAGCAATTTGAGCAAGTTTTTCTGCTGCTGACCCAGTCCCTTAAGAAATGAACGTGTAACCTCCTCTGGGCAGTGCCCACAGCAGCAGCTTTTCATCTCCCAGCTGTGCTTTAGCTCTGCTCCCTCCGTCAGGGCTGGTGGAACACACCGGTCGCCTCCCAACCCCAGTTAATTTTGTCCTTGCTGAGTCACGTACAGGCTTCATTGCAGTCATGCAAGTCACTGATGAAATGAGGGTGCAGCAGGAGGTGAGTGTCCTTTTTGTACTTGGCTTTACAGCGTTTTCCCAGCATCCCATCCCACCTCCCAGGATGTGTTTAGGAGCTCCTGTCGGAATTCCGTCCTCCTCAGCTTGCCTGGGAGATGACGCTTGCTGGGTGCGTATTGCTCCAGCCAGCCTGACCGCAGCGCCTAGTGAGCCTGTACCGTTCCCACAGCTGATCATGCACACACAGAGGTCTTTGGCACTAACTTTATTAATCCATCCAACATCATTACATTATTGAACTCTTATCACTTTAGAATGATAACCTGCATCATCTCTTAGAGGTAACCTGATGACAGGCTGTTTTGGAAACTGCATTGACAATGGCTTTTGTACAGTTTCTCTTGCCCGGAAACGATTGTTATGGTCTGTTTCTGACATTGGAATTACTGTACCAACTCTTAGGGGGGAGCCTGTGAGGGGTGAGGTGCTCATGTGAGGGGGGCAGAAGTTTCAGCCAAACCCTTCAGCCAAAATGTTATTCTCTGTGGTGAGTTCCCCTGGCTTTTCCAGTATTTTTCTCTTTGTATCAGAGTCCGTTTTCCTTATTTTCTTTGTAATGGGTAGCTTCTGCCTTCTGAGGTGTCTCATACCTGACTTGTGTTTAGTCCAGGTGCTGGATGAGTGGCAACGCTACTGCTTAAGCTTTTGGTGGAGCTTTGTGCTTGTTTTCTTCAGACTGAAAAGCCTGCATTTAGCCTGTCCTTCACTATAGTAAAATCATGTCACTTTTTACAATTAAGAAGTCATCCCTCACTGAAGCAGTTTTTAAAAGGTAAATTTAAAGCAAACCCTTTAGCTGGTCTGTGTCAAACAGTCTAAAGATAAATACTACAAGAAATAACTACAGCCCTGTCTTTACAAGTTCTTTAAATGCACTGAAACCGTAATGACATCTTGATAGCCCTGGAGGGCAAGGAAGAGCTATGGAAACAGCTGTGGTAGTAGGTGTGGTCTGGTCCCACAACACAAATCTTACGAGAAATCGACCTAATAACCACTATTATTGGAAATAACTTTACAAGTATGTACATTTTAATGGCTAAAGCTTGCAGTTACATGATTCAAGCAGGAAGGGAGAAGGCACTGACCGAGTCCAGACATATTCCCTCTGTGCACCAACCGAAGTAGGTTGTTGCAGTGAGAAAATAAACAGCGCCTGTTTCGGATGAACAAGGCTTTCCCTCCTCCCCTCCCCAAAGCCGGTGGGCGTCTCACCCTTGCCCATCCCCTCCGTGACTCCCGTTTAGCGAGAGGGCAAAGGCTGCATTTGGAGAGCATCGTACGTGTCCTTGGTTGCTGTACTGAGTCCCTGAAAAACAGAAAAACAGGTGAGGTGGGACTGTGAGAGGTTAGTTCTCCCAGCTGACTGCCCAGGAACAGGGCAGCAGGGGCTCGGTAGCGTAATTATTATTTTTTTCTTCCCCCAGAGAGGTTTTTACTCACGAGTGACTCAGTCTTTGTATGATGTCGATAGCTGTCACTTACCTGAAGGCAAGATGCATCCTGAATAACTGCTATGAATATATGACTACAGCAGCTCATCCTGACCGTTTACGCAGATCTTTAGAGTACATTTATTTGCGTATTACTGACCATTAAGAGCAAACTGATGCTTGAGTGAACTTTGTCTGCTAACTAAATGAACAGCCATCAACTCGTGAACTTTCTTCTCTGGACTTCTCTGCGATTTGGAAGAGAAGACCAAAGATACAACTCCAGGTGAGTTGGCAGCCTGGCTTCAGATGGCTGCAAACCCCAGGCAGCATCTCCTTCCACGCCCCTTCCTGAGGCTCAGCACCCCCTCTCCTGCCAGCCTGTTACTAACAGGGCGAGTCAGCTGTAACGTGAGTTGCACATCCCTGCTGCTGCCACAGAACCAACTACTCCAAGACCGAGGCAGCAGAAGATGGGGCAGAGTCCCAGGTCAGCCTAGGAGGTGACCGAGACTTCCGAGAGTGAGGATTTAGAAAGACACGTGCTGCTTGCTTGTAAAACTTCCAGCTCCCCCTCAGTCTGCCGTGACTACTTAGCGGCATACTAAGTACCCTGATGTGACGGTGCTGCTAATCAGCTGCCTGGGACTATTTCAGTAGAGCACGTTTTGAAGAAAAGCACCATTAGCGACAAATATGCCGTGTTACAGGAAAAACTCCCTGGCATATGCTGCATCAGAACAACTTTTTAATATAATTTTTATTTTTGTCATTTTGAGATGTCGGTGGCGACGTACAGGCTTGTCTAGAAAGGAAAGTACATTTTGGAACATGCCTGGCAGCCCAAATAAGGCCTTATTGATGGAGTCCTTGCCCTCTGTTACATGTGTGCAACACTGAAACATCCCAGCACGCCAAGGGACTGGCAGCGCCGACCAGTTTGTTCTTTTTATGTGACAGCGAGATGGGCTGAACCACTGATGCTTTGCGTTACCACGGCTGCTTGGCAACCTGAAGGTTTCCATTTCAGCAATAACCAGTTCGGAGACAAAAACGTATGCATCATCTGCTGCAGTCAAAAGGTGGTTCTCCAAGATGTAGGACTGTGGAAATGGTCCCCACCAGCGCAGCTAAACAAGTGTTCCTGACAGTTGTGTTTTGAATATGGTGCCACTTAATCAAAGTACCAGCAGTGTGGTCTTTGCCCTGAATCTGAGTCACTGTCCTCAGAAAGCTGCTTTGAAAGCTCTGCTTCATCACGCATTGCTGACAGTGCACTGAGATCTGTAAAAGGAGGCTACAATTAAGCTGTGAAGATAGATGAGGGGACCGGTTGCTGGATGTGTTGCCTACCTGGTAGAGACCTTCATTCCCTTTCCCTCGCCGCCTCTGCTGCTTTGGGAAAGAAAAACAAGCACAGATTAACGGGTGCTTTTCCCATCACGTGAAAGCAAATAATCCTATCTTCACCCATCCTGTACCAAGGGTCGGCAGCCGTGCTTGGCCTGGACACCCTCTGTGCAGGAGGGAAAGCTGCTGCGTTCCCAGGGGCAGGCAGAGCTGCCGGGCAAAGCAGACAATTCATGCACAAGAGAGTGCGATTTGCAGGAGAGACCCAGGGACAGCAGAGCTGGCAGCCCTGGCTGGGCGCTGCCACATCAAGCCCTGGCTGCTCACAGCTGCCCCACAGCAGCAGAGTGCCGAGTGTGACACGAACGCGCGGCAAGGGGCAGCGCCTGCTGCAGTTAGAATTGCAGGATGGTTGTGTATCTAGGGCGAATCAAGGGTGTTGGTGTTCCCAGACCCTTCCTCCAGTAATAGAAACATTTGTAAAAAAAACATGGTGAGATTTCATAAACCCGTAGCTTGTAAATTGAGCTTCATCATGGCAGAGCGGTATTACGATAATTTAAAAAAAAAAAAAAAAAAGTTGATATCACGTCAGCATTTCTCAATGCTGAACTTTATTTTGAAATGCCCTTTTTTCCACTTTTCAGAGGGAAAATTTATATATAAGACACCATGACATTATATAGAACCTGTGTAGGTCACAGCAATTTTTCATTTCGCCATAAACAGCGTCCCCAGATGGTATCTTTTCAGCACAAGTTTCCCTCCCCCAGCAGGTGGTGCACAGAGCTGGAAGTATCCGACTGCTGCTGGCTTTAGACACAACTGATCCGCTCCTTAAATATTTGAGAGTGCAAGTGGAGGAAGGAGAATGTTTCCCCCATCACTTTTCTGAAGACAGGCACAAGAAGGAGTTTGCAGACACTCACTTGTGTCTATAGAGCAGACCAGCCTCCCCACTACTCCTCACTTATCTCATACCCTCTGCCTCCTCAGCTGTTGCAGCCATCAGAAGTTTTCTGTCCAAAAGCTGAAAGGTTTTCAGTCCAAAAGCTGAAATGTTTTCAGTTGACATTATTGAATCTGCACGTAGACAGTGCTGGTATACAGGCTGTGTGTCTAATATTGACGGGACAAGGCTCACTGCCCAATCTCCACCTTGTTTTATGGCTGCTATAATGCCGTAGCTATACGTCTTCTTTACTGCTGCGCCCAACACACCGGATACTACAGGAAATAGGTAACTGCTGGCAGCTGTGCCTGTAGGTGCTGTGCAACACAGGGACATCCCCGTGCAAGGCAGCGACGTGCAGCCGGGGCTACAGCTCTGTGAGGGAGCAGCAGTAAGGGGTTTTTCATCCCAGGCTTTCAGCAGGAAGGAAAGTAGGACTCACCTCCCCCTTCATTCCGATTTCACTGTATGCCTCGCCCATCTTGTCCTTCTGCAGTGACTGCAAGCAGAGACGGGGTAAGGGTCAGCATGCTGCTAGAAAAGCCAGGGCAGCCCCTGGGTGGCTGCACTTCAAGCCTGTGCTTCTGGGCCCACCTTGCCTTCAGAGCTTCAATGCATATTCCAGAGAAGAAGGGACAGCGGTGGGACTTGACCAACGTGCCTTTAAGTTGATGCTACACGTGATCAAATCAGCTTAGCACATCAATACCACCTCATCTCCAAACACTTAAATGAATATAACTCTTCCTCAGCCAAGTCATTTATCTAGACTGGTGCGACATGCTACAGTTAAAGCTCTCCAAAAAAACCCTTTAAGCAGCATTTGTTGAGGAGAAAAACCTGAACATGCATCTCGGGCCCAGAGAAAAGGGAACTCTAACATTGCAGGGCGAGGCTTAAGAAGGAGGACCTCTTCCTTCCTCCATCCAGGGAAGCAGTTCCCAAATGCTTCTGACCAGCTGTGATCAGAGCGTCTGATTCAATAAGGATGAAGGCAAGCCCTGGAAACGAGCTCATCTCTCAGCAAGCACTGAACGCCCAGGAAGCCCTGAGTCAAGACACAAGCTTTATCAGTCATGTATCTATCCTTCGGAGCACATTTAGTCAGATCTGAATCAATTATCAAGAGGCTCCTAAGCAGTCACTCTCAGATGCTCTGGTGTTTGGCCTTTGTCCAAGAGGCAGGAGAACATCAAATACTGCAGCACCAGTGACATGGCAGGAAGGTTGGTTAGTCACTAATGGCTAACCTAAAGAGATCAGCCCATATCTCGATCCAAATTATTTTCCCCATCTGCCGATGTTTCTCTCCTGTCATGGAGAAGGGAACAGAAATTTTCCAGCAAAAAAAAAAGAGGGGGGGGGTAGAATGGAAGAGAAATCTTGAAAAGCAGCTCTTAATTTTGAACCAAAGCTGCAATTAGGTAGGAGCAAAAAGGTTTCCTATGAAATAGAAACTCTTATTTCCAGCCATCTGTCCCTCTACTCACAGTGTAGACAGTGTCCTGAGGGTTCCTCCTTCTCTGCTGTAAAACAAAAGAAGAAAGTTGCCCATGTGTTGCCCTGCCAGCATCCCCCACCACCCTGCGTGTGCCCGTACACTCGCTCTAAGGCACAGCTATAGTTCCATGGAGGTGCCACACTCGTTACAGCCCATCTTGCCTCCACCCATAAGGTTCTGCTAAGACAACTACTTCTCAGGAAAATCAATTTAATTTTAATAACTGATAAAACGTGGCTCTTCTCTGCACAATCCCTACAGCTGTCACCTGCAGGCAAGCCCTACTCGCTGATGCAGAAGGTTTCCCCTCCCTTTTCCTTTGAAACTGCTGGGCCCTGCAGCAGAAAGTTGTTTCGGCTGCCGCTCGGCTTTGTTGGCAACTTGTGTGGCGGCATCACGTGCAGCGAGCTCTCGTGAAACACCCACTGCTGCCCTGCCTGCTCCACATCCGCCCCACGGCTGGGTGTCACTTCCTACCCTGGGTGGCTGCAAGCGCTCAGCAAAGCGACAGGGGGAGGGCGAGGGGCAGAGATCAAAGGGGAGGGGGGAAGCTTTGCTCCTGTCCCCGCCACACCGCCAGCCGCCTGGGTTACTACACAGGTTTTTGTCATTCCCCCTCCAGGAAAGCGCTGGCGCTCGGCGGGCGCGCGGTGAACGCCTGCGTGCCTGAGCAGCGGCTGGGCGTGGAGAAGGACGGAACCAGGCTGAAAACAAAAGAAGGTGCACGTGTGGATGGAAGTTACCTGGTGTCTCCCGCCCAGCTCGGGGTCTGCACCTCGCTTCGCCCCCAGAACGTCGTACTCGTCTTTGCGCCCACGGGACAGTTGCTGAAACGAGAAAGCGAGAGGCAGTGGCGGACGTTGCGATCGTGAGAAAGCAGGTCTCGACTTAACACGAGAACAGGAACTCCGTTTGTTGACCGACTTCATGAGTGTTATAGCAGAGCTAGAAATTATGTTACTCCTCAGTGCAGCTGTCAATAAAAGTTTCTATAACTAAGCCATGGAAACAACAAGAAGGCGGTTTGTCCAGCACAAAACTGCAAGCCGTTGCACCAAGAACCTTTCTTAAGTCAAAATAAGCTGAAAATGAGAGCACGCGAGGGGGAGGGACTCTGACTTTCATGCTTTCTCTCCCACTGGTGAGTGAAGATCCACGAACTTGATTTTTCTTGCAGAACAGCTCGTCTAAATTCATATCAAGTGGTGGCAGAAATTTTACGTGCAACGCGGTTCTCATCTGGGAAAGGCTACCTCGGGTGAGGGCAAAGGAGAGATTTCAGGTCAGAATAACACAGCGGACAGAGCGCTACCGAAAAGGTGACAGGCAACACTTCTTAAACTGAAAAAAATGCATTGGTGTTCATACATTACACAGTTAAAGAGTAGAACTCGTCACAGGATGTGGCGATGGTCAAAAGCGTGAGAGGAAAAAAAAAAGTTAAAATCAAAAGCCAGCTAGACATAGCAAAAATAGCCAGAGTTTAATGCTGCCATGAGTGAGCAATTTAGCTAGGAAGGATGGACAGGGTCTTTTCTCTGTCCTCTGCCACTGCCTGAGGAGCCACCTGATGCTGGGTGCCATCGGGGCACAGCAGACCGGGTACACCTTGAGTCCCATCTGGTACCACAGCTCTCGCTGTGGGGAAACAGGAAAGCTGAGGGACAGAGACAGCCGTGCTGCGGCGGCTCGGGCTCCACGCACTCGATGCTACAAGAGCTACAGTCGCCCAAAGTCAGCAACACAGCGTTCCAGGGCGTTCGCCCTTTCTCCAGCCCACATCAAATAACGCTGGCAACACGGGTGGCGGCGTGGCTGCGAGTCACCTGAGGAACGGCAATCGGTCAGAGCTGCAAGCCAGCTGCCGAGCTGGGGTTTGCGTGTCACGTATGACAATCTGGGGGCTGCACACACACACACACACACACACACAGAGCTCCTGCAGGCATCTTACACGGTGCAGCACATCGAGCACTGCCTCCAAAATGGTCTGGATTCCTGGTATAGCTTCAGCCCAGTGGGCCAAATGAGGAACCTAAAGCCCATATATCTATCCAGCACGCTGCCAGACAAGTGACCACAGAAGTTGCCCTTGTCAGGTTTTATTTTTCTTCCTTACAGCTGCTGTGCTGCACACTTGGGTATATTGCTTTCATTAGCTGGGTCTTTGAGTTTTTCTGATCCACGGGCTATTCACCGTCTATAAGGGCCAACAAAGGTCTGTCTGGGAAGCAGATTTGAAAACAAACAAACAAAAACCAGTAGTTACTTACATTATACACATCATTCTGGCCTGGTTGCAGCTGTGGTTCAGAGGCTTGGCTCAGCTGGAAGAGAGACCATACTGTGAGCAGAGAGACAGCAGCTCCGTTCAGTCCTTTCCTTGCCTCTCTCCTAGAAGTTACTCCCCCCAGAAACAGGGCACCCCATAAGCAGCCAGATGTGGATCAATGTGGCTATGGGCCATACAAGCCACTGCTGCACCGACACTTTCATTCACACACCAGGATGCTCTGAGCAGCCAGGCCACTTTACTTGCGCGTAACACCAGCTCACTACTATTCAAAGCATCTGTTTGTTTTTGGTTTTGCTTGTTTGCTCTCCTCACCCCCCACTTTTTGTGCATATCATAAACCTCTGCTATTGAAAGTAGCTCCATCAGGCTATAAAAACATAATTGCAACCTATATTAAGAAAATGTGGTTATCTGGGGCTGCTGGCAACCAAAAGCACCCCCCCAAGACCCCAAGGCCTCCAGAAAAAGCAGTACCTGCAAAGTTCCTGGGTGCCCTCAGCTTCAGAGGGTACGGGGGCTCCCTGTGGCACCTGGCTTGTGGGGCTGCGGGGCCACCATGGTAAGGTGACACCAGCAGCAGCTAACGAGTATGTAAAGGATTTCCCTTCTGTGGATACTCTTTGGCTCTGCTCCTCACAATATTTATAAGCAGTTAATTGCTGAGCCAGACTTTCAGGGAAAAAGGGCAGTTTTAGGCCAGGGAGAGCAGCTACTTTGTGTTCCAGTCCTTTCCAAAAACCGTGCCAAGCTACATTGTGTATCACTTTAACCTTCTGTAGTTATTATTGTATGATAAAATCTTTATTAAAAGCACCATTCATGTTTTTAGGCATAGGATAAACTTGACTTTGTTTTTAAAAATCATATTTGTAGTAGTTACAAGTTACCTACCCCACTACTTCCCCTGTGAAAGTGCCTTTATCACCACTGAGGCTTTGGTGAGGCCAGTAATTTACTAAGCATCTAACTTGTGTTTCTTCCAACAGAGCCTAAATATTCATGCGCATCGTCCATGTGGTCCACAAAAGGCTCACAACAGAGGCGAGGCCGTGCCCTTGGCAAAAGCCTCCACAAACAATTCTTCCGGCCAGGAGGTGAGGTTAGAGATACAACACAGCTTGGAAGACTTCTAAAGAAGTCTTAGGTTTGGGACAAGACCGAGGGAGGCCCCGTGGACAACACCCCACCAGCCTCTCGGTGCTTTATCCTCTCGGTGCTTTATCCTATGGCGGGGTCTCAGCTGCAGCGCCTCTGCTGCTTTTGGCTGTGAGACTCCAGCACGACCCCAGCCCCGGGGGCTCTCCCTTTCCCAGCCAGCCGCACCAGGAGGACAGCGAGCGCTCCCAGACCGAAAGGTGAGGGCCGCTGCCTCCCACCAGGAGCCATTTCCAGCTCTGCCCCTGCGGGGAGCCCCAGAAGCAGAAACCACAGAGTTTCTGCCCCCGCGGCAGCAGCGACAGGCTCTGGTGGCGGAGGAAGGGTGGCTGGCGAGGGCACCGCGGCTGCGGCAGCTCCCGGTGCCAGGGTCACGCTCCTCCTCGGGTGCTTTGCTGAGCCCTCCGTAAGTGCGGTGGTCTGGCCCTGCTCCAGGCACGGGGCACGGCTCCATCGTGCTCCACGTCCCTCCCGCAGCCTCGCAAAGGCTTCCAGTCCCAGAGCGGTGCTTTCACCTGCAGTCAGGATCCACACCCGCAACCAAAAAGGGTTTCTCCTTCGCCGTTACCGAGTTCTGCTCGTTTCCTCCAAACACCCCTGCCTCTGGGTTCAGCACTGGCTTTGCTGCCCTGAGAAACCACCCCAGTGAGAAGTCGCTGGGGCAGCAGCAGCAGCACCACATCACCCTATTAGGGCTCCTGCTGGTGAGCCCAGACGCCACCTGGTCAGAAGCCAAGGCACCTTTTGGCCTGAAAGCACCATTGTGGAGTGCCCTGTGCTGGGGAGAGGCAGGCAGGTCCTTTCCTGTGATGAGCAGAGCTCTCAGAGCATGGACGCGTCTGGAAACGCACATGGCCTCCATCGCATTGCATTGTCTTCTTCAGTAAAAGTGCACTAAAGCCACCAAGTGTTTCCCCAGATGCTGAACAGCTGCTGGATGGTAACGGCAGCCCAGCAAGTTCTGTCTGTCCTGTTCCCCTGACTCGTCTCCTGTGGTTATTGGAGTTATATTATTCGCATCGTCACATTCATACTATCGAAGATGTCTGACTTCTTGAGATGTTTTAATACATCTTCGTAAGCTGGGCATTTGTCCTGATTTTTCTGTACATCCCTTCTTATCTTTCCAGTGACGAAGCAATAGAAGAAACCACATCACTGTTGATCAGGCATTTTCCAGCTACAATATCCAGAATCCCTGACTGCACCTGTAACTGTAGCACCCTCTACTCTGGTGAGACCCCACCTGGAGTCTTTTGTCCAGCTCTGGAGCCCTCAGTACAGGAAAGACATGGACCTGTTGGAGAGGGGGCAGAGGAGGCCACAAAAATGATCAGAGGGCTGGAACAGCTCTGCTGTGAGGACAGGTTGAGAGATTCAAGGTTGTTCAGCCTGGAGAAGAGAAGGCTCTGGGGACACCTTATTGTGGCCTTTCAGTGCTTAAAAGGGGACTCCTAGGAAAGATGGGGACAGACTTACTAGCAGGGCGTGTTGTGACAGGACAAGGGGTAATGGTTTTAAACTAAAGAGGGGAGATTCAGGCTGGATGTGAGGAAGAAATTTTTTACAACGAGGGCAGTAAACACGGGCACAGGTTGACCTAGTTGCAGATGTCCCTGCTCATTACAGGGGGGTTGGACTAGATGGCCTTCTGAACATCCCTTCCAACCCAAACTATCCTATGATTCTATGAAAATACTCTCATATACTCCTTTCCCCCAGATTACTCAGGCTGGCACCATTAAAGGAGGAAAGTTAAAAGAAAAAAAAAAAAAAAAAGAAGAGAGAGAGAAAATGAAAAAAAATAAAATGGAAAGGTCTTATTCTAAGAGACATGCTTCCTCTCCACCCCCACTTTCCCATGAAGCCCAGGTTATTTACACCACCAAAGCCAAATGCATCTGTGTTTGGATAGACTGACCTTCGCTTTCACAAAAAGGGCTGTCATGACCACCGCGTAAATGAAGAGGAATCCATCCAGTAAGTAGCAGAGTCTTGGGTCTGTCAGTCCAAGAACTGGTACAGCATCTGTAGAGAAACATCAGATACATCAGACAACAAGGCCACTTGTATCACTGCGTGCTTGATGGCATAAATGTGGCAATGACACATGGTGCTTCCTGAAAAAAAAAGCCAGGATGAGGGCAAGTCTGTCCTTTTGCAAAGGAGGTGGAAATCTCAATAAGAATCATAGGATTCATTAGGTCAGAAGGAAGCACTGCAGGTCCAACCCTCTCTCCAAACAGGGTCAGTTAGACCAGGTTATCCAGGACCTCAGCCAGCTGAGCTGCAGCGTCTCAAAGGATGGAAATGTTTGCAAACTCCCTGATCCAATACAGGACATTTTACCCTCTCGGAGTCCGGGCTGTGCTCCCTGCAGCTGGCAGGTCCGGGTCAGAGAATGAGCACAAAATGTTGTGTTAAATGTAAAGACAGATTGACACCACCACCGTCAGCTGGAGCTCCAGGCTGAAATCACTACTCTGTTCATAAGAGGAGTTTGAAAACGTGTCTCTCATACCCCAGGTTATATATCGCAACTGTAAAACTGCAGTATCTTCTCTGCAAGTGTTCCCTTGGGCTCCCAGTTTGGGGATACTGGAGGCCATTAATCATGAGATGGGACCTATGGGCAAGAGAAACAGACTTTTAACCCCAGTTGTTCAGGACACATCCCTGAGATACCCGTGAGACACCCTGATGCGCTTTCGGTTTGAGAGGAAGGTTTTAAACCCAAATTCCCTGTATAGGAACCTCAACTGGCTTCCTCTTGTTGGATGGGTCACCCCAGAATAATTTTATTTTTTATTTGCTTTTAAAATAACTGTTAAAACTTTTCTGAGGGAGAAAAATCTACTACTACCCTAATTGAGCACTCAATAAAATCATTGCTCGGAAGACGTTGATGTTTATTTCCTAATCAACATTTTGTATGTTTATACCCTGATCACATCAAGCAGGGCACAGTAATATCGTTAGTTTTCAGCACCTAAAAATGATGAAACTGCCCCTGTGTCAGTTCATAAACATGTAGCAAGTTCACAAATGTAGCTAAAAAAAAAAAAAAAATCGAAGCAGTTCAGCTCAAGAAGCCTAAGTAACTATACATCAAATATGCAGCTCCAGGTCCATCCCCAAAGGAAAAGCTGTATTGTACGGCTATTAAAAAAAAAAATCACTTTAAAATGAATCTGAGATGTGCTTTGTACAAAGAATCGGAGAGAGTTCAAAAGAGGAAGACGAGAATGATCAAGAGCCTGCAAAGCCCTTCAATGAAGATAAATTGAAAAGAATGGGTATGATTCATCTCCTTCCTCGGGTGAACAAAGTGCGGCAATTCCCATTAACCACACGTGCCGGAGGATTGCCGAACCGCCGTGTGCAGCGCTTCAGCGCGCCGGGAGCGCGGCCGTTCTGTGCGCTGGGGTTTCTCCTCGGCCCATCGGGACACGACGGTGATTTCGTCAGGAACAACTTGCAGGTGACATGCAGGCAGTTTGCACTCACCACCGCGAGGAAGTCTCCTTCACAGAAACGGAGTTAATGACGACGGCCTGTCGCGCTGCTCAAGTGTGCGATTTGTGTAAATCGTGGCTGAAAAGCCATGCCTGGACACTTGGTAACGCAATTGTAAATTCTCGAGCAGATGATGATACAATCGCTGTTCCCTCTGAGAGCCTAACACAGCCAGAAGAACAACAACAAACACACCGGAACAATAACAACGCACCACCACATTTCCAAACAGTAGATTCGTTCGCTTGTCTGAACTAGGAGTTTGCATTCATTTTTTTTAAAATCATGTGTTTAGAAACATATCCATGGAAATAAAGTAAGATCCTAGAAGGCTTTCCTTCTTCCCTTTCTTTCTCTATTATTTTAAAAATAAGGTTCAAAGCGCTTTATAAACAATAGCTTTCACCATATTTTTTTCGGGTTTCTAAAACCTCATATACATGTGGTAAATGGAGACAAAAAGATGAAGTTATTTGCCTGACAGCATGTATTAAACCCACAAACAAGCTGAGATTAGCTTCCTAGGTTTTTTCTCCTAAACAGTCACAGGACAATATTTTACGCCAGAGTTGGTTCAGCACAAAACCAGCTTGGATCGCACTAGACCTCGTAACTAAAATGCAGCATTGGGAGCACAGCTGTGCAGCATCCAGAGGCCATTTGTTTCCAGCAGTAACTCAGCAGCCTGCCCCAGCACACCCTGGGTGTCTCCAGGAGCAGCTCAGGGTTTTCCAGAGCTGCACCCAGATCAGAAATACGATGTAAGGAAGGGGAGCAGCCCAGCACAGAGCCAGCCAGAGCCAGGAAGCTTCGGGGTGTCTGAGATGCTGCTGAGGTGGCTTTGGGGATCCTGGCCCCGACTCCCCTCTTCTGTACCAAAACAGAGCATGTTCATACTGTCATCTCAAACCCGCTTGTCCTCCAGCACTGATAAACTCCCCAGACCAGGAGAAGCCTGAGCAGGAGAAGTAGAGGACTATGGAGAAGCCAGGAGTGTGATGACTTAGCTGTAGCTCCATGTCAGCTGTGGTCAACCTTGGCTGACTCTGAGGAGACACCCGAGTGCCTATGGCAGGGTGTCAAACTAATTTTCACCAGGGGCCACATCAGCTTCGTGGTTGCCTTCAGAGGGCCAAACGTAATTTTAGGACTGTATAAATGTAGGAGCAGTTGCATTTATACAGTCCTAAAATGTTGGAGTAGTTACACTTATACAGTCCTAAAATTACATCTGGCCCTTTGAAGGCAACCGCGAGACTGATGTGGCCGCAGTTGAACATGAGTTTGACATCCCTGGCCTACAGGGTGCTCATCTGGGGCAGCCTGGCCTCCTGCACTCCAAGTAATGGACTGAAGCTCTTCAATGAGGGAAGTCCTGCTAAACATGGTCTGGATGTGATGGTTCCTGGAAAAATACGTATTGAGACAATAATGGAGTCCAACGTTTAGAAACAAACCAAGACAATTAATTAGTTCAAGTATTCTTCTTCCTTAATATGTTTGATTTCTGTATTAAAAAAAAAAAAGGGGTACAAAGCTCTTTCTAAATAATAACATTTGCAACAGCTTTCTGAATTAGAAAGTGAGAGAGAAAAAGACCGAAGATACGAAGTCTGTTGAAACAAAGGTCAAAGAGATATGAAGCGTAATGAACAAGCATCAGTTAAAACAGATAGCATCTATTTATGTTAACAGGATCAGTTTGGGTTTTTGAATTGCTGGGGGAGGGGTTACTGCCTCTTCACTATTTGCACAACATGCACCAACAGGCAGCCGGTCCCTCAGGCACCACCAAAAGGTTCTCTCTGCCCCTCATCAGCCCTGGGCCGTGGTTTGGGGGGCTGAGGCCAAGGTGTCTGATGGTGGGAGCTGGCAGAGCCAGGCCCGACGGAGCAGTCACACTCAGCTGCCTCACGCAGAGCAAAGCACAAATATAATCATAAGCATTTCCCTGGTAATTCCCACTCTGTTAACCTTACAGATAACCCAGTGCTTGCTGTGAGTTGCACGGCACCTTTTCAATATTCGTATCCTGGTGTTTTGCTGGTCCAAATTTCAGCAGTCCTGTAAAATACAGCAGGGTTTTTAAAGCAAGATGTGTAAGTACAGGCACCTGGCACAGCTAACATCAAGTCACGGGCTGGCGGGGAATATAGTTATGTTGCATTGTAAATGGCATCAAGCTTACTGCTTAAACGTGGCTCGGACAAACAGCGTCTCTCTAGGCATCAAAAAGGAGTTGGGTCACAAGTTGACATCTAGGTACACAAATACACAAAGGCTTAAGGATGAGGTCGAAGTGGTTCTCTTGTCTGGGAGGGAAATGAGCTCTGAAGGAGTAACAATTACAAAGTTTGCATTCACTCTTGCTCATGACATGAGCCTGCACAAGCGGCTGCACGGTTGGATATTCTGTTATACTATGGGGATAACATTTACCCATAGACCATGGGGTTGTTTAGGAAAACCAGAAACAAATTATGCAACTTACAGCATTAGGAGTTTGTACAGGAGAAGCTATAGAAAGCTTTGTGCAAGGAGCTGACGTGGGCTGAGTAAGGACTGGCAGAGCCACAGCAGATGAGGCAGCAGGGAAGGAGATGGACTCAGTGATGGGAGCACTGCTGCACCTTGTGGCAGGGCTGCCAGCCCTTCTCAGTCCCAAACCCCAGGCGGCTGCCACCACGTTTGGGACTCTTCCCCAAACTGGGCTTCTGCCACTGAGAAATCTCCTCCCAACACCTCCTCCTCACAAAGCCTGCACTTTTCTTCCCTTCTTCTTCTCCGCTCCCACCCAGCGACGCAGCCCTGCCCTTCTCTGTGCCCGGGCTCTCCCCCGTGCGGCTGCAGCTCCGGACACACAATCTGGGATACATCCCACTGCCAGCACCCCTGCAACAACCCGCGGCGGCCTTTTGGGTTTTAAGGTATGGGAGATGGAGATTAAAAAGCTGAAAAATAACTAAATAAAAAAAGACAATTCATGCCAGCTGCTGGTGACAAGCGACTGAGAAAAAAGCCCTCCAGCACCAGACCAAGAGCAACGCTGACAGCCAAAGGAGAGGAAGCCTGGGGGCTGGCGAGGGAGGCCATGCTGCAGCACCCACCTGCAGTTTTGGAGAGCAGCTCCACCCCTCCCCATCACAGGCCCAGCACCAGCTTTCCTGCACATGGCCGTGGGTTTATCTCCAGCCCGCTGCCTGCGTGTGCTGCCGGCCGCTCCTTGGCTCCAGGCTCAGAGACAGATGGAGAGTCCCAAAACCCACGTCCAGAGGCATCTGACCCACTCCGAAACTTGGGACGATGGGCAGATGCTGCACCCCGGGGCTGGCTCCCACTGCTGGCTCAGTGCAGCCGGTCCCAACGGGGATCTGCTGATGTGAATCACTGAAACTCAGCCTGGACGCTGGAACGCACAGGTGCATTTCTTTTAAATAGGATTTTTTCTGCTTCAACATTTTTAACGTGCATCTGGATTAAGTTAGACCATCATTCCTGGTAATAGTTTAAGAGATACAGACTGTAAAAGCTGAACTACTTGTAAATTCAGATCGAATCTGCCTGCCATAAAATTTTGTCTCTCCCATGGCCCCCATTAAGTGATTCATTTTAGAGTTTTATTTTTAGGGGTTACCAAAATTCAGTAACACGGTTATAAATGAATTGTTTTATCTTCCCTAAAATGGAGTTTCTCAGTGAAGCCCGTGAAAACCAATCCGAACAAAAGAGATTTATCGACACAACTGCAGCTACATACAAAGGTGTTTAAAGGTAGAAACTTTCTCCCAAACAACCGAGAGCTACCACAGCTGCACGCCAAGGCGAAGCAGGCAGCATTTCTCAGGTGCCACCGTCCTCCACCAGCAGTGATCTGAGGGACTCACGGTCACTGCATGCAATTCACCTCGCTTCTACCCCTTATCTTCCAAAAACCTCTTGCTGCAGGTTTGTCTTTCCAGGTCCCCCTGGGGGACAGACTTTCAGAGCTGCATGTGCCACCACACCACACATCAGGGTCCCACTCGAATTTCTCTATGGGGGTGTCAGGCAGGGAGAGGCCGGGTGTGATGGATCTTGGATGGATTATATATATATAATGGATTATATGGATGATATATATATGGATATATATAAAATGCATAATGGATGGATGGATTATATATATATTATATATATTTATATTTATATTTATATTTATATTATATTATATTATATTATATTATATTATATTATATTATATTATAATATTTACAAGGCCAAGTAACCCTTTCAATGTAAAACTTCCCCACTAGCATATCTGCAAAACCAAGACACCCAAGGAAAGCCATCAGGTTCTTACCACAGGAAGATACGATAACCCCACCACAGCAAAATGTCATTGAGCTTGCTGCCTAAAGAAATTTCCAGGTTTGTCTTTTCACACCAGTCACTTGCCTTGGTAAAAAAAGCTAAAAGCTGTTCACATTGCTGGTTTAGATTTTCTTCCTCACCACCAGCTCCTTTAGAACTAAGGAAGACTCTTGTTTTTGTTATCAATACACCATCTCATATGTACGAAACACAACATGGCCAAAAGCACAGCTTGTGCCCATGAAGTTCGACGTTTTTGTTTGCTGTTGTCCTCAGCTTTAAAGCCAAGGAGCAAATGGCTGATATGATCAGGATTCAGGTTACAATATCAGACATTAGGCAGCCAGGATAATTACATTTAGAAAAGGAAAGTATTTCAGGTCGCTAACTTCCACTTTTTCATGCCAAAGATGTTAGCACTATGGAAACACGAGGTCGAGTTAAGGTGCTTTAGGATGCTGGTGAGACCTTTGTACTCCTGCTAGCACCCTTTTCAGGGAGACACTATCACAAAGTTCAAATAATGCAAGTTTCCATCTGGTTTATTTGGGAAGAAATAGATTCAAAAGAAGGAAAATATTATGACACCACAAAGGGCCAAACGTTTTCTAGCACATCACAGAAAAAGACTCTAACAAAAAGTCTAGGGTACTGTAACAGAAACAAACCAGGAATACCTCCAACAGCTGTTCGATTTGTGGAAACAGGACCCAGTGTGTGCAGAAAACAACAATAAATGGTCTACCTTTCCAGTCTGAAGGTGAAAAATATGAACTTCGAACATATCATTAAATAAGGCAGTCTTTTTGCCCTCTGAATCTTTCCAGAGCCTCATCTGAAATGGAAAGGAGAGGAGTGCCTTGCTCATCTCTGGAAGGGGACTCCTCGCTTCATCAAAACAGTCAGTCATTCTCAGAAAAAGCAACTAGTTTCGCTTCTTAGTTTTGCATGAAACTCGGTGCGAAGGGCTTTCCTGAAGTGTAAGGCAATTGCACAACCTGGATATCCAACAAGCTTGGGTGACAGATGCAAGTCATGCAGCTCTTCCAGCTTCTGTAGAGGTTTTAGATTGGACACATGTGCTCTTACTGGACCTGTCTTCATCAGGGATAGCAGAAGTTTAATCTAGTTAATGAAAAACATGTTTCCTGCTGTAACTTTTCTATTATCTAATCTGACCTGGTGTTAAGTGCCCCAAGAGACAAGACATTATCCAGCAGATTGTTTCTAGGTCACTCACCCTTCCCTTCTCCCACCAATTCTCTCTGCCCATCCCACAACAGTAACTTTCTCCAGACTGATTTACTATTAGGTGTTTTTTTCATGTTTAGCTTCTACAAACCAATGCAGATCATAGAGGACTGCTTAAAAGAATTCAGCCTACACATCTCGGCTCACTGGGAATCCCAAAGAGACTACATGCTGCAAGGCTGAAGAAAGAGACACCAAGTCAGACACAAGACGCTGTTGATCACAATCAGGTGTGTTTCTCTGCTCAGTGAGCACCTCACAGACATGGCAGACGTTCCCCTAGCACTTTAAATTAGCACTTTTTAGTTAAGACTTTACAAAAAGCAGTGGAAGTACGGTTATGCTAAACAGCTTGCAGCTAGCTCACTGCCGATGGCTCCAGTAATATTTGATAACATGAAGAACAGCTTCCAGCTGGGAGATTTATGAGGTATCCCTCACTCCCTTTTATCCTTGTTTCAGACTTCTAAAAGCCAGCTTATGCTGGCTATCACTATTGGCGGGAAATGACTTTCTACTAGCTGACTAATAAAGTAATAGAAATACCTGTGCACAAAATATT
This sequence comes from Pampusana beccarii, assembly GCA_013399365.1. Taxonomy (NCBI): domain Eukaryota; kingdom Metazoa; phylum Chordata; class Aves; order Columbiformes; family Columbidae; genus Pampusana; species Pampusana beccarii. The sequence continues at coordinate 596,646 of VWYH01001492.1, forward strand.
CAAAGTCAGTCAGCAAGCACAGACTTACCAGTGTTTTCTTCTTGTCTCAGTATTAGTGCAGGGAGGGACTACTCTGATTCCACAGCTCACATTAACCTAAGTGCAGAGATGCACAAGCCCAACAAGAGACTCAACAGGACTGTTTTTTCTCGGGCTGAGCTCAATTTCAATTCTCTCAATCAGCTGCAAGCAGAGAAGAAAAGTAGGAAACTTTTCCATCACAACAACACAGGCTGAGGGTAGAGGCGATGGAGCCAGAGTTCCAGCTACAAGGCTGCAGTTTTTACAGATGTAAGTTGGCCCATGAGCAATTCCTTTTGTTGCAGCCAATGTGGACCAAAGCTGCGATGACTACAGGAGCCGTCCTTGACGTATAGTCAGAGAAACCTGTGACTGTACACTCATCACAGCTAATCCTACTGGGATGAAACCAGTTTTTCATTCCTTTCTCCAGGATCAGCTTCTGCCTAAGCTCACTGACAGCACCAGATCTAACCCGTACCAGAACAGCCAGTACCAGAAAGGCCTCCTAACCCCCAATAATGAAAGCCATCCACATTTTTGGGTAAAGCCTATAGCAACATTTTGCAAAACCCAGGTCGCTGCCATCCAATGCTTTCAATACATTCCTCATATACTGTTTTTCAGCAGGTAAACATTGTGACTGAATCATAAGGAGGGTAGACATAAGCAAAGCCACGGAAAAGCTGCAAGATTTCCTTTAGCTCATCCAGCAGGACAACTGGGAGCAGACTGTGTCAAGTCTTGCAAAGTCTCAAGATTATTTCATTGCAGCCCCTGTACAGACATTGCCTTGCAAGAAGGCTTCTTAGGGTGAAAAAATAACTAGTGAAGCTTGGTGTCAAGCAGAGAAATAGTTAAATCGTCTTACAGATGCAGTGGTGGCCTCAGGTTATCAGGCAGGAAGAAGGTTACACCGGCCCCAACGGCTGAGGCTCCATTCCTGGTAGTAGCTACACGCATCGGGGAGGTAGAGGTTTCAGAGCAGGCTTTTAGTCCCCTGCTGCTGACCCACTTAATGGAGAGCCACGTGTGTCGTGTCCTGCCTCTGCTAGAAGATGCACTGACAAAAAAAAGCATCCAACAGCACTTATGTGCTGAATAAAGAGAAAATGAAGATTGATTAAGAGTTTGGTTTAATATTAATTCCCTGAATATTCTTTTTGAAGCATTGCTCCACAAAGCTTAATGCCATTCTCTGAAAATTACCCCGAACACAAAGCATTTAATGGGCTTCATAAAAAAGAGCCAATGGACAAGCTATCACAGAACGGGAATCTCACAATGTCCTGGTTTTGTTAAAAACAAGACCAGTTCTCTTTTAGTGATTTTTCCTTTCAGCTAAGTTCTTCTAAGTACCTGCACTTTTCTGAATTTAACTACAAGTTTTTTGGACACTGCGCTCCGAAACTGACAAGAGTGACCAATGGAATGCTGAAAAAGCTCATGTTTAGATTTATTGCTATAACAACTAAGAATTCTGATAAAATTCCACATGTTCCGTCATGAGAGGGGTGTATTTGCAAGGAGGGGCGGACAGAACAGGTGACTAAAACTGACCAACTGAGTATTCCAACCCATCCACGTCATACACCCTATAAAAGAGGGAGACCACGAGGGTCTCGCTCTCTTCGGCCATGGCTGCATCTGAAGAGCACCCTGCCTGTCATCCCTGTGATCTGAGGCCTGAGACCCTGCATCCCTGAATCCAGTTCCGGTTTGCTGTATAGTCCCACCCAGGACTTCCAGNTTAACAGAGAGGATCTGCCACAGTTTATTTTTGCCTTGCGATTAAACCATGACACACAACAAACCTCACCTGTTCCTCAACAGAACTCTTCAGCAAAGGGTCTCAGAACAAATCCTAACCTCTCCTATGAGGACAGGCTGAGAGTTGGGGTTGTTCAGCCTGGAGAAAAGAAGGCTCTGGGGAGACCTTATTGTGGCCTTTTGGTGCTTAAAAGGGGGCTGTAAGAAAGATGGGGACAGACTTTTTAGCAGGGCCTGCTGCAATAGGACAAGGGGTAATGGTTTTAAACTAAAAGAGGGGAGATCCAGGATAGACATGAAGACGACATTTTTTACAATGAGGGCGGTAAAACACTGGCCCAGGTTGCCCAGAGAGGCGGCAGATGCCCCATCCCTGGAGACATTCCAGGCCAGGCTGGACAGGGCTCTGAGCAACCTGATCTAGTTGAAGATGTCCCTGCTCATTGCAGGGGGGTTGGACTAGATGACCTTGAAGGTCCCTTCCAACCCAAACTATGATTCTATGATTCCACGGACCTTCACATATTCCCCTCAAGAAAAGAGGGGATCACTTATTCCGCCCCTGAATTGCTCTTCCCCTGATTTGGGAGGGTTCACATTTTCACAGTGTGCAGCAATTGTAGATCTAAAATTCTGTGGCAACGTAAAACGCTGCTAAAGAGAAAGGGTATTAGTCGTGGATCTGCCAGTGGGGCACAGGGGCATGGCTTGACATCCCCATTAACACCTTGCTACTGAGGCCTGTGCTTCTCTGTCAAGTGATACAGCTGTGGGTGCAACACCTCCATCATGACATTTTATTACAAGCCACCTGAGGGACTACAACCAGTTTTAGAAAACCTTATCTCAGATTGCATTACAGGATAAGGAAAAAAAAAAAAAGAAGGTTATATTTTGAGACATACGTTCACATACATAGGTAGGAAACGGCAACTATGAAGAACCTCTTTATAGATTTTGACTGAATTAAAGACTGTTAAAAAGCAATACACTCCTGTGGTGGGGTGCATTGGGGTAGGGGAAATAGGAACAAAGAATTTCATTATCATTAATACCTTTATTTTGCCACCCATAAGACTAACAGAAGTAATATTTTAGCTGTCAAAAATATTGGAGTGCTCTCAAAAATGTCAGAAACTATGAATTAGTACCTTCTTAATTGCTTCTCTGTGGAGAGACAGACTTGTGGAAAAAGCAAAACAAGAACAGAAAAAGGATCTGAAGCTCTTGTCACAAAGAAAATTTCCTGTACATTTACAGTAAGAATTCAAACCTTCCTATGTCAGTATTTGTGACTGAAAGTAAACAATTATGCTCTACCCATACCTACAGTGCATGCAACAAATATTGAAATTTATCAGGTTAATTCCAGTATTCAGTGTATACTGTAAAATGTCTCTCTACATCACCACTAACAAATGAGAAGTGTTAATAGAGGTATTTGGTAGCCATCAAATGCAAATATTAAGTAGAGTCTCCAGTCACGCTTAGTATCTATTCTGGTAGTTAATTGCTATTGTATTAAATATATTTTTTGTAACTGTTCAGTGGTCATAACTACTGTGCTGAAAGGGAATATGAGAGCTTCCAAACAAAGCTACCTAAAATTAGTAAGAATTCAAGAATATAATGGTGCAGGGTTAGTTAAAAAAAATAATCACAGTTTCTGTTGTTGATGTATAATATGCGTATTAAAATTGCCTTTTTTGTAAAGCAGAAAATCCTCATTATTGCAGGCTTTCTGGAAGACCTTTTTTTTTTCCCAGTTTTTAATTTTTCAATGTTATATGTGGTTGACAGCCCAGGTAACCACACTGTATTTATCTTACATCGCAGACATGTTAATAACATGAAATCCTTTTCCAAAGAGGATCAACTTCAGAGTTCATTTGCTACCAATAATTACAGACAATATTGCACGAAGCTTTAGTGACCCATAGCAATGCTCTGGGTCAGCTTGTCTGAAAAGAACAGGCCAGATTCTGCTCGCTCTCTCTTCAGAATATCTCCATCAATTCCCGCAAGCATTTCATGACAAAATAACCATATCAGGTTCTGCATGCTGAATAAAGGACAGGATGATGACAGGAACGCAATACAGACCCTGAGATGTTGTATATTTATTGAATGTACTAGTTTCAGAGGGGCAGAAGAAAAAAGTATTTGAACATTAACGCATTTGGATTTTTGCAGATCTTTTGTGTAAAGAAAAAAAAAAAGGCAATATTCCACTGTGACACTCAATCCACCAGTGAGTACTAGAGTTTGACATCAGCCCACCAAAACAAACACTGCAGGATCTATTATTTTTATGCTGTCAAGCACACATGATGATAGAGATGGGATTTCAGAGATTTGCATTAAACCAAAATCAGGTTCAATTATAGGCATTTTAGGTCAGCACCATCGGGGGGGGAAAAAAAAAAAAGGCTATTGAAATCACTGGTCATACTCATTTGTATTCAATGGTTTGTATCCCCAGATACGAATCTCTGCTTCCTCTCTTACCTCTGTTTTTATTCCTACATGGGAAAAAAAAAAAAAATAAAAAAAATCCCAGCATCCCCTAACATCCCTCAAACCTTCTCCCCTGTCACATCCCCGTGGGTCACCCAGCTCCAGCCTTGCCCACCGGTGGTGTTTGCTGGGGGGTCCACCAGGCAGCCACCAGCAGCCCAGCCCCACCGTTCCCTGCCGAGCTCCTGCTGGTGCCACCCAGGTGCTGCCTTGAGCTTCTCCCCCCGTCCAGCCATCCTCCCTCATGAAACCTGCAGAAACTGCATCGCCTGTAGGCACCCCAGCCCCTCTCTTAGATGGGCCAGCTGATAAAGACGGTGAGTACGGAAGATTGATCTCCTTAGGAAACAAGGCTGGTAAGAACGTGCGTGTTTCTATAAGCTAGAACGGTGATCTTATTTGTGAAGTTCGCTCTACGCGCACCATCGTATTTTGTAAAGCACGTAGAAACGGAGGGGCTCTTTTCTGAAAAGCTCTGTCTCGATCGTGTAAATCAGGTTAAGGAACCTGGCAAGGTGAGCTATCATCAGCGACTTAAACTAATTTCATCTACAGCACTGAATTTACCGTATTGTTTTTTCTTCGGGATTTTTCAGGAAAAGATTTTCCAGCAACGCTGCACACAGAAATCTCACCTTGCTCTTTATGACTAGATTTCGTCTGGTTGGAGTTTCCTGGAGGAACGTCTATGCCATTTCTGCAGCATTTGGATTCCTTATATTTATTACTTGCGTATTAATGTAGACCAGTAGCTCTCAGTCACCTAACAAATATAGTTTACAGAGCAGTTTTGTTCATACCTTAGAGTTTTAAAGCACATATCTGAAACAGCCACTTAAGATGGGATATTATGTCCATTCTGATTTTTCTCACTCCGACTAATTTTCTAAGTGTAGAATTATGCATTACACGATCAGTACACTGATCTAATTGCTTATCAGTCTCATAAACCATGGGTTTTTTAAGGCATTTAATGCTGTTTCTAAAATGCAATAAAAATTTTAAATTATATTTACTTTAAACATCCCTCACAAAAAACCTTATCAGGAAGCCTTTGAGATGTGCAGACAGATTAAAAAAGACTGCCTGGAAACTGTGTTTATTTACTTTCCACACAGAGTTAGAATGCAAAGCAAATTTATACGAGCTCCGTTTTTTGTAATACTTGGAACTTAATTAAGCTTTATTCAAAGCACAAAGTTGGAAAGCGAAGTTACAGAACTGTTGGATGGGGTGGAAGATTGCCAAATGATTAAATGCCCACAGGAAATAAATTTTCTCTTAAACGTGAAAAGGATCCTTAGCATTACATTTACTTTTGCTCTGTACTCTCTATGAAAATCCTCCGTCTATTTCTATCCGTTAAATTTTTTTCTTTCCACAGAACTGTATATTGTAGTATATTGTACTGCTTAAAATACGTAACAAAAAGCTAGGCTGCCCAGATAAATGCATGGGCTTGTATAAAACAAAACGTTGTCCCCCCTTAATACAAATGCATTTTTTTGAGATTAGTTTAGATTAATCCATAATTCCTTCACAGTTGGACTTAGTGTGTATTCCTTATATGACAGAGGGGAAGAGGGAAGGGACTAGGGACAAATACCACTTTGAAGGGCTTTGCAGTAGCCCCATTTGTGCCTCCGGGGAGTTTCCTGTATATGCAAGCATGGAATTAATCCCATTAAGCAAAGTGTTATCCCACTAAATTAGCCATTAGATGTGCATTAATTATTTCAATCTACCCGTTAAAAACTGTTTGGAGAAGTTACCCTGGTTTTACATACCAAAAAAAACCCACCAAAACCAAAGCTATTCAAACTAATAGCACTCAATAGGATTACATTCAGGTTTATCGCATCCAAACGGAGGAAGAAACACAAGTGAATGTAAATAAATGGCCCGGTTCTCTTCCCACTAAAGACCAGATCTTGTAATGGGGTGAATTAATTCTCCACACCATTGATTTCAACAGATGTCAGCACAGGCTGTTTAATTCCACGAGAATAGGTTTAGTCCAAAAGCAGACATGCACATACCTTCAAGGACACACAAGGAACATGTACGGATAAGCAATAACTAAAAGATAGACACAAATGTTTTTTCTAACACAATATTCATCATACTAGAAATCTTTGCTTACTGTAACAAATTTAAGTTTGGGGAGCCATGATTTTTTTTTTTTTCCTGGAAAATAATGTTTCTTTACTCTTTTCTTTAGTTTTGCTGTATTCTACCCTGCTTTCAGAGTAACTTTACAATTCATTCTTTTGCAATTCACTTTCAAATGCCTACATATCAAAGCCAGGAAAAAAAAATAAGTTGTCTCTGAAGCCCTCATTATTTTTATAGAAGTACACCCCAAAGTGTATAATCCTATTTCATCAACAAAAATTAGCAATGACTTACTCAAAGTTCATTACAAGAGCTACATGAGAACGATTTACTACAAGGCAAAAATAATCAGGAAGGACCAGATGGTTCAGCTTGTTGCACAGGGCTGAATACACATGTACAACTCTCCGAACAATTTTATTAAGGAAGAGGACAGCACATGCATAAGATACAAAGGTCTAAGATAGAAGTCCTTGTGCACGAAGCAAAAGAAATCCAGCTTTGTAACCCGCTCTGACATTGTTTAAAACGTAAAACTGATTCACAAGAAACAACGGGGGAAAATTCACCATGTGTTTGTCCTGTCAGTCAATTTTCAGCTTGAACATGACACAAAAAGTCATTACCTAACAGATTCCATGCAGTCACCGAAATTTCTAGAATATGAAGACAGACACTGTCACATAGTGGTTTTTTAATCTAAATTAAATAGATACATACAACTCTAAACACAGCTATAGAGCAAAAATGATTTTAAATTAAACAAATACCTTGCATTTGACATACTAGAGAGAATACTGAAGAAAATTTCAACAGAGAAATAAAAAGCAAAACTGCATAGACTTAAGATAATTTTCTTTCAGCAAACTGGTGTTGTAAGCCCCGTAAAGCCAAATTTCCTTGCTATAAGCCTTGTTCTCCTCCAGTCCCCCACTGTTACATATCTCGGTCTCTTGAGTTTATGATCAGAATAGTTGAAGTCCCTAAAAAATAAAAAGTCCGACCACCTGGGACAGAGAAAGTGTCTGTTCAGGTATTTTATTACTGTGCTGACAATCAGCGAGCCACCCTATGGTTTTAAGACATCATTTACAAGCTTGGAAGCGATATTTCTTCTCTTTCTCCTATCGCATTTCTAGTGCTATGATAATACTGGTAGCATATAAGGCAAGAAAATACATAACAAATCCTAGGCAAAATTAGTATGTACTCTTTAGGAGCAGTAAATAGATAAGAGTTTTATGGTGAGATTTATAACTTGGGTACAGCTAAATAAAGTATCACACTGTATCTCCTGCTTCACTTAAAATTCTCAGCTGACTACGGCATGGAAATATCCTCTAGATGGGCTGTTCAGAGATTAGTATTTTCTGCAGCTTTTAAGAGATTACATTAAATTCTGCAGAATAACCTGACATCAGGCACAATTAGAATTCATGCACAACCCATTTGTGATTCAAGGCAGAACTGAATAATTAAGATTAAAAAAAAATATTTCAAAGTTGGTTGCACTTCCAGTTTTTTATGAAGTGTCAGTAAACTGTATTTTAGAAACAAAATGAACTATGCTATTTGAACCCATCCTAGAAGATTAGTGCAGTTCTAGTGAAGGGATTGAATTTGTCCATTTGCATACAGACTTGCTTCTAATCAGGATCATATTCCTCTTCTGCAAACTCAGGGCAGACATACGATTGAGTTCTACTGGCATATGAGCAGCTAAATTTTACCATCCATGCAGTTCCCTACCAGTGCTAAAATTGATAATTAAAGCTGTAATCAATTATTAACACACGTGGGTCAACTTGTGAACTCTGACTTCCAAAAGCCCTGACTGACTACAAATTACCACAGAAATATTTTGTGCTTATTCTAGTGCAGTTGATGACACCAGCATTTTCATGGAAAAAAAAAAATATATATATATATAGCCATTTTGTTCAGTAATCACCCACTTTGCAACTGACGAAGCAAAATTAATATACTTTTTTTTCAGTCAAGAATTGTATTTTATTTTTATTGTTAAGCAAAAGAGTAAAAGTGAAAGAAGTTGGTTCCGCATGCTGCTTGCAATATTATAGAGAATTTCAAAACGCTCTCCCAGTTGTTTGTATCCAAGTTCCACAAGTTGCAAATGCACCACTCTAAGTCAAAAGAGCAGAACCGTAGCAGTTTCAGCAAAATCATGTCTGACTTTATTTTTAAATATACTTCATAAGATTATTAGGTTACACAGGAATGGAAATCTATAGAACAAGCACTGAGGTGTTTATTATGTGTTGAAATCTGAACAATCCTACCCCAACAACTGATGCACAAACCTCCTGAGTACTTATCAAAAGGCCAAGTGTTTTATGCAGACAATATCAGCGGCGAAAAATGACAGGATCATTAAACTGACTCAATGAAATTATTTTCTGTAGTTACCTACAGACTGTTCAGACTTCCTCCTGTTCTTTAAAACTGTACTGTAAAAAGACAAAATAAGACTTGTAAGCATGAAAAAGTATTTGCAGTTTAATGATACTCTCGATACTGACCAGGATAGTTCAGAGAGGAACAGAAAATGCAGAGCCATGACATCAACCAAGGACACCCTTTGATGTTTGCTGGCCTGCTGGGCATTGCACTCTAGACACTCTCCAATCGGCTTTTAATAATAGCTTTATAGCCATAGTTAAGTAGCAAACGACTAGTTTATTATCCTTTGCACACAGACAAATCACGTTTCTTACCTATCAAACTTGCTCACCTCTGTGTTACCGCTTTCCATCCTGCCCACTAATCATCCTTTCATTGGATTTTGTTAACGAGATGCTTTTCTCTATAGATACTATAGACACTCAATGACTTCTCTTTGCCAATCTTTTATATTCTAGATATGCTGTACGTTGATCAGAAAGGATCAGGTCTGTATTTCAGTGAATCACACAAATCAGAGCTCAATGCCATGCTTTCAGAAAACGAAACGTGTCTTCTTGCTCCAACACCTTGCTGCTGCACCCCGGGGCAGCCTCAGAAAACCCCCCACCCTTTAGCACAGAGAGCAGCTCTTCCTGGCACAAGAGTCATAGAATCATAGAATAATTTTCTGGTCAGGCCTGTCAGGCCGCTTTGGGAACCCCTCAGGAACTGTTTGCCCAGCAGATCGCCTGTAATTTTTCTGGTTTATTTTCACTGGCCAATAGGTCAGGGAGGGAGGGAGCTTGCTCCCCCTCCAGTGCTGCACAACCCGCTGCACCCCATCACCACAACACAAGCTGGCTGCTTCTTTTAGAAATGTCCATCCTCTTTGTCTCTTGGGACATGTTAATATTGGTAAGGGCAAGTGGTTTGGTTTTTTGGGTTTTTTTTCCTATTCCATTTCTTCAACCTTTCTTCCTTGTTCAAGACAACTGATTTCTGGCAGCCTTTACAGTTTTTCCAAGTCCCACCTATAAAGCCGAGTATGAAACAGCTTGAACATCCTTTTTACACAGATTTGTTCCCGTGCTCTGAGAGAATCATGGGGGGCCCCCGTTTCCTTCTCTGGCAGCAACCACAACATCCATGCCCTGAGTCCCTTTCTCTTACGAGCTGCAGCGACGAAACAGAGCTCCTGGTCCCTCACTCATGTGCACCCCAGCCCCTTTGAAGCCCCGAAGCGAGACACTACGCTTCCCTTAGACAGATATGAATCTACCCCCCTACACACCCGCCCCAGCAAACACACATCTGAGACTTTTGATAGCAAAGACAGGCAATACCAGGTGCGTCTGAGAAAGCACTTGCTCAAAGTAGCTGAAAGCTGCTGTAACCGAGCTAGAAATCGTTACCTCACAGTAAAGTAAGTATACGAGAGGGCTTTGTAATTTCAGGGCTCTTCAGCCTCTCTTTTTACAGGAGGGAACACAAAAAGAAGTGCTTGACGAAGACAGGGCAACACCAACATGGTGTTTTCCTTAAATCTGGATCACAGACATCGTTTTCCCAAGCTTCAGACTTTAAGGAGGCTGGAGCGAGGAAGCGATCCTCTGGGAAACACCGTGAATGATCAGACAGGTGACCCCACTGACACACGAAGCAGCAGCAACATCTGGAATCGATGTCCCACCTCTGCCAAGTGTCAGACGCTGGAAAAAGGGTCTGCACGGGTTTTCAAACACACACACATACACAAGACATAGCCCAACCACACTACACAGTGTGGTACAGCATACGCAGGGACTGGTTTTCCTTTGAAGTACCTGGCTCTGAAGAAAGCCCTTTCGACACCCTGAAGGCAACACGTATGTGACGCAATCTTACACACCAACGCACACCTTTTTTTAAAAAAGCAAGATGGTGGTGGCAAGGGGTTGTTTGTTTGTTTTCAAAACACGGCTGTCTTTGCAGGGGTCGTTGCACTCATCAGGGAAACGGAGCACGACTGGAGAGTTCAGCAGAGAGAACCGAATGCCTCAGCATGCAGCATCCTGGACCTCTGCTGCCCAGGCTGAAGAATTTGGCTCTCAGCACATCCCAGGAGCCTGGAGAAGAAAACCACACTAAAGGATCTTGTGTTGCACAGCTAGACTCAAGGTGCAACACAGCAGCGTAAGTGCAAGCACTGCCTGACAGGTTAATATAGAAAGGGAAAGCTACACGGTTGGTTTTGGGTTTGTTTTGTTTTGGGTTTTTTGTTTGTTTGTTTGTGTTGTTTTTTGTTTTTTGTTTTTAAGGCAAAATACAGATCTGTTTTCAGAAGGTGGCTTTGACTCCGGAACTGAAAAATGAAATTGCCAGAGGGAAAACAAAATTCACATCCATATAGAGTAACCACTGATACACAAATTCTCCCTCTCTTTATAAGAGGCACCCAGAACAGCAGCATGAATTTTCTGAATATTTCTTGCCAACTCCCACTCCTTCCTAATGAGGAACTGGACGGTTTCAATCTGAATAACTGACTTTATAGATTTAGGGAAAAATAAGTCAAGTTACTATGTCAAAGGGCAAAAAAGCCCTGTTTGTGCTTTCTGGAATATACTGTGTTGGCTCCCATGAGCAAGCAACAAAACACAGCTTCTGTCATTCAGAAATCAAAATAAACATCCAGCAGTTTAACTCCAAGTCTTATGAGGTTAGGCTATATCTTTCTCATAAGAAATACAAATTCTAGGTAACCACAAAATACAGCACTGCTTGCAGAGCTGCAGTATTTTGGAACTTCTGGTATTAGCATCACAAAATGGTTTTATTTGAAGGTCTTCCACTTATTCAAGAAGATTATGCCACTTCATTCCAAATATGTGGTGGAGCTGGAATAATCAAAATAAAAATCTATACTGAACTTTTGATAAATATCTTCAATTCCACAACATCGGTTTTGCCTTTTCCCTATTATTTTGCATTCATGTTGCCTCATAGTATTCTGCTCCTGAAGGGACTATTGATAAGCCAGTGGCAGATATAGATATACTGAAACGAATACAGAGTTATAACAGGATTCTACTCCGATGCCATCTGCCAGAGCTGTAGGACTTGGCTAAACCAGCTATACTATTCGGTTTAAATGAGCTCCTCAAACTTTTTCGTTCACCCATCGCCATTTTCTCTCCACTTAGGTGCAACATGCTCACCGTCTTTCCCTTTCATATAAACATATATGCAATATTATATACCAAGGGTGTACGTGCATATACACACACACATATATGAGGGTTGTGTGATGTATCCATAGGTATGCATATATATAGTTACATCTACATACACTCACCCCAGCCACTTCTTCTCATTACCTCAGTGGTTTACAGACCGGAGCAGGCAGGATGCTCAGCCAGACAAGCCACTCATGACACTAGTGACTTTCAGCCAGGCAGAGGCACGTGTGAAAGGAAAAATAAAGGTTCATCAAGAAGGGAGCCACCTGCCCTGCTTTGCCTGGTTGCAGGGGAGTCTCACTGCCTCCTCCATCACCAAAGGAGGGTGCCGGGGACCACAGCGCAGAGAAAGCCACACCATCTTTGAAAGGGGTCTCGGCACAGAGCTCGCACCTCCCCAAGGGTTTCCCTCTGCAGGGTCCCTTCCTCTCTGGTCTGTGCTGGAAGAGCGTGCCCATCACAAGCGTGAAGCCACCTCCAGCGCCCACCCAGCCTGGCTTTGCTGCTGTGTCACTCTCGCCTCCTTTCACACCAGCGTCTGGTAGGAGACGAGTGGAGGGAGTTCGGGGAAGGGCAACAAACAGCTGGATAACAGCAGAAGAGAGAGTCAGAAAGTAGCTATGGAAAAGAAGAGTAAGCAGCTTTAAATGGATTCGCAAAAAAAACAGATAATAACGTATTTTCCACTTGAGTGGAGAGGGTACTGCAGATTCATTTATAATTTGCTTGCCGTATTTAAAGGAAGATACCTAAGCAATACAGACAAAACAGTGGAAAATTAAACTGTTTCATCTGTTCAGCATTTTCTGTCCTGTTTTGGCTGCTGGTAATCACCCTTTTCAGCGGGCAAGCCCTGGCTCCAGCTGGGGAAGAATCCCTGAGCATGCCTGCACAGCCCAGGCACAGCTAACGCCCAAGGCACACAGTAAGGAAACCACTCATGAAGAGGGCTGGGGCTATTCTCCCTGGCCAAAATCTGTAATTTTCTGGGAGAGAGTGTGATGGTTTTTTGCATACTGCCTAGGCTTGGAGCGTGGTCCTGGCGTGCCAGCTACAGCATGTCAGGGACAATGCTTACAGTTAAAACAACATGATACGTTAGTACTCGCACCTGTCTAATCCACTGTTATGTATCTCAACAATCTATTACCTGGAACATATATTATGAAAGGCAATCGAATATGCTACAAACTACATTCATAATCGCACCCCAAGATCATGACATCTCTCTAATCAGAATCTTTGCCACCCATGCTTTCAAGATTTTTTGTCACTGAGAAGTTAAAAAGGTGTCTGCATTTTTCTGAAAACCCTAAAGATACAGGCAATCGCATGAACCCCAGTAACCAAGGTTTGAAGAAGACGTATCACCTTTTTGTGAAAGATGATAAATTAATGAAAGGTCATAAATATATTCTTCAGAGTCTAAAAAAAAAATAATCAGGTTAATAAATGAACTCAGTATACGGTATCTTAAGCTACTAAAGAGTTTGTGCAGTGCATTAGAGAGAGTTGTGCTTAATATCTTAACTGTGTGGAAAAAAAAGAGCTATAAAATCAGCTTATTGCTTCCTTCTCTGCAAATTTATTTATAATGTTCCTAAATTCCAGGTGTATTAAAGCCCAGTCACCACAGTCACAGAAGCCAAGAAGTTAATCAATAATCTAAAACTCCAGTCTTTGTGCTCCCATACATTGCATCTCTCCTTCAAAATAGTGCAGTACATGAACCTAAAACCGCCTTGACAGATAGCAAAGCCTCAGACATCGAAAGTTAGTTACAGGGCACCAGAAAACAAGAAGATAAAGTACATAAAGTACAGCCTGTTAACATTTGTAGTAAAAAGTACTAAGTTGTTAACAGGAGAGTAGACAAAAAGGACTTAAAAATAATAAACTTTATTTTTAAAAGTATTTACTTTACATTTTGTGTTGATCTCAAAGTCTTTGATTGTGAGCACAAATGTTGCACTTGGTATTTATGCGATGTTACCACAAGAACATTTTTCTTTGCAGAAATAAGAATGTGTTAAATTTCATACTTGACCTGTTCATCTATGCTGAAAGAGAAGAAACTGCCCAGGACCCAGATTATGTCCTATTCAAGGCAGCAAACCAAAACTCTAACTTAAACTGGCAAGTTAATTGCCGGCTTGAACACCCTTTTAAACCTTGAGATGAACCTGATAACTCACCCCAAAATACTGAAAAGCTGAATTATTTTGTCCTAGTGCACTTTGCAGAAAATGGTAGGGGTGATCTAAGTCACTCTAGTGATGGAAATTCATACCTTCTGGTGCCCCAGACTGTTAGCTGAGTTTGCATGCTAAAAAGTTCAAGCTACATTTATAGATGTAGTATAGTTGTTTTGTATTTTAAAGAAACGAGATCTTAGGGCACTAAAAAAAAGTGGCAAAAATATAGTTTTAATACTTCGTGCTACTAACTTGTAACCATAGAGTTATTTAAAAACAAAAAAAAAAGGAGAAAAGAGAAAAAAAACTTTCTCTGCTTATATGCTTATAGAGCACAACAACTCAGAACAGATTACAACTAACATGCATTTTCTTTCTGAAAAATTAAAACCAAAATATTTTCGTTGTTATCATTTCTGTTTGGTTTCCTGACATCTCAGAAATAGAAATAAGACCATATACATTTTCATGTAATATCTCATTTTTAATTCTCGTCAAGTCTTTTTTTTTTTTTTTAAATCACACTGTTTTAAAAATCAAATAATCTTCTGGCTGTTATAAGGAAACTCTTCTGAAAAAAACAAAACAAAACAAAACATATAAAAGATTTCCAGGTAACTCCAGGAAAAAAGTTATAAGCCTCAGTATCAGATCTCTCGTTCTGGTATCATTCAGTAACGTCTCTTTGCTATACTGGTATTAAAAGATCAACATTAATCAGTTTAATTCACTACAATTATACACAAAACCTAAAACCGCCTGAATTTTAAATTTAGTCTCTGAAGTTTCAGACGGAGAAAAATTAAATGGCTGAACAGCACAGAAATAAATTTTACTTGAAAACTTCCCCGGTTTAGCCAACAAGCACCTGCTGTGGGACATACACCCCCTTCATCTCTACTGCGCAGAGCCATACGAGCGGCAGAGGCCTACCAGGCCGTAGACATGACCCGACTGGCTCACCAGCAAGTCAAAACTGCGTTTTCTGTGGCTTGGGTCTGCCTGGCAGGCGCCAGCTCAGCTGTGTGCTGTCGTTTACGATAAAAGGCGCCGGCGGACCCCTCGGGAGTCAGCCAGCCTCGCCGGCGGAAACACACGAGTTCACAGAAGTCACCGTCTCTCTGACGCTACGTGGGTTTTTCTCCTGCTTGTTTTCGGTCCCCGCGGCGCAGCTGCCTACGTTCCGCTGCCCGAGCTGCGCCCCGGAGTCACAACCCGGCGCGATGCTGTGACACGCGGAGGTGTTTACGGAACAGCTCTGGGCGCCGGCACTTTCTTCCACCCAAGTCTGACGGCCAGCCTGTTTGCCAGGACACCCCTGCCCGCTGCAGAAAAGCTTTCCAGCTCATCGGCACATCCGCGGGTTTCAGATCGAAAACCAGAGGACGCACTCAGGTCAAAGAGAGGCGGCGCAGGTGACCATTAACAGGCGCTCAGCGGCTCATAAAGCTACGTATGCAGCAAGGGCTCAAAACACCTGCTACGGGACAGCAGAAAACATTTGCAGAGGCAGGCAAGGATCAGCTACTGACAAGGTACAAGCAAGTTTCGATGGGACATGGTGGAAAGAGTAGAGCCGCTGAATTGCTAACACTGCATGCTTGGGGAAAAAAAAAAAGGCAGGATTATATAAGCAATTAGATTGCATTCAGAAATAAACAAAAACAAAGTCACAGGATACTTGACAAAATTATGACGTATTGATAGTTCTGTAACAGAACCAGGTAAACGTATTTTCCAGGACTGACTGTAGTTATGCAGATAGTGAGACGGGGATTAATATCAGTCTTAGGCACTCTGACACAAAGCCAACCTACCATCTCTCACCTATCACCTTCCTTCCAAGAGCCACGTTCTCCTGCAAACTTATTGTGCCTTCAACAGTGAAAAGAAATACAGAAAAAAAAAACAACAACAAACCCACACCACACAAACCACACATGCCAATTTTGACTAAGACTCTCGTCCTGCTCCCTCTGAATTGAGCAGCACACTTAAGGAACAGGATTCAATGTTGTATTAGCGATACTTGAGTGCTTCATATTTGATAGCATTAATGAGACAGAAAGTGTTAAAAGGGAAGAAAACAAACCCTGGTGTGGACAGTTCAGATGGACAATAGAGATGTTTATTCAAATCTACATGCTTACCTGCAAGGGAGGGACCACTGCCACAGCTTCATGCTGTGCGAAATTCAGCCACCACAATCTTTATGAAATTACTCCAGAGCTCTCTGTGGGATTCTGTGCTCATCCTCATCTGTGTAAGCAAAACTTTAGGAAGGTCATGTCTACCTTTGCCTTAGAGGTCACAATCAAAGCAGTGTTTGAATTGCATCTTGTCTCTGAACCACAGCTTGGCTTCCCAGGATCATTTCTAACATGAAGAGGATGATATGAAGGTAAGTTACTGGGCCATCATATCTACAATTCTTCCCTTAATCTTATGCTTTGCTGCTTATCCTCTGATGCTTTCCCTTTTGTTCCCACATTTGCCATCTCTGCAAGTAGTTTAACCTTTTACAGAATATTTGCCTCATTCTCTCCTCCCCTTCTTTTCATCTTCCCTTTTCCCCCCACTCCACATACATCTTACAGAAAGGCTCTCCAATTTTAAATCACCCAATAATAAATTACGATCAAACTCAAAACGGGGCATCAGTAGCCACATAATCCCATATAACTGCAGGAGGCCTGATTCTGAGTAACCACTGAGGTCTCACTGCCCTTATTCTCCTCAATGGAAGGTCTAAGTCCAATCTCCTCACAGCATCAGGCCAAAAGATTCACCTGCTGCTACCTTATAAATAATTTAACAGGTATCTGATGACACACATTGTATCTCAGAACTATCTCACCTCCCCTCAGGTGTGGAGGCTTCTGCCTCCCTTTTCTTGACAACCATCCTATAAATCCCTTGGAGTTACTCTGTTCCCCTTCACTTCTTCCCTAGCACTGCTCACAAGCTCTCTCCTGGTGAAAGAGAGGAGTTGCAATGATTTCTCCTGGCACTTTGCTCTCCTTAGTCCCTCTGAGGGTACCCTGGACTTGTCATCTTGCAGGACACCTGCAGAGGAGGAGTATTGCACAGCCTCGGTTTGTCCTTTTCCCAGAGGCCCCAAAGCATTTGCAGGCTGCATGGCGAGGGGGCACATCCGATGTGCTGGCAATGTCACCGTGCTGAGCTACACACAGGGGCCCGAGGGCTGATCTGAAAGAAACAACTCCAAAACCTCTCTGCCTATGTCTGCGACACCATACCAGGATCTGAACAAACCAGGTACCTGATACAAAAATTTTAAGAAATTCCTAAAAACTACGCCAGTCTACTTGCTGCGTTCCCACCTGCAGAGAGAAACTTCGCTAGTAAAAAGCCTTGTTATGCAGAGTGCTGAGGGAAAGATGCATGTCAGATGGCTAACATTGTTTTTCCCTATGAAAAGAAGCCCTTGTTTAAATGGCCATAATCATAAAGACTTACTCCAGAGCACAACTTCAAGATGCGTGCTATATTCTCTTGGAAAGCTTTGACAATACTAGAGTACACTTATTTTTAGCTTACAGCATATATAGATACTATATATATCAATAATATATATTAAAAATAATCTAAAATAGATGTATAATGTATAAAGATATATATAATTATACATATCTATTACCTTAAATGCTTCTTTTACCTATACAGGGTTGGCCAAACTAGGAGAAAACAAGAAAACTCTCTGTAATAGGTGATATTGTTTTAAAGCCTGGGTGTCTGAAATTCACAGAATCACAGAATGTTAGGGGTTGGAAGGGACCTCGAAAGATCATCTAGTCCAATCCCCCTTAAAATTAAAATTGTTTAGGGTGTTTGAGTCATCAAAAGTTATCCAGTAGCAACAAATAGTTAGAAATATTACCAGAATTTAGGTGGTTTAAGTTATAAAAAAAAATATGTGCACTATTCCTAGTATTTGAACATACTATGAAAATTCAATTAAAGGTCTAATGCATCTGTAGTATATTTTATCAGATCAAAAAAGTCTAATGTACTCATTCAAAATAACTCAAGTACAGCCATTTTATTTCCAGTGGCTGAGGGGAAAGAAAAAAAAAGAAAAATCTAATTATTCTTTTCTCTCTTAGCTACTTGGGGAATAGCTGTCTCCCAGGGGTACAGCTGGGCTTTTTACCACAAATAGCATGGTACTTAATGAAAAATAAGTAATTTCTTAAAAAAATCTTTATTTCCATTTAGCTGTGGGGTAAGTGGGAGACAAAGCAAGTCAGTATCAGATTCAAAACAAGATTTGCACTTTCAAGAGATAAGGCACTGATCTGTATTACCCTAACACAATAGGGACAAGATGAAGAAAAATAAGTTTACAATACAGAGACAGTTAACACAGAGACATAAGATGACAAAATTAAAAATAAAATACATTTGGAGTTGTGCTATTACAATGCGGAATGGATTATACCAGCTGGGTCTATATCATCTTTTATTATACATTTGCATTTTTAAATAAAAACTGGCACAAGAATTGGTAATGAGTTCTGTTGAATATATTCCAATTAAAACAGCGAAGTCTTTTAGCAAAAACAAACAAACAAACAAAAACAACAAAAAACCACAACAAACCTAAAAGGCAGTTTCATGTGGGAGAAGGAAAAAAGGAACATTGAAAAAACGTGCAAAAAGTTGGGTATAGAGGAACTAAGAGATGCAAACTGCTATATAATTTCTTCTAAACAAACTCTTAATTTTACAAAATTCATTAATCTTCTGAACTGCATGCCTGGTAATTCATGTCCCCATTTGTTTTTCCCTTTCAGCAGAGTCCCCAGCTCCTAGAATAAAGCTGTCACTTCAGCCAGCAGGTGCTTTCATTCCCGCCTTCAACCTACAGCACTTATGACAAGAGATTAAGAAAAAAAGCTACGCCGGGCAGCCCAGGCTGGTGCGTAATGAACGGTTTAACCCTGGATAAACCTAATGACAAGTGTGGGTGGCTTTGATTGAAATGACAAGGCAGTTTGTCACCCGTTGCTCTGTCACAGAGATCAGCAGTGCCAGCATTTTCTGCTGAGTTGAGGGGAAAGCAGCCTGAAACTTGTGCATTTCGGAGGCCAGGCACAAAAGACATTGAAAACAAAAGGGGTCAGCCTCAGCGCTGAAACGTCTCTCTGGCACTAAACAAGTCAGCAGTGGAAGAGAAGTTGCTTCTAAGGTGCCCTTACAAGAAAACACCGCTGTCGCTGGAGATGCACAGAAAGTTTAAAACAAAAACACAAATGGATTGAGCTCTCTTGCTTTAAATTACCGAGAGACTTTTGATAGAGGTACTCGGCTGTTTGGTTTGCCTTCACGTGAAACTCCCAGTAGCAATCTACTTTACTATAGGGGTTGTGTTTAGCTCTCTGATGGCTCTTCAGTGCCCATAAAAGGGTAACAGCGAGACTTGATTGCTATCGTAAGTCATTAGATAGTCTTTAGGGCCCCAGCCCTCAGTCACTGTAGTTTTGGATGTGGTGTTAAAGGTCTAACTGCTTAAATATAGCAATTTTCCCCAAAAGTACCTCAGTCCTGCGAAGACTTGTATTTCTGTTTAATCTTAGCTTAAATTAGTGCATTAATTTCTGGACCGTATGAGATGCTACACAGACAGAATTCAAATAACGAAGTGACGAAGGCTGGTAAGGGGCACAGACACAGAAAGAGGCAGCGGCCACTTGCAGTTCATGTGGCAGATCAGTGACAGTCCTGGATCCAAACCCACCACAAATGGGAAAGGTATGTGACAGCACGGTATGACACCCAGCAGCAAGAGGCACTGCTGTTTTCCTGTGTAAGAAGGGAATTAATATCACAACTTCAGACCACGTGACATTACTGAACTTATCCATCGTACGAATTTGAAGACTGCGGCCTTACCGTGTTTGCATTTTCTACACCCACAGAGAGCTTTCCTGAAAGCCCCTCTGGTTCTTGCCACTAACTTAGCCTGGCAGGTCTAACGGAGAAGACATTCAAAACATTCTCAGCCTCTGTGCCAGGAGAAAATTTATGGTGCCTCTTCCGCTTCCCACTCTCTCCACTCCTTTTCAACACCTTGGAAAACCCCTGCCATTTTAAATTCACCTACCTTTTCAGCTACAGATACCAACATCTTGAGGTAGTCAACTGCTCATCATCTTGCAGCTTTACGAAGACCAGCAGCAGCCTTGCTGAGGGTTTGCTGCCCCACACTAATGCTGGGTTGACGCAGACCCACTATCCAGTCTCATGGCAATCCCCTGAGTACTCAATACCTTATTACTGCTCTTCATATGTATTTTGCTCGAAACAAAACAAAAATGCACTCCTCTGTTAAGATGCTGCCAGAAATAAGAAATAAATCAAAAAGGTGGATTGATACAATTCCTTCCACTGGAGCCTTTAATTTAAGGCAGCAGTTGCTGTATTGTCATTTCAAGAGAAAAACAGACTCAAAGCAAAAAGATTTCCCTTCTGGCCATAACACAACAATCTGTCATTTTGCTACAGAAGAACACATCCATGGCAGGTTTTTTGGTGGTTATTTTCATCTTGACCCCCTTCTAATGTCAGTTGTTGACGTCCAGCTCTCTAAAGGAAAAGCTAACTTTGCTGTTCACCTCCAATAGACGGTTGCTTAAGAGAAATCCTGCTGCCTTACTCTTGTGGTTTCCAGCATTCTCAGTAACAAAGGTAGTATCATAGAAAGATACTATCTTTTTAGCAACATCTCAAATCCTGTATCTGATGCTAAGTAAGGCTTCCCTTTCCCAACGCCCTTTCCATTTTAACCTAAACAGTAATTGATGAATCTCATTCACTCCTTACGTCCATGTTTTTTTACAGTTGTCCCTTTGTACCCTTCTGTATAGTAACATTTCAGCATCCTGTTATGAAGCACCAAATGGATTTTAACCATGTTCTAGGTCATGCTGCAATGTCTGGGCCTTTGCATGCTGGGTGTGGTACTTATGTTCTGTCAATCAGGTTTTGCTTTGGCTGATTTTTTTTTTTTTTTAATTTGGTGGTTTAAAAGATATGTAGAGTATCTTACTACTCATCTACTACATGCTTCAGCGCTGTATTTATCTTCCAATCCTTTTCATTCTTGCTGCAACAGCTTGTGTGGAGATACTTTTCTTATCTGAATGAGGGTTTCTATTTATATTGCTGTTTTCTTTCACAAATAGCAACATGAAAAACCTTTCCTTTGCTTTGGCTGAAAACTCATAATCAACGGTCCTGAAATACAGCTTTGCATAAACAATTTCTTGTCTGCTCTAGTCTAGTCTTCCACTCTATCACCCATCACGAATTCAGACATGGAAACATACTACAGCTAATGGCTAAAACAATTGGCAGTTTTATTGCTGTCTTTGCCAGAGACTTTCTGAAAGGCAATTAACCATTCTGTGCCCTGATTTACCCCTTTAGAATAGAAATTACAGGAACATACTACTTCAGAAGGGTAGTGCGAGGACCTATTAATGCTTATGAAGCACTTCAGGTTTCTAAGAAATCATTAGCTTAACGAAAGTACTATGATTAGTAGCAAGTGCTGATTCACTAAAAGATTTAAAAAGTCCATGCTGGGGGAGGAGAAGTTACCCGTGAGATGATAATTGCTCAACCCTGCTAGGAACACAGTTTGTTCTGCAGTGTAGATGGTGCCAAGCCACATTCCCAAATCATGTTACAGCCCAACCAAAACCAAAGGCTATCACATAATTCAGGGACAAGGTGAAGACACAATTCACAGCCTTGTCTATACTGCAAGACCAAAATGTGTCAGCCACACCGCAATGACAACTATAAAAAAGCTGATTTTGCAGCATAGCTTGACTGATTTTGCACAGTGGCTTCTTCTCGTCTGCTTTTCCCATTCTTATTCCAACACTGATACTTGTTGAGGTGCTAATAATGGTCAAAAGTCTGGTGTAGCCAACCTAGACTAATTTTATACACCAGGTGCAACACTCACAGAGTTTCTGCTACATGATGGTGGGTGTGAAAGTGACATCTCACACACTGAAAAGCGTGGCTTTGAGGCCTCTGTCTTTCCATGACCCCATCCAATCCGCCCACTAGCAGTGGTCCGCTTGGAGGAGAAGGAAAGCGACCGTGGCAATGACCTACACATTGGGGCAAGCAATGTGAACAGGCCTCTCTGATCGAAAGAGATGTATCAAAAGTGTATTTCCTTACGGCAGAGCATCACCCTACGCCTCCCTTATCAGATGGCACAACACATTAGATGTGTCTCCCTCCTTGTAGCCCAGTGTATCTCAGTCTTATACCTACAGCCAAGTAGATGGATGGTGCTGGTTTAATGGTTTCCTGTCTTCTTTCTCCTCTGAGAAACCAACCCATCAACACCTTTCCGGAGCTGACAGAATTGCCATGGTTGTGATCAACTGCCTAGGTATCTTCTCTCATAGAATCAAACATTTTATTGAAGTAGTATCAAAATAAGTACAGAAAAAACACTTTTTGTGGTGGGTGTTTTTGGTTGTTGTTTTTTTGTTTTTTATTTTTTCGTTTTGAATTCAACAGACAAGTTGTTTGCATTTGATGGTATTATAACTGCAGAGGCAGTTATTGCTATGCTGCAGACTTCAGACTTGTTATGAGTCAGGAAACTGGGTTTTGGTGTAAATTTTAGAGCCTGCACATCACAGACCTGCCCTATGTTCTACTTGTAAGCTGGCTAACAGAGGTCATCGACAATAAAAATTCAGAAATTAAACATATTCATGTGTATTATTGTTTTACAAAGTCAAGCAAGAAGGCTGCTGAAAAGCCCTTTCTTTAAATTTAATTGCACCTACCACTGCTCTTCCTACACCACTGACAGTTCGGAGAGCCTGTGTATGAAAGGACTTCACCAGGAAAAAAATCCTGTGTCTCACAGTTCCATTAAAAAATACTGTACTATTCCTTTCTCCACTCTCAGTTTTAAATTCTCCTGAAGCAGCAGTTTTAAACAGTTATTTTTCGTTTATTATTTTCACCACTAAAAATAAATTGCTGCTGAAATATAGCATTAGATTCTAGAGACTGGGACACATGAAGCCAACCATAATAAAAAAACAACCAACCAACCAACCAACAACCTAATTCCACACCAAACAGAAAAAAAATTGGAGAAAGATCAGAGGAAGGGGTAGGTGCAGCTTTAGAGGAAGAAATTAACTGCTTACATAACCACTTGCACATATTCTTCTCATCTAAAATACACAACTTATTGAATGTACTTCACTAGATTATATGAACATCATCTGAAACAGAAAACCCAGCAAGCAGGTCAAATCATTATTTTATCCTCAGTAACAATCATTTAGTTCTTCCATTCTAAATTCTTCTGCCACGAGGTTTGAGGAAAGCTGTTTTGATTCTTTGTATTTTCATTTCCCAATCTGTCCTTCATGGATAATAAAGCAAACCTGACCATACTGAGAGACTGAGACAATTTTGTTCTCTCTCAAAGCTTTCTTACAGCAGGGAAATTACACATTTCTCTAAAATAATATCAAAGGTGTTACTCCTAGCAGGCTCTTTTTATTCAACAAATTCAATATTTTAAAGCCAGGAAGCTTGCCAGCCCTTAACTTGCAATAATGCAATTCTTAAAGGTGACAGGAACACACACAAAGTCTTTTTTTTTGTATTAGAAAGTTGTACTGTATCTGATCTTATTTTTCAACAACTATGTTAACATTATGCTTCACAGACCAGGGCAAACTGGATGTTATCAAACAGTATTTCCCATTTCATTAATATTTGTGTTAGCCAAGCAAAAACTCTTGTGGTTTAGTCAAGACCTGTATATCACTCTAATACATATATACCTTAAAGAATTTGGCTTAATTGTAGCAGTTCTTATTGAGACTACACCTCCTGTGTGAATTAGATAAGGTAACTGGTCAGTCACCGTGATCCCAGATTTGTATTAAAAAATAGCAAGTGAATAAATAAGATGAATAATAAATAACAACACAAATAGGGTCTACAAGACTTTCTCTCAGATAGGGTGAATAAGGCACCTGGAAACTAGCTGACAGAATAAATATTGAAATTACAATTTCATACTGGGAAGCTGAATCAGGACAGAAGAATCTTTAATACATATATGGATCATCAAAGGAGAGAAGTTTGTGTTGCTCATTCAAGAAGTGACTTCAAGCAGAGACGAGGTTATGAGCAGCATGTCAGGTTGGATGGATACGTGGGAATAACTGACTTGCACTGGACAGATGCAAGACGTTACATCTGTATGTGTAGGAGAGCACACAGCGATGTACACATAGTATGGTCAGAGAAAGACAAATACAGTGAAACTTTAAAAGGTACTTATGAATTCACATTTCTGGATTTCCTGATTTCTTGTTTGGATTTTCAAACCATTTAATAGCAGTCTTTACTATTACAGAAACAAAAATATATCTCAGATATGTCACTGGTGGGCAAGTAAATAACTAGAAAGATATTCCCACACTTCTGGCTCATCAAAGACAAAATCCAGGTAGCACTCAGCAAGGTAAAGGAAGGAAGGAAGACAAACAGAGGAGGTCCCAGCACCAATGGCACTCACTATCTTTGAAATAGTAATGTCAAGCTTAAAAAAGAAATAGTCTGTTATTCCTGGCATGCGCTGAGAAAATACTGTTCCCCCCACCTTGGGCTGCATGTGTGTAATAGCAGAAATTCACTTTTCTATAACTGCTGTTTATCTGATAACAGATGAAAGATTATGAATAGATTTTGTCATTTTAATACATACGCATATAGTGGTAAACAAACTCTTTTCATCATCTTTGATCCTCATTAAATCTACATTTAAAAATGGCTTCAATAATAGAAGCAAAACATTTTCATGCTAATATACCAAATAGCACATATGAACATAACAGGTTTGCGTAGATCTGCTTGGGACACGTGCTTACAAACATATCCATGCATTTTTGTCCTGGTCTCCACACATACTCTTGTGCAATGTCAATAGTATCTGTGTATCCAGCCATTAACTTATATTGCATAAATATATCTGTACTATGCATACCTCTCGAATTTGTAAATAGGAACAAAGGATTGAGGGAGGCCTCTTGGCAAACTGACTTTTGCTCCTACAGTCAGCCATCTGAAAAAGCCCATTCCATAAACTCAAACTGTTCCCAAGTAAGAACTCAGTTTCTGCCCCCTTTGCCCCAAGAATAACCTGTGTCAAAAGTATTCTGATAGTGTGAATCCTTCTGCTGATCTCCCTGAAATAATTCAGCAACCAGTTCATAGCTATTTTTCATAATGTGTGCTCTCATTTTCATTTCATCCTCTCTCCTCACAGTCTATTTTAGACAGCAATCATCATGCCTCCCAAACCCTCTGCACAAATACACAAGTGGGTGTTCTTTTACATGCTATATACAGATGTTGAAGAGGCAATGTTTTGATAAGCTATACGTAAGCTCCAAAGTGCTGCTTGCCTTTAGGGCTCTATTGCCAAATATTTCACTTTCCCTCCACCCTTCTCAGCTCAAGACCCCAAGACTGAAAGGCTTTGGGAAACAAACAAAAAAAATTCCAAAGTAGCTTTCAGACAAGTTCATACCCCTCTGGTTTTCACATATGACACAGATAATAGATAAGTGCTATGCACTGAACGTTTTCCAAGCCACATTACAGACATTTCAGCTCTGCTGAAGTATAGCTCCCCTTAGGCAGCTTCGCCTCTCGGAAGCCAAAGACCAAGGAGCTCAAGACCGAGGTGCTCTACTCAGCACCTGAGGCAAAAGAGGCTACACACACCGAACAAATAAACTACAGTCAGTCCCCAAAGGGAGCCCTTGCCTTGTTGCCTGGTTAATAGTTAATGTGCAGGGCAAGTCCTCAGTCGCCGGGAGCAATCTGCGAGAAACGCAGCGTGCAGTTATAGGCAGAGAGACAGCCAAGAGCTGAACTTCAATGTCTACTGAAATAGTGAGAACTGTTTCCGCTAAAAAGAATGTTTTAATTAGTCCAAATGAGATATCTAGGCACAACAACCATCAGGTCCTAGCACAGGTGTTCTCGTGGGAGTAAAAGGTGGCTAGAATAATTGTTCAAATGTATTCGCAATCCCAATACTGCAGTCTCTAAACTATAACACTCAGGCACCAAGCAGCTTAAACACCATCACGTTAAGAGCTACACCAGCATGAATAGTGACAGCATGTGTGTTCTGCATGGAACACAATACATCTTTTTCATCAATAGAGCACATTCCCTAAAGAGTTCAAGATGCTTTGGAAACGTGAAATAACACACAGCCTGTACAGGACATTATTTTTCCTCCTTCTCTCCACTTCAGGAAGGATAACGGCACGTCCATAACTGCGCTTTTACTTTTTTGTTTCTCTCATCAGTTCAGTTGAATCTAGAATGATAAAAGTTTTTCAAAGAGAAGGAAGGAAAAAGGTTGGCCATTCCGCCAATGCAAGCGAAGGCTGTCCTGTAAGCAGTAAAGGTCACTGCGAATATAGTAGCAAATTAGACACAGACACTATTTTAATTTCCTATATATAAAAGACACTACACTGGAAGATCTTAAGGATACGCGATAGATCTCAATTTTCAAACCACCACCATGAAATACACAAATAAACCTCTCTGTTGATTAATCAAATACTAAAATAGAGTATAGTCTTCAGGACCATGTGTGTTAACACTTTAAGTGTTACTTGCATATCAGCAATCAGATAAGCAAATTAACAAAACAATTAATAGAGCGGCTGATCTTGATTAAGCTTGGACACTGGTTTATTGGAAAGCCCACTCACATTCCAGTGGCTTTGTAAAGCTTACACAGTAAGTCAGCCACAATTAAAAGTACAAAACCTGCAACCCCATTTTTCACTTTTCTTGCTTTATCTAAAAAAATTAACACTGTTTCACTAAGGGGAGAAAGACTTCGTAGAGCAGTAAGGATGATAGAAATTGTCAGAATTATCTACAAATCCTTCAGACAAGATCTCAAAGTTCAGACTTCACAATTTGAAAAGTTTACATCCGTTCATACCGATTTTTCTTAAAATTGTAATAGCGATCTTCCTAACCAGACAGATTAAAAAGCACCAGAAGCTACTTTAAAAATATTCAGAACTACAACAAAATGGGATAATGGGGAGCTAATCAGAAAACACTGAAAATGAAAACATCAAAACAAAACTGCTTTAGGAATTAAATATTATT
The DNA here is from genome assembly GCA_013399365.1 of Pampusana beccarii. Lineage (NCBI taxonomy): Eukaryota > Metazoa > Chordata > Aves > Columbiformes > Columbidae > Pampusana > Pampusana beccarii. The sequence continues at coordinate 624,127 of VWYH01001492.1, forward strand.
TAACTGCAGACTTCAATAAAACCACTTCATAAAATCATTCATATATGCAAATTGACAAATAAAAGTTAGATAGTATGGCTGGAGGCACTCTTTACCTCGGGTATAAGATACCCTCTAACTATGCATGACGCTGAATGCTACTATGCTTTTATTATAGTATGATCCTGAGGCTTCAAAGGAGGTGAAGACCCCACTGAACCCAAAGGCACAGAATGAGAAACTGTCTTCTTTCCAAAATGTTTGTATACATTGCAGTCATTATGGAGGCAACAGCAGCTCACAAAAACATAGTTAAATTGTTTTTCAACTAGCTGATAACAGCGCGTTTCCTTTGGCATAGGTCTTCGTGTGAGCTGCAAAAATCTCGCTGAGCAGTTTGGTAAATGCCCAAGCAGTTTGTCTAGAGTAAAACGCCTGCTGACACCACTGGGGACCTGCCTAAACAAGACAGCCAATTTCAAGCTAGTTTAGGTATGTTTAATTGAGAGGCATTTACTGAAACACTGACATGACCCAATTAGAAGGAGAAAGTTTGACAGAAATTAAATACTACCCCCACGTTACTGTTACAGCATGTAGACAGCACATTTAGAGCTGAAGCTACTTGCCAAATATTTTTAACTACCTGAAGCCCTCTTTTCTGGCTCCAGATAATCCTCTTCAAGAAAGGTCAGCACATGTGCTGGGTTTTCTCAGATTGCCTCTTCTGATCATATTTCACATCGCCGACTCCCTCAGATCCCTGCAAATCCTTAAGATTTACTAGCCTAGGACCTTCTTCTAAATCTTCCAGTCCTGTATAAATACACATGGTTTCAGAAGTGGCAGGATCATCAATATATAAGCATATATTATCAGTACTCGTATTGATGTTATTCTTATGTACCCGTACATAAGAGAGCTGCATCACGTCTATGCCCCAGTTTGCCGACAGTCTCACACACAGGACGCTGCTTAGGGATTCTGGTCGTGCCGAAATGCAATCACTACTAAAGAGAGCACAGCAACTTTTGCAAGGATTGATAGGGAAACTTACATACGCACTCCACACTGCAGCGCTGCCCCTACTATAAGGCTCTGCAAAACATGTAAGAACATCGTTAAGTCTTCTGCAGAACAAAAATACACATACTCCATTAATTGACTGCAAAGGATTAAAGCAACCACATAAAATACTACAATTGAAATTGAGATTAATTTTCTTTTTTATTGTATAGGTTTATCGAGGTAACACTTGTTCACCACAAACACTTCCCAGTACATCTTCTGATGGCATATTAATTAGGGAATGTTTCCAGACTCACATTAGAATTTCTCATCAAAACCAGTAAACAAGCGTTTCTCGAATGGCTTAGCATGTGGGAGTCCTGTTCAAGCTCCTGATCTGAGTCAGACACAATAAGAACTTGAATCTGGGTTTCCCTTCTCACAAACACAGAATACTAATTGCTCACAGACTTTGGTGTCTCACAAAAATACTTCGGAGAGGTTTGGTTTACCCCAGTGGAAAACAGGGGGAAAACAAACAAACAAAAAAATCTTGCAAAAAAGAAAACTTTGCAGAAAGTTTCTTCCCTTTAAGCTCTGTTTTAAACCGAATGTTCGTTCTACTAAAGCCATCATGTCTAACAAATACACATTTAGCCCAAGATGTAAAAAGAAGAGCAACAGAGAAAGGGGGCAAACCTGTTAGCTACTTCTTTGCAGCTGAGAAAGATAAAATCAGATAAAAACATCTTAGAAAAGATGTCACAATAAGATAAGGCTGAAGGTTCATATCTGTAAGTTCTTTAAGAGAGTTATAAAAAAAAAATCATCTCAAGCCTGAAAATTTGCTGCTGCTGCTGCTTTTCCATCAGAAGAGACATAGCTAACAGCAGCAATAAATGCATTATAGCGCTGCTGGGTTTTGACGCAAGTAGTGAAATAGCATTCAAGTTATTAGAAGACAAGACATTAATTTAGCTGCATGAATAGACAGGAGAAGAGAAATTCCAGTTCTGTGTAGTTCACATTAATACTGGAGATCCGAAATTTAAGAGAGAATTGCAAACAAGGTAAATTAAACTGCTTCTTCTAGAGAGAAGTATTTTTTGTGAGAATCTCATGGGGTTTTTTAACAGTTAAGTCAAGGAGAAACAGTGGGAAAGGTGATCAAAACGCACCCTTAAAAAAACAGTCAAGTAACAAACCCAGTATGCCTAACTTTTCACGTTTCATTATATTTTAGGCCAGGCTGCTGCAGAAAAAACAAAAAAACTCTTGAAGATCTGTAGTTATTTTCAAACTTCTGGGGATGGACCGTAGTTCTGAAGTTACAAGCTGTCTTCATCAGAATTTTAGATCACATCTAAGACAGCATTGTTAAGCATCTGGGAGGGTAGTTGCCTTAAAACTACTCTGACTTCTCTTGCAAACTTTCTCTATAAAGAAAATAGACAATGTTGTGTGCTATTGTCAATAAAACTATTCCTAATTTGCAAGGGAAAAATAAATCTATATTCTCAGCAAACTGTATTGCGCTTGATGCAGAAAGTAGAAGCCATCTATCAAAACTGGAGATGAAAAAAAAAACAATCACTCCATGCAGCACTTTGGGCTTTCAAGCAAGTGCATTTTAGGGCTCGCCGGCAGCCTACGGCCACCCCTCTGTGCCTTGATGTGCACAGACCAGCTGCTGCCCTGTGCGGTGGGCACCGGCGTTCGCTGTGTAATTCTGCTCACACACAGCATGGTGTGCGTGTGTAGGTAAAGCTCCCATCACCTCCCTGCTCAAATAGACGCGGGTCCTGCTGAAAGCACAATTAAAACTAATTTTACCGAAAGAGACTTAGATTTTTTATTATTTTTTTTCTTTTTAGATGCTTAATTTGAGAAGCTAAATTCCAGAAAGCCTTTACAGCATATGTTAGATGCTCAGTTTCTAAAATAATTGGAATAGTGTTTGATCTTCTGCTTGAAATCCAGATGAGTTAACTTTGCTTATCTTCTCTGGTCCACTGGTATAATCACACTCATAGTACATGAATGCTCAGTTTTACATTTAAAGATCAATAGTTTCAAGAAGTTACAAATAAAGCAATTTGTGATGGGCTATTACTCCTTTTCCTTCTCAGGAAAAGGGAAATCAGAGAACGGTTGTTGAAAACGGTGGGTTAATGTCTTTTACTTTCACCAATTCTCTTTAAGCTTACCACGTGCAAAGATTTATTCTTACACTTTATTCATCGGAAGAATCCCCCAGCAAAACTTAAGCAGAGAATTTACATGTCGATAGAGAGACTGAAAGAGCCAGAAGCCCATTACTACTGGAGGTAGTTAATGTTACAGGTAAAGAAATAAATAAAATAAATGTTACAGGTAAACGAGGAGAAAAAATTGCAGGTAACAAACAAGCATGAGGACAAACCTATTGCTAGTGTAAGCCTCCAAACTCAGTTAATTATCACATGGATTACTTTGTGTTGTATTTGTAACTCTTCAAATTTCAGACTAAGTGCTGAACCAATATTAATAGCAAGATTTTTTTTGCATTTCCTGAGAAATATGAAAATAAAAACTTATAATAAAAAAATCAAACAGAAAAATGTGTACTCACATTACTTCATACAGTACCACCCCTGAAAACCTTCCATTACAAATTCCCTTAGCAGGTTTTAATCTAATAATGTCTGAGACTTGAAGAATGAGTTCACCTGTGCACATTAACTCAGCATCATACCTTTGGGTAATAAACCACAAAATAACATAAAACAGCAAATGAATCCCGAAAATTAGCAGCAAGTTGTTAGGAAGAAATCCGTAGACTTGAAATAACATTCTTTTAAAACTTATCAAAATAAACTAACTAGATACAAGACATTTTAGGAACAGAGCAACTATACTCTTAGTAATTAATAGGATTGTTTGCTTGTTTTTTAGAAATTGCCTTTATCTTAGGTAGATTTTTTTTTTGTAAGATATCAATTATACAATATTTCTCTCTCTCTTTCTCTCTCTCTCTCTCTCTCTATATATATATATGTATATTTCCCCCTTCCTTCGGAACATGATTCTTAATACAACTTTCAAGACCTTATTCTACTTTTTAATCTTCAGAAATGCACCTGCGTGCTTACACGAAGTGCTGCTGAAGTTTTCTTACTTACATAAAAGCCCAAGATGATGATACCATGCAAATTCACATCATGGAGAGAGAAAGAGAGAGAAAAAGAGAGATGACTCCACGTAATTCCAGTAAGACTTCTTTCTTGCAACTGACGACTGGACGGGAAACAATGTAAATTGCAACAACACAGAGCAGATGGACACCAAAATGACTTCTACCAAAGATTTGATGTTGAGTTTTTGACTGAAGCTTGCTGATATGCAACCAAAAAAAGAAATCTGATATTTTAGTAATTATATAGCTATCATGCATAATTTGATAAGAGTCAACATTTTCCTCTGCAAAGCTTTAAAATTCCGCTGTATTATTGTGAGCTATAAGGTTCCGACCCAGGAATCCAACTTACGTATATTTTTTATAGACATCATTCAAACCATTCAGCTATTTCTGAACAACAAAACAAGCATTTGATAACTAGAAACGGGCAGCACCTAACATTAGGAAGCTGATCTCTTTCACCAAAATGACATTTCCCGAAGAGCATTCGAAAAGTGACATTGTCACACTATGCCAAAATCTTGCTTCAAATCCATCTGGTGAGTAATAAATTATCGTTTGTTAATTGTTAGTTTGAGATGAATTCTGCAATAACTAATTCAAAACAAGTGTTTTGCAAACAAAGTATCTAATTAGTTTGGGCCCCGCTCCCATACGCGGCTCCCTGTGCAAAGAGCCTCGATCCACTTGCAGGATCTGTGCAAATACGAGGGTTCGCTTGACCCATCCCAGAGCTCCCAACTGGATGCTGCTCTGTTTTACCCCTCCTGCGCCTCAGTTCTCTTTGTGAGGAGACAGACAGCACGCAGAATCGGAATGAATTTACAGTACATACTCATGCATTAAATATTTGGGAAGCGTTTTTATAAATATCTGGCTCTGTTTATTTCAGGTTTGGCTGTCATGCAGATTACAGCAACAATCTTAGCGAAATGAATGCGAAACAACCATGCCTCTGGATGCAACAAACTGTTTATAAAATCTGGATGAATAACGAGAAAACAGTTTTTTAGTCGCACTTCTTTCCTTTATTCAATGTCAAATGCACCCTTACCTGAAATAAAACACCACCCAAATTAGTATTCCCTCGTTAATTTCATGGGTATCGATCGCATCTTATCCCATTAGAAAAGCATTTCAAACCATTACTCTTTTTTTTTTTTTTAATAATAAAATTTGTTTGTTTTTACTATTCAAATTTTGATGTTCTTAGGAAAGCTTCTCTAATTCTGAATGTTTGATGTGCTTTTTTTTTTTTTGACCATGAAACTATTTTCAGTGCTTGCCAACCACAAGCATTGCAGCATCCTGAGGCAGTCTGGCCTATCATCCCTTAAAATGGCAATTGCCTTTAAAAAGAAAAATAATTGTAAGTGACAGGTTATATAGCTAGTTTGCTCTTTTCTGTTTCTGGGGCCATGCAGACTTGCATTTTCAAGGCTTCCTTTACAAGCTAGAAAACATGACTAGGAAACTAGAAAAGTTTATTTGTGGTGTAAGTTAAGATTTTCACTTAAGACAACAGCTTGAATTTTAAGTAAATTGTACATGGTGAGATATCTTAAACAACAACAACCACTGTCACTCAAACACAACCAACCAAAAAAAAAAAAAAANAAAAAAAAAAAAAAAAAGGAAAAACAAAAACACAGATGTTGACAACCAGACACCCTCTAGACTTATTCAGTGTTTCCTAGTACAGTTTATGCTCTCATTTATTGAAAATTTTCCAACCTTTTTCCCTTGTCAAGTCCATCAAATTCTGGTTTGGTATACATTTCACCTCCATATTCTCTGAGTTTTCAAAGAGTTGTGCTACCATTGTTGCTTCTCCTTCACTTAAAAATATAACAAATTTAAAATGTTCTGCTACTCAGAAAGAGTCAGGATATAGATGTTTCCATTACAATTACATCCCGTGAAAGAAATAGGCCAAATAGTACAAGCATTTCATCAGGCTTCGGAACCTGCTTGCCAGAAGCACAATGTTTAATATACTCTCACATACCAAAAGCCCGTGAAGATGAAAAATTCCAAACTTGTTCTTCTTCTCGTAAGACCTCACAGACATACATAACTAAGTATTGAAAACAAAATTAATAAAGGGCTTCCGAAGGCTGATGGTTTGTTCTGAGGAAGCTTGTAGAGATTCAAGCATTGCCAATCTATATGGTTCAAAACTCGAGATGGCTTCTGTTCCTTAAACAGACACCAGCGCTTGTCATCTCTGAGGCTTAGGAGCTACATGTTTTCACTTCTATTTTTAATAGCTAAATTGTCAAAGGACTGAAAGAACTACACATTGGTAAGTCTAACGTTCACAAAGATGGATATATCCGTTGTATGTGGCTAAATACACGGCTTTGCACTGTCTCCCGAGATCTGTGCATTTGAGTAGACTGGAGAACTGCAAACTAAGCTTTTCATTTGCCTGCACATTTTATCTGTTATATGTGGAGTTATAAATCAGTTGCATAGGACAAAGTGGAGTTTAATGCCTTCATTGCTTTCCTGAAAAACAATAATCTGATTTGGACTCCCATATTTTAAAAATATTACGTATTTTTTTAAAGGAGCAGAATGGAATTTGATTAAGAAAACAATACTAAGAAACACTCAAAATATTACATTATACGATAATGGAAATCAGAAAAATCTGCAGAATTTCAGCTTCTCAAAGACTCTGGAAGAGCATAAACGGTTTTCTTAATGCTAAAAAGAAACATCAGCGGAACTTCAATTTAGCTATCGACTGAAATTGTATCGGTAGGAGAGTGAAAATCAACAATATGCATACAAGTACACACACACACACAGAGTAAATATCTTTAACAGGATAAATATTTTATGTATTTTTAAGAAGTTGTATCTTCCATTCACACCACCCTAAAAACATATTGTCTTGCCAGAATTGCTGATGCGTCTTACAGTTCTACACACAATATAGACATTCAAATATACGATGAACTGGACAAGTGGAGGGGGATTCAATGGTTATGTGCAGCTGTGCAGCAAGTATTTTTTTTCTTCCTTTTTTAAGCAGTTTGTTAACAGTTTGGAGCTAGTAAGAAAACAACTTATTTTTTAATAAATATATGTATTTTTTTCCTTGCTTGTAGGTTCTCTTATCGTGCTAGTCACAATTCAAGTTTGTGTGAATAACAGAAAATGGCTGTCAAAAGCATTCTCACATGAACATTCACTCATAAATCAACTTCTCGTCCCCTTTAGGCTGCTAGTGAACCTCCTATTTTTACCCCACTTCGGCTTTTTATCCACATAGTCTTACTTAAGAACACACATAGGAGAAATATAAATATATTTTCAGATAGCTTTCCCTATTTTGTATGTACTTCCCATCTAGCGCACATGAAAAACCAAAAGGAATCCGATCGTTAACTTGTTACTTTACTCATTAGGAATTTTGGTTGGAAGGGTTCAGACAGAAAAACTTACTCTATAACAAGCTGTAGAGAATTGAATATAGCACTGCAAGAGCTCAACAAATGTCCCGTTGCAAAGAAAGGCTACATTTGCCTATATTTTGTTCCATTCACAAACACGTCAGTTAATAGTTTTTTCCATGAATTATTAATGAATCATTGTGAACAGGCAGGAGAAAAAGGAAATAAAACATGCAAAATTAAGCCTTTAGATTTTTTTTCTTCCCTAGGACTAACAAGAATTCAGCTAGAAGAGCTTAAGACAGTACACAAGGGCATAGGGACGTTAGCCAAAACAGCCTGTATTTACTGGTTCGCGTTTCCCAGATCAGCTTGTAAACAACTTCGAGTTTACAAATCTTGTAGTCTGTGAACCTGCTAAGTCATCTGGTAAAAGGGAAGGAACAAATGAACCCTAAGACCCATTACCTGTCCATGAACCGATTGTAAAAAGGCTCCTCGCATCATGACACCCAATGGGCAGAAGACACAGTTATGCAGAACAGCAAGATTGTGAAAAGAAGCTGTGCAAGTAATATCAGCCAAAGGCTGACATGTTTTAGTTTCCGCAGAGTTAGCAAAAAACAGGACACTGTCCAAATCTGTTTAGCAGATGATTCTGAGAAAAGTGGTTTTGTAAATTAGTGAAAAACAGGGGAGGACTGTCTTGGAAGAACCCTCACATATGTATTTACATACATATGTGTGTTGTGTATTTGTACAAATCAAAGTGTCATCTCAACAGCTTTAAAAAAAAATGTAATTCTACAATATTGTCCACAGCACTGTTTTATTGCCATTGAAGTCTGTCATACTTGAGACTAAAAGCTCTGTAAACTATACAAAGATTTTTCTCATTTTAATTGTGATATTTGGGTAGAAGTCTTTTAATATTCTTCTTATGTTTCAATAAACAACATGATTAATCAAGTTAAACTTCCAGATATACACTTTCGTACCTTTGAGGGGGGAAACATGGATAAGTACATGTGTATATGATATGGCTTCCCTCTGTAATTGCTCCAAGGCCAAGTCTGAGCATTCTGAAACTTGTGGTCTGGTGTCAATAACTCAAAATTTGCATCAGAATTTGTGGCCCATCTCTAGAATTAGTTATTTTAAAACAAAATTTTTCTCATGCTTGGCATATTTACTTCAGTAAGCAAAAGATCAAAATGAAAGGCTTTGCAAGTTCATCAGTCCCAATCTTGGTAGCATCTTTCAGTTGACCATCTGAAGAATAAGCACAAACCACATTATAGTGAAGTAGAATGAACTCACTGCAAGGTGGCATACAGCTTACTGAATCTCTGTCCACTTTGACCTTGTTTTATGAAAAAAATAAAAAAAGTTCAACCTAACAAGGCTTGAAAACACTCCAGGCCGCAGCACATCTTTGGTTTTTCAGCTCAGAGCTATGAACAGAAGCAATCTGTTCGGTCTCATATTTGAACTAAATTCATGGTGATCTTACATTTTCATTACTGCACATTTTGCAACAGTAATGTAGCAACAATTCCACACATTTCGTGCTACATTTCTTTTATTCTACCTATACTCTTAGGCTAAATACTATTATTCTTCCAACTATTACAGGTATCCAATCAAAAATACTTCCCCCTCAAATCCACAGGCAACTATCTCCAAACCAATGGCAACGGTGGCCTGTTCAACATTGGATCCCATGTATTTTTTGTGAGTGTGAATACCCCTAAGGGCTTTGCCCCAGATATCCCTATAGGGCTACCTTTACCCATCTGCAAACATTTTAATGTACTTTTTTCAATAAAAGTTTTATGCTAAAAATGTACACATAGGAGCCTGAACTACTGATATCTTGTGACAGATTAAAAAAAAAATCTTCGTGTGTTTTCTCTTTTTACAGACGCATTTTGACTCCATTTCTGTATCTTTGTAGCCCTGTACACATCTATGGATACAGAGCAATGTAAAAAACATAAGTACCAGAAGCATCGTCCTAAAGCACATGATCATACTTCGGTCTCAGGAAGGGAGAGAGGCCCAGAGGTTGAGTGGAGGATGAGCAGAAGGCATGCCTACCACACAGCATAAGGCTCTGCTTAAAATCCCCCTGACATGTAGCCTCTACAAACTACCAGAACTGGTCCCCCCCTTAGCAAGTGGCTAAGAAACCCTTTGCTGATTTCCAGAAAACTTTCAAATAAAAAGTCTGTGGCAGTAACCAAGGCCCTTCTGTGTCAGTAAGGGTGGTGTGTTAAGTACATTCAGGGTGTACGTTGTGGGGAAAACTCTTCCGGTGAATTTCGCTTTAATACATGCTCAGGCTTAGCTTACTAATATTGGCTGACTTCTCCAAACTTAGGCAAAGGCTGAGCCCTTTTCTGGATGTAAACTCAATTTTCTTGCTCTTTTGCCCTACAAACCTACTAAGAAGCACGGTCCTCTCTCCCGAAGTTAACATGACTTTTGAAGATGTGTGCATGCCAAAGCTGCTTCACTTTCTGCCCAAGCAGGGCCAGTGTATCCACCAGGACTAAATATATAAAGGTAAAAATGAGTTCACTTTACACTGTCTAGCAGGAACAAGCATGAAGGCAGAGACACAAAAGGAAGGACCCTGTCCTTTTTCTCATCCACCTACAAGCCCCTTTTCCCAGCCAGCCGTACATGCGCTCTACTGGAAACCAGCCACCCAACGTGCCATTACAAGCCACACCAGCTCCGATTTTACCTAACTAAACTAAAAGCCTCTCTTGTGCAGATTACTGGAAGTGACTAAATGTTCGTTATTGTCTCAAATTTCCCCTTCCAAATTGCAAGGAAAGCTGCTCAGATGAGGGCTAAGAGCCTTATTTAATTACGAGTTGTTCAGTTGTGGCAGTCGCTCCGGCAGCAGAAGAGGCCACACACTGCCAGCAATGGCTGTCCTCACCTCCTCCTCCTCCCTGCCCACCAAAATGGTGGCGAACACACCACAGAAACAAAGCACTCCATCCCCAGAAGAGCTTTAAGAGTGCCCCTTGTAACAGAGAAGCCCGCCTTACCTGTGACCGGGAGCCGTGCCTGCAGAAGGGCGAAGATGGCGATCCTCCTCCACTTCATCTTGCGATGCTGGGGAGCAGGAGGCCGTGGGGCGAGGACGAGAAGAGGCACCTCCACGGGCTTTGCTCGTCTGACGGCCCCACAGGAAACTCAGCTCCTATGAGGGCTTTGGGAGTCCACCTGCCGGCAGCGCTGCCGAAGCACGCACCCTCCTCTGCCTCGCAGCCAGGCTGCCGCTGAGGTTTACGCTGGGGTTTCCTTTCGTACTTTTTTTTTTTTTAATTTCTTTCTTCTTCCTCTTTGCAAAATGTTTTTTTGTTGGTTTTGGTTTTGTTTTGTTTTCCCAGTTTGTCTGATGGTTCCTAGGTCATCCCAGTTGGCAGCTGCCAATCTCTGCACTGGGACTAGAAAGCCTATCCGTTATCAAATTTGGCCAGACTTAGAATCATAGAACCACAGAAGCGTTTAGGTTGGAAGAGACCCTCAAGATCGTAGAGTCCAACTTCAAAACGGATATTAGATAACTATGCCCAGCGTGCAGTGTGGCACAAATAGAAGTTTAAAATTGTAAGTTACAGCCACCCTTGAACCAGTATCTGACTAAACTGGTAAAGCTATAAAGCTCGTTTCTAAACTTAATTGAAATACGGCCTTACCACATGCAACTGAGAGTTAGCTGCTCTCTCAGGGCTGTGGGGTGGCCAGCACCAGGAGAGCTGGGTTCTGCCCCTCTTTGCAGACAGCATCTGCAGGATCTAAAACATCAACACAACTGGCCCTGCCTTTCGCATTTCAGTCATACCCATCTATGCGATGGAGACGTCTTTTGATGTGAACACACCACACCTTTGCATTTTGAAAGGGTGCCAGCACATGCAGAGGTCTGGAGCTATTTTGTCCCCCAAGCCACTGCAGCCCATAGGGAAGGGAGCCCGCGTCATCTCCACAGGAGAGCACAGGGTGGATCTCCTCCTCGCTCGGCTTGGAACAGAGAGCTTGGCAGCCTTTAGGTATGCATGCCACTCCTTCCCATGGAATGGGCCACAGGATTCAACCTTCTTGCTGCTTGAAGCTATCCCCCAGCCACAGACTCCAAGGCAGACCCGTGTGCCTTCAGGAGCAGGACGAATAGTTTGAAGGTGTCTGCAGTCTGGGAGCTAAGAAGGTTTTCCAACCCCATGTTGCAGGCTCGCCCATGAACGTAGTCCTCGGAGCCACACAAACCCAAGCAGCCGCGCCAGCGAAGCCTGGTTTCTCATGCGTCCACATTCTCCATCCAGCACGATGACCACTGTGTCTCCCACATTGCCCTAAGCCCCTGCCACCCCTTGGCTCTCCTAGACCTGGCTCTGTGGGGCTGGGTGGCTGGGCACACAGCCCTGGGTAGCACATGTGTGTACTGACTGACTAGCACAGCATGGAAGTGAAAATGGCCTAGTTTTTCTGCTGCTCTGAGGAAACGAAGGTCACTCCAGCTAGCTACACACAACCACAGGTACGAACAGGTTATGTTCCAGCCTCCTTTCCTTAGCTGAATCGATGTTGACCCCCGCCAGACCAAAAGTGGTTGGGGTGGTGGCAAGCAGCAGGCTGAGCCAGGAGAATCTCAAGGTTTGCTTCCTCGTGAAGCCAAGCCAGTGACCAAACCAGATGGCATTAAAGCAGTGTTCCATAGGTAGAGGTGGATAACCACAGAGGCAACAGAACAAGCACGCTTTAGCAGCAACTCAGAAAATGTCACTCTGGAGAACACTGCGCACTATGAGCTGGAAAAAAACATAATCTGATTTGTGCTAACAATATTAAATCATTTCATTATGCTTTTACCCGAGGACCTTGCCACGCTTTTCAAATTAGCCTTAATAAAGCCATGGCAGTTAAGTTTTTACAGATAAAGAAATTAAGTTTTAAGGGAGACAGGGAAAACAAGGTACTAGAATGCAAAGAGAATCAGGGACATCTTGGAGTTGTTTGGTTTTTTTGTTTGGGGGTTTTTATGTTGGTTTTCTTTATAACAACAACAAAAATTTTAAATGCATATGGAAAAAAGAGGAGAGCTAAGGTGTGGTTAGGGGTGCTTCTTCCTCAACATTTCTTATTGCATTATTAAGAAACAGCAACAGCTAATAAAGGGATTCATTTAGGGCAACAGAGTGGAGAAGACACCCAACATAATGAGATGAAATTAAGAAAGGTGAAACCTGGAGTTTCAGAAAAACCCTCCTGAGAAGGAGATATTTGACAGAAGTAATTTCTCTAGCAAAGCATTAGGACATTTATATGAAAATCACACCACTTGACACAGTGATGCCCACTCTCATTTTGTAAGAAATCTCACATTATTGTGCTCTTTTCAAATGTGAATAAAAATTTTCGCTTCTGTTAACAGAAAAAATTAGTACATTTTAGAATGAACTAGAAAAGCTTGAAAACACTACTTATATGTACCTTAAAGCCTAAAACTCAGCCTCCTCCCCATCAAAATGTAACTGGCTCAACAGAAGATTGCTGAGTAATGACAACAGTAGTACTATTAATACACTCCAGGATCAGAGCTTAGGCTGGGAGGAAGCACAAGTGTCTTGATGAACAATTACTTTTTTCCAAAGGAAAGAGAAAGAGGAAAGTGCATTCCCAGTAGGCACAGGAACAGGACTGGTGGTAACTATTTCTCAATAGTATGAATACTACCGGCAGGGTGAGAGTCATTGTACATATAAGAAGAAAGAATTTATAGTCTTTTGAAAGCAAAGTAAATTGAAGTTCTTGGAAGAAGGAAACCAATGAATTTGTCACCTTTCTGTCTGGAGTAATGAAGGCTAATACACTGATATAACAGTATTACGCTTTTTAAAAATTAGTTATTATATATGGTACGGGCTAATATAAAAATTATTCATTTTACTAGTACCAAAACTTAGCACTGCATGCCATTCTGCGATACTGAGACAGCACTGCCGAGCCTCTGCTCCCCCCCCCAGCCTCAGAGGGGTTTTCATTTGTGCCTCTTCTACCTGAAAATCTGCAAGGGAAGGCTGGAGATGGACTCTGACCCACTGCCAGGCAGAAAGCAAAGCATTGCCTATGAGAGCAACCATGCATCGAAGCTGAAAGAGGCGTCTTTAGTCCCAGAAATGCGTGTGCTCGCGTACACAATCTGTAGTCCAACACAAGCCAGGTAAAGCCCTTTCTGTCCACTTCACCATGTAATGGAAGACTGGCTGGAATAAGGAATTAGTAATAGGAAAAGACCCCTGTGCTCCCACTGCAGGCTGCCTAAATCTCACTGACACCTTATCCAAAAGCTAAAATAATATCGTACTAGTTATCGATATTTTTAGGTAACAGTATTTTCAGAGGAGCAAATGGCACTGCTCATCACTACTCTGCTGACCTCTGTCTCCTCCTGTTATTGATCATAGCTTCTCCCTTCAGCAGAAAGCCAGCAAATTATCACTTTGAATAAAGAGTTGAGGCCAAAGGTAAGGAAAAGGAATGAAGAGCTGTATAAGAAATGGAGATTAATGGCAGCAGCAGGCACACTGGGAGAACAGCAGTTGGGCCACTGTGTTTTGATGTCTAGGTAGGGAAAGGTCAGAGAAACGGAGTATATGGACTTCATCCAGAAGTCTGGCTAGAGCCAGAAAAAGGCTTTGCATGACAGTGCCTCTAGAAATGCTCTCCTCCCCATCCCTCAGCTTCTGAAATAAAGCAAGTTTATAATTCTAATCTAAATACAATGAAAGTGTAGAAAAGAGCAATCATGCCTGTATTATGAGTTATTCTCACAACAAGCGCCACATGGGAGATGCAAATTGCATGCAGTCGAGGAGTACAGAAAAAGGTAAGAGGAAGTGGCCTCTTCTCTAGGAAAAAGCTTTTCTGTGTTCATACTGCTTGCAATTACATGATGAGGCATGATTTTCTTAGGGTCTCCTCCTCAGCCTATTTGGTCACTGCACCGCTAGGAACTACACAGCAAAAATTTCAGCACCTCCAGCCCAAATCGTGTATTAGGCAATCTCACACGTGCGTTTTTACCAACAGTTTAAACCACACTGATGTTTCAGTTCACTCCCTTCAGCCAGATCATAAGAACTTTGTTGAAACTAGGCTAGAAATAAATGCCAACAGCAGTTCAGCTGAACCAGCAGCTATTTTTCTCAATACAGACAAGGGTACAGTGGAGACATAAAACCCCCCCTGCTGTGTTAAGAAAAGCTCTCAGCTAAACTTGACTCTTTAAACATACGGGTGGAGGAAAGTGCCATTTTAAGAATGACCTGCACGGGGAAGACTGCAAGATTGGATCATGGCTCCTGAAACAGAATAGGTCAGGGAACTGAAGTAGTCTCCAAGTACAACTCAGTTGTGTTTAACACTGGTTGCAGCGCAGCTCATTATCTGTGAGGATAACATCTTTCATAAAATACAAAGGTGTGCATTCAATTGGTTCTGTGTATCAACATGCCATTCTTCCTCTGGACACAAGAAGTCCTGGAACAGCTCTAATGCAAAGGGCTGATTCATCCCCAGAAAACATCCCCTTTTCATGCTTACTGGTTATGCTTTGACTGTATTATTTAAAAAAAAAAAGGTTTGCAGTTTTAGGAGGAACTAAAAACCAAACCCATACCACAGTTAAGCTGAGGATTAAAAAAAAATAACTACACACTGCCCTCTGGCTCCTGTATTGCTACCACAGAGAGCTTGCCTGTAATCATCCCCGCAGACTGCTGGGACTGAGAACAGGTCGGTCACCTAAAGTTCTCCTAAGCCTATTTGATACGGTTAGTACTTGCAGGCAAAATTAATACCTATATCACCTGATGGAAGAGATGGCCAGCTTTAGAGACAGAGGAATCCAGACAGACTGCAGAGACTTGCCCTGATCCAGCAGGGAGTGACAGCTGCAGTGCTAGAACTAACTCAAATATCAAAACAATTTTTGGAGACGTTCACGCAAAGATAATGTGTGTTAAATAAGCAATAATTTTCTCCAGTGAGCAAGCTGTAGCCTCCTAGCAAGGCATGCCATTCACACACTAGACTTAATACACTGAAGAGAAAAAGTCTGCTGTTTACAGTGTGCAAGCCCACAATTTTTATTGACAAAGTGTTGCGGACTGACAGTCCCACACCGCTTCACTGCATTTCAATACACTGTAGTGCTTTACAGTGAAACTTTGCTTCACTATAATTGGGTCCAACTGTGCTAAACCCCTTGGAATGCAGCAATTAATACTTATTTAGTGATAATTGCTGCATTCCAAGAGTATTAGTCTCTGCCCTGCACTTTTGCCAGTATTCCAAACTGAGAGCTGGAGAGACGACAGCATCTAACTACAGGTCTTGCTTTTCAGCTCCCAACAGGGAGACAAGAGATGTTGGTCTCACTACAACTGCTTTTCTCTGTGTGTGAAAATGCTGCTTTTCCAAGGCAAAACCACTTGACTGCCATTACTCCTTGCAGCTCCACTGTACAAATAGAAACCCTGCCGCATCCAACGAGGGAAAAAAAACAACAACAAAACAAAACAGACACCTGCACAGTACCATAAAGACAAACACAGCCATGAGTGTATGTTTCCTATGGGAGATGATAAACAGGCCCTGATGCTCTCTAGGAACTAATTTCTATTCATTATTTTGGGGTTTTTTTTGTGACTAGCAGTCCCCTGTTGCCACTATGGTCTTAAAATTTTCAGGGCAACGTGGGTTTTGGAAACCTATAAATGAGATGTTAGTAGAAACTTAAAATGCACCCTCTCTGAGTACTCAGTTTTGAGACTATTGAATCTGTAATGTCCAATTCTTTCCTCCTCAGTGAAGCCTTCATGATCTGCTCTGGATTTTTTTTTTTTTTTTAATGCACTGGAGAGACCACTACTTATGTCATATCATAAGAAGAAAGCACAATGCTACTTTCTCACATCACTAACATTTTCACCTGTTAATTGCAGGTGAATTTCCCTGATTACATTATACCATATGTGGAAAAATTCTGGGACTTTATCACCAGACACACATTCTGGAAATGTCATTTTTACTTTTAAATCACATTCAGTATTTTATTGCATGGCTGTAGATACTATAATTAAACATTAACGTTATGTCTTGCATGAATATAGAAGTATTGTGAAGCCAGATTTTAAGACCTGTGACAAGTATCTTCTTTTCCTTTATTTTCTTCCCATCTTCACCCCAACGCATACCTCTTCTGCATTTTTCAGATGCTCATGGGGGGTGGGTTGGCAGAACTTAATTAAACTAACTTAAATTCATTTAAGCATTTAAAACAAATGAAAAACACAGTTCATGCTTGATTAGGCAACTGGTTTTGGCTGAATGACAAAAGGAAAGAACTGTGTGGGGTTCCTATAGTCACATACTGTGGGTTTTGTGGAATTATTTCTTTATGTCTTATCTCTAAGCGACGGCATCATTTCTAGAAAGTTACTTTTCAATACTGGGAGACATTAAATAGGTTCCATTGGCATAAAGCATTATAGAAATACAAATGCAGTGTTTTCACATAATGTACATGCTTACACACGCAATTACATACACACTGCCTAGCATTTCTTGAAAGTCTGTCTTTCTCCACGTTTGCATGCACACATACGTACACCCTCTGCACGGCTTTGTCAAGCTACTCTGTGTTTGTAGCAAGCACGAGTCATCTCGTTTTTAAAAAGGCATTCCTCTCATCTAAAGGTACTTACGAGTATTTTACCTGAATCTTGCAAACTGGTATCTGTTTACACTTTTATAGATTGGGGGAGTAAGGATAAAAAATGAGTAAGGTTACAACCCAAGTCAGTGGCAGTAGCAAAAACAGAGCTACTAGCTGCAGGAATCAGAAGCCAAAAGTAATAGGGAATTGTTAAGGGTTTTCTCACTAGGATATAAAGAACAGGAGGGGGGAAAAAAAATTTAAAAAAAAATAAAAGAACCTGATGGCTGTAGGAATCAGATTTTTGCGTAAGAAGCAAACATCCACTTAATAATACAATATTTCATCCTTTAAGATACTAACTGCATACTTAGCCTCCGTCAACCAGAAGACTCCAGGCAGTTCTGCAACCAGCACAATTAATGAAGCTCAAATTTTTTACAAAGCATGACTTTTCTACCTTTAACACACATGAACTGGGTTTTGCTTCCTCTCTTGAGGTCTCAATTATGATGACGTACGTACTAACTTTGTGGCTTCAAGGTCACACTATGCGTTTCAAATCTAAATCAAACTGAGGGGAAAAAAAAACCAAAACTGACAAAAGCAAGTGTCCAGACAATATAGTTACTTAACGTCGTTTCCACAGAAAGCTGGGCTCTGAAGAACATTAAGTACCAGAATGAATGAGCCTTGCACTCTAATCTTATTACACTATAATATTCAACACAGAATCCCTGAGGAAGCCGCCAAACACAAAAGTTCTTAAGTCAAGAAGCCCCGGGAGCAACTCCAAGAACTTCGCGTGAGAAACTCACAGACTGAGCTTCCCAGCAGGGAGAACACAATTGTTGGGGAGCCCCAGGGACCAGCTGCTCCTCCAGAGCTGGGAAGCTGGCAGGGCCAGCAGGGCACTGGCCCCCCCACCAAGGTGCACGGCCCCACACAGCACCTGGACAAGAAGAGCAGGCTGAGGTGACAGCAACACAGCTGAGGCAGGTTTGATGTCAAACGGTGGGCCCAAGCGAGTGGCAAAGGCCTGAGCTCCAGCACAGCCCCCGGGGCAAAGAGGAGAAGGTTCAAAGCAGAGTTTTGCCAGCTCTGCTGCACCAGCCAAACCCCTGCACGCAGCCAGGGCTACCCAAAGACCTAGAGAGTGGCTGGGGGGCACCCAAACCATCACAGCCCGAGGTGATTAATCAGCTGTTGGAAATTACAAATCAGAACCAGGTGGTTTAGTTCAGCTAAGAATTAGCCTAAGCGTCTTCACACTGACAAACACCCTCATTTTGGATGCCTACAGCCAGTACGATCTGAGAGAAATAAACACCACTGAGTCTGGTGCTCCCCCTCAATGTTCTGAGGTGTTCTATACCTGCCTCCATTTCTTTTACTAGAGTTTCTTGATTTAAAAACCTTTAAATCATTTTCATGGATATTACTTCTGAGCACTCCATACCACAAAATGATTACAAAACACAAAAAAATGATGAATGTTTCTTTTTTAGCAGCTAGCGGACTGCTGTGTTTATAGAGGAAAGCATTCATAATGTAAAGCACTGTAGAAAAATAATTTGTTTGTATCATGCCCCCTGTCGTGTGCTTTTCCAGCATCTTTGAGTTATGATGAATTCAATAACCAATTTTAAGTATTAAACATTTAAGCATCAGCCCAAATGTAAGTCTATGGCACCCTCTTGTGTTCAACAACAGTATAACAATTTGATTTTGAGTCTAGATTTATTGTGGAAAAATCTGTTGATATCAGGAAAGATCTGTTGAAAACCAATCCATCTACTAAGTTATTAATATTTTTTGTATTAATCTAATATGCTGATT
Source organism: Pampusana beccarii (assembly GCA_013399365.1). Taxonomy (NCBI): domain Eukaryota; kingdom Metazoa; phylum Chordata; class Aves; order Columbiformes; family Columbidae; genus Pampusana; species Pampusana beccarii. The sequence goes on from VWYH01001492.1 coordinate 643,274, forward strand.
GAGCTGCCTGTATTTTATTGTGAAGATCACAGATACAGCATTAACTAACTAAGAAATTAATTCCAGATAGAACTGAATAAAGGATTAAATTAATACCTGATACAGATAAGCTCTATTCTGTAATGATATAGCATGTTGCAAGAATCTACTGGGCAAAAGTCTTACATTAAAACACAAAAATAAATTGAAAATCAAGAAGTAGAAACACAAACATGTCGATGAGCAAGATTAGTAGACAAAGGAAAAACATTACTATATCATTAGAGATACAGGCTGAGATTATCCTAATTAGACTCCCAGCTAGTAAACATCCTGTGATTTAGTGAGGTGCCTAAGGTTATCCCATGTCTCAGATTCTCATCTATGAATGGAGATACTTAACCTCCTGTGTACGGAGAGCGACTTCATTACTATTTAGAATATGCTCAGATACATCACGCATGATACGGTAAAGGATACACAGTCAGAAGTCAAAATGCCGATTCATTGTTTACAGCTGTATTGATTTGCTATACTCAGCCTCTTCTAAGCCACAATATTACTCCTGGATATTAGGAAAAGAGGAAACAAGCTCACAAGCAAATTCCTGAATGAGCCTAATACACCAAGGTGAGCACCAGGAGAAGAAGGTAAGGAAAAACAGCACAAAAGCTGATGACTTTCTTGTGTTAGTGATATAACATTTACACACCTATTACTAAGGGAGAAAAACAGAGAGATGTTTAGTATGAATTACATCCTAGCCTGCTTTACACTCCGCTTCTCCATACAAAAACCTCTTTATCGAAGTGTTGAATGAGATGCACAAATAGAACAACTCCTGACAGTTCTTCTCTGATTAACCCTCAAATCCAGCTCTGTACATGTAGCTTAACCATGCTGTTGTTCACCACCTTCCAGAAGAAACATCTGGCTGAGCTCCTCTCAAATTCCAAATGTGAAGCGATTTGGATGATGTAAAATTGTTCTAATGAAATGTAGTAGTATTAAAAAACCACCTAAATTGAATTGTTACCAAAATCCCTTCCACTCCCCATCAGAAAATACTTGGAAATTGGTACTAATGGGAACATCAAACCCAACAAAGCAAAACAAGCTTTATTCTGCATGAAACCCTCCAATGAAAGTAATTATTTTAAAGGTCTTGTACTGCTTTTGGCTGAGATAATTTTTTTCACAGTAATTTGTTTGGGGCTATGTTTTGAACTTTTGAAGAAAACAGTGTTGCTATCACACCAGGGTTTTAGTTATTAACAGCACAGCAAGGCCTTTTCTGCTTCTCACCCTGCCCCACCAGCGAGTGGGCTGGGAACATGAGGAGCTGGGAGGGGGCACAGCTGAGACATCTGACCTCAATTGACCAGAGGGATATTCTATACCCTATGGCATTGTGCTCAGTGTATAAAGCTGTGGAAGAAGAAAGAGGGGGATGTTCAGTGATGGTGTTTGTTTTCTGAAGTAACTGGTAACATACAATATAGCACTGCTTTCCTGGAGGTGGTTGAACACCTGCTTGCTGACAATACAGTCATTCAGAAATGCAGCAGCCCTAGCCAGAAGAAATAACCAAATGAGGCTTCCCTGTATTCATTTTCAGAAACCCCACTGTTATTATGTTCCATTTCACAGTATCAGATGCAGAAAAGAAAGTAAACACAAAGATGCTTATTCTATCCAAGGAGGGAAAGCCAGGTGTAACAGAGGTGTGTCACCATTTACTCCAGTGACCGTGAAAGACTTCAGAGTGACAATAAAACAAGAAATCTGAAGGGAGGGTGCTCCTGTGAAAGACAGCGTGAGGGACAGAACTTTCTTGTGTAAGAAATAATGCTCGACACCACTTGTCAAAAAATACTTTAATTTTAACAAAAGCCCAGCATCATCAGTCTCACACATCAAAAGTTATGGAGTGACATGTAACGTATTCAGGCGACCCCACAGAAAGGATCAAGTCCATACCAGAGGATCATTTGAGTTTCCACAATTGTTATACCTTATATAAAAATATTTCCAATTTCATATTTAATGTCAGCGTTATCTGTTCAACATAAAGTGCCACGTTGTAAGATTTTTTTGATCCCAAATTAATTTTCAAATAGTAGAACAGAATATGTTTGATACAATAACAAGTACCTTTTTCTCCCCCTCTGTGAAGGAAAGCTTAATAAGTTACCTCAAAAATATTTTCACAAATCATTACAGCGTTCGCAAAAAGTAGTCACACAATAATGACATCAGGATGTAGAAATTAGTTGATATGACAAATTCCACTGTTCTATATATGGATCTGCCTCTAAAGAGCCTGAATTATCACATTCTTTACTCTGTCAACTAAGTAATATTTGCTTACTGTAAAATCAACTTAATTGTTCACAATCACTTTTGGATATTTGTGAACTTAGCACATGGGAGATGAGAGAGGATGTAAAAAGGTGCTAATTCATTTATTATGATTGCGTATGGCTTATTTTAATGGAGAATTAATTATGCACACCTTTAATTAATTTTCATTCTCTACAAGTCATGAACCATCTGTGTCCTACTGTATTATTTTTTCACACTTTTGGGTTACTAACCCAAAATTTCTGTGTGAGGCTTCCAAAACCAATAATCTCCCCAGTTCTACCGTTGAGGGTAATAAAAGCTGATACATTGCTATTTTATCAGACTAACAAAGCTGAAGATTTTACAATCTTAATCAGAAAACATTTATCCTTTACAACATTATAATCGAATTCACAAACCAGTACTCTTCTTATACTAAAGTCAGATACTTGAGGTATTACCATGCTATGTCTATTAAAGAGTCAGGGCATATGGCCACTGCCAGCTGAAGAGTTACCAAGCACTTATAATGAGGTGTATGTGCCATTTGCATAAACACAATCGTATTCTACAGCACATTCAATACAAATAGCAAAGTAGAAAAAATGGCTCAAATGAGTGTATTAACATGCAAAGAAAATTCTTAACAGAATTTGGGAACTCAACATTATAATTTGCCATTGTAATACACGCAACACTTCCCATTCCACAGTCAGCTGAGCCATGCTGTAGTACTCTGCCATAAAGATGTAAAGTAAACTGGTATTAACAATCAAATAAAATTGGAGAGTGCTCAGATATTATTTAATGAAGGCATTGAAAGCTTTAGAACTGCACTAATCCTTCAGTTTCCAGTAAACACAGCCTTTCTGAATTAAGACCGTCAGACAGTCATCTTTCCAGAATCACATCCAGTGAATAAAATTTAGTTAAGGCTTATGCACAAAGGTTTTCGAGTATGGCATGATTCAAGTTGTGCTAGTTAGTGAGAATTTACATTTGCTTCAGAAGAGTTACAAAAGCTCATTAACAATGCAAGGTGTTTGATTTTTTGCATTATTAATCCAGCTCTACAATACCTACCTACCAAAAAAAAATAATCTTTCCTGAAACAGCTGAAGTAATTCTTTTGTATATCAGCATCACCAAGGATCTTCTTCCACCTACAAGGAGTAAGAATAAAAGTGAAATTGAATGCCTAAGTGTTGACTGCGCTAAAATGCATTCAAAAGTTTTGAAGACTTAGTTTCATGTAGACAATAGAACACAATTTCTCTGCACTTCAATATCATAATTATCGCTTCAAAAGCAATGTTGTTTTGAAAATATTAAGCAATATCACTGCAATCCCATTAATACAGCTTCATAAATGCCAAAGAATCTCACTACTTTTAACTATTAGACCAAAACATCATCTGTCTTCCAGTTAATTAAAACAAAGTCCAGTAACTGTGCCTACTCTACAGGAGTTCTTCCTCCCAATAAACTGTTTTTAAGCTGGGGCACAACTGCAGTTAACCATAGATAGTTCTATAGATATTATATTGTTAAGTAGATGGATCTCACATTATCTTATGATTTCAGACACTGCATCCAGTAGACTACTTAAGACATAAATGCATATAAAAAACAGAGGCAGGTAATATACACAGTTAATAATGAGAAGTTTTACAGGTTTCAAATATAATGAGATTAAGCATACAAAATTCAAGTACTTACTAAGGCTTGACACTGTAATATTCTTCTGGTGTCACAATTTTCAATCCACCAAAGTAGTCCAGGACCCAAATATTGGTGATGTTGAATTTGGCAAAGAACCAATTATGATCCTTGGGCCAACTTTCCATTTCAGGGTGGCGACTGAATAATGCTTTCTTTGCTAAGCCCGCTTCTGAATCATTCACCTAAACAACAACCAGCAAAATATTACAGTAAGATACGGTCACGTGAAGACAAATTTCATCTAAAAAACCCCACTGATGACTGCAGTGTGCTTTTTTCAGTTTAGCCACGTCTTGTCCCAAAGGACTCATTACTAGCAGAGTCCACCCATCTTCAGTGTGATGTACAACTGTACAAGAGACAGAAAAAAAACCTCCAAGGTAGTTATTTCAGTATTAAATCAAAAGAGTGCTTTTAAAGTAGACATAAGCAAGAAAGTACTTCATCAACATAAGAATAAATCTTTCAACAAATCACAAAACAGAGAAGTATGGATTCCTGATGAATTATTACCATGTAATATTTTAGGTGTAATTTTACCTTGTCTGCATCTGCTCACTCAGACACAAACAGATCCAAACACGTTCAGATGCATGCAGACAAATACATACACACACATAAATAAGATGATACAACAGAATCAACAAAAGAAGGGAAGCTGAAACATGTGACAGCACTTAATATACAATGTGCAAATATTTAAAGGGTTAAATCAATAAGTTCAATCTCTGGGTATAGTACAAGAGGAATTCAATAAAATAAACAATCCCATGATTGATGAGAAACTCATGACAGCAATTAAAGGACTGCTGGAGTGTAATGTCCAAATATCTGAAGTGTGAAAACACCAAATAAGAATTTAGATTATCATACAAGAGAGACTAATGATGACTAATCATCATCCTCAATCATTACCCTCAGTAATGGGATTAAGATCTTCAATTAATAACATGTGCAGTTCTAAATGCCTTCTATGGGACACCAAAGTACTGGTGCACAAAAGAACGCCATCAGGTAACACAATGCACTTTTTCTGTTTCTGACACCTGTAACTTTTCAGCTGAGGTTAATATTTACTTCAGTAAAGTTTTGGAAATGCATGTCACACTACATAGACCTTGACGCTTCATTCACAAGAAAATTGTCTTAGACTACTTAGTTTCAAAACAGGTCTGGAGGAATGAAGGAGATTTCCTTCATTACAATATTGTCCTCCCAAGTTCCTTGCTAGACACATACTAACATAGCTCCTGAAAATATCAAGTGGTAGCTTCATTTTCCTCACACAAACTATGAGGTAGGCTTCTGGTATCAGGGCACATAATGTCTCGTCATATACTTTCACACTGAAATTCTAACCTTCCTCTTCTCTGTCCACTACACAATACTATTCGATGCACACACTCTTGCCCAGTGTCAACTTTCAGCTGCTTACCTTTACAATACTCCCACAGAAGATTATGTGGGCACAGAGAGGATTCTGGGGATCATATCTGTGCTTCTTGCAGTAAGGCGTCTGTGCCAAAGACACAGTTAAGGAAGCATCTGAATTGATCTGAAATGCAAGCAGTAAGACAACAGATTTACATACTTTTGCAGAAAGACATCATACCCATAATATTTTCAGCTTTTGGTAGTTCGTTCAGCTCCGTATCACTGGTAAAAAGAACAAAGCTGTCACGATCTTTTCCTAACTGTATCTGAAAGCCTACTTAGATGAGCTCTGAATCTGAAAGCAAGCTCAGTTTAGAAGTACGCTGAAGTTTCTTACCATAAAATGCAAACCTCACAAAACAACACTCCTTAAAACTCTGAATTCAATATACAGTCTAGCTATTTCACATTCAAATGATTATATATACCAATTTACCTACACACAGGACAGTACAAAAAACAAGGACATACAGTGAAATTCATTAAGTTTATTCTGGTGGAAGGACAAAGGGTTACTGAAAAGGTAAGCAACTGAGTTTCACAACTGCTGGTAAAAATTGTTAAAACAAAAACAAACACACATCCCCATCAAAACAAGCCTCCCAGCTGCCCCCAAACTGGTCAGCTCTTTTGAAGTTATAATTGAATTTTTAAAGTTAAGTTTAAAAAATCTTGAGTATTTAAGACACCTAACCTGAAGAATTAAAGAAACTGTATTGTTTTTCTAAAACTAATTTGGTGAACACAGCTTGGAAAAGTACTGGTGCAGAACAGGGTTGCCTACTGTGGAACATCACATACTAAAGTTCCATTATCTCCCACCAAAGAAAGTTCATGTGAAATTTCATTAAAAGAGCTCATATCAAAAAGAACCCCCGAAAAGTTACTTAAATGCTACTCAGAGTACCGCTGAACTGATGAAACAGGAGCAGCCACCTGACAGATAGGAAGTTGCTTAACTACAAAAAAGCTGAGTCATGATTATTCAGCACTATCTCCTACCAGACCTCTCCCTTACACGTGACAGCTAAATGTTGCTGCCCTCTAACAGCAGAATAAGGATCTGTTGAAGAGCCTTCTGAAGGAAAATGTTCATTAGCAGTTTATACCGTGATTTCTATGTTATTCCAAAAACAAAAGCTCATCGATGGGGTGGAGAAGATTGCAATACAAGATAAATTGGGTTTTCTACAGCACTTAGATATGTAATTAAACTATTCCGAAGTAAAAACTAAAGCTTCACAGGGAACAAACAAAAAAAGGTTTATGGTAAAACAAAGTCTGAAAAATTTCGATTATTTCAGTTTTGTGTTTTACTAATACCGTAATAGTTACTAGAGCAAAAAAAGCTTTCTAATAAGAGAGGCATACGATCGCTATTTCTCTAAGTTTTTAGCCAACTGTCTCTTGACCACAGCCAAGCAGATCTGAGACAAGGCCAACTACACACACTCCATGCCTTAGCATCAGTCTGCTGCCTTTTGTTGTGTGCTTGCCTTGACAGCAAGCTCCAGAGATTTAATTACTGTTCCTTCTGTAGCCTGTGTAGGAGCCCCCTTTGCTCAAGTCCCACGCTGCCATTTTCCAGTCCTTTCGACATGTTTTTGTGAAGTTCTCCCCGTTTAAACATTTTGCGGCCCCTCGTTTCTCTGGTCGGTGCTCCTAGAAGCTTCAGCCACTTTGTCTACCAGAGTTCTGCTTAGAGAGGTTTCTGACCGTGATCAGCAGGAACTTCTCAGGAGGACTACTGAGTGCCCATGCAGAGAGCACTGCCTTACATGTTCAAGGGCTAATAGCTGTCCCTAGGGCTCACAAGTTGGGTGACACCCGTGGCACAGCCAGCGAGCACCACTGCGTTACCTCCAGAAAATGCTGGTGCGAACCTCGATTCCTACAAAGGAAATTCCGACCGCCACTAGCTACTGAGATTAAAAAGCTCAGGCAACAAACATGACATCGCACTAGTAACCCGCATGCTTTAAAGCCTCCTTTATTGGGGTCACTATTTATATCGGGACAGCTCTCCCGGCCCTCCTTCCCCGGCTGGGGGAGAGGGCGAAACCCCCTCGCCCTTGGCCGAGCCCCGGCTGCTGTCGCTCACCTCCAGGTCCTGCACGGAGATCTCCATGTCGGTCAGGTAAAGGTAGGGGACGCCGCTGCCGCCGAGGGGCCCGGGGGGCCCGTCGCTGAGGGAGAAGATGTTGGCGAAGGGACGGCCGCGCAGCCCCTCCTGCGCGGAGAGCGTGGCCAGCGCCCCCCAGTCGCAGTTGTGCAGCACAAAGCGCGCCATGCGCGCCGCCTCCTCCGGCGGCGGAATGGCCCCGCCGGCCGCCAGCAGCAGCAGCACCGCCGCCGTGCACAGGAGCACCGACCCCGCAGCACCGCGCCCGCCCGCCATCGCCACCGACTGCCGGACACCGCAAACACCGGCCCACACGCACCCTGCCCCGCGCGGGGAGGGGGCGGGCCTCTCAGCTCTCCGCCAATCGGAACAAATCTGCCCGCCCTCCTTCACCAATGAGGGCACGCCGGGGACAACCTTGTGAGTGAGAAATTACCTTGTCCGCTGTCAGCCAACGGGCTCGCGATGCCTGCTCTCTTCAGCCAATGAGAACTGCTGGGAGGCGGGGTCTATCCCCACCCGCTGTCGTGCGTTGTAAACAACCTCTGACAGCCTTGCCTCGCCGTCGCGAGCAGGGGGGAAAGGGGCGGAGCCACGTGTAGCCCAGCAGCCAATGAAAGGTCTCTTCAGAACTCTCTGCCAATCATGTTTCGCGGGCGGCCGGCAGGAGCGGCTCGCTCCCTCCCGTGACGCGTGTGGGGGCGCAGTAGCAGTCGTTGGGCTGTGGGGGGCGCTGACGGGACGCGGCCAGACCCGGCCAGACCTGACCCAATCTGGCCAGACCTGGCCAGACCTGACCCAATCTGACCAGACCTGACGGTTGCGGGCTCTGGCACTGCTTGTGTGGGTGGTCCAAGGTGGCTCAGGAGCAGCTGAAACAGAGCCAGCCCCACAGAACGGTTCTGCCCATCTTCTGGCACCTGTTTTGCGAGGCCCGAGGGAGCTGGTGTGGGTCACGGCGCCAGCACAGTGCCCAGCAGCCGGCCCCTGGTGTAGCTCCTCGTTCGTCTGGCTGGGGAAGTCAGTCAGATCCGCAGGGTGGTTGTGGCACCCTCGGCCCCACTGAGCCTGGCTACTGCTAAATCAGAGGCTGGTTCTGTGTCCCTGCAAGTGTTTGTGTCCCATCTTCCTTGAGGAAAACCTCGTCATTTAGTTACACCAAACAGCGTTTATCTGAAACTGATTTGGACTGTAAAGCTCATAGGATCATTTGCCACTGCGCATAGCTGAAGTTTTACCACTTAAAAACTGCAGATATATGTCAAAACCACCTCTTCTACAAGACCTGGTTTCGCTAGTTGAACAACCTCCTGGCCTTCAATGCATCGCTTATGGGATAAATACTGAGGTATGCCTCATTTTGTCTGTGGCCTTGTGCTCAGTCATCTTATAAAGATTTGTATAAAGAAATCTCTTTAACTGGGGTAATTTTGAAATTTTATTCAACTTCTCCCTAGAGATGGGAGCTTTCAGTTTTTCCACTTCAATCTTACCAAATACGTCAACTCTATGTACATAGCAATATACTATATTAGCACAAAGAAACCCAAATTAAGTTTGTGCGACGATCATCTGTCCCCATGTGCCTCATAGCACCCATAGCTGATAGCAGGCTAGATGAATCAGTTTGTTGGGGCGAATTCAGGATGGCAAACACATCACGCATCCACTCCCTGCCATTTATGTACCATCCTGTTGTTGTGTACATGCAGAACAAAATATTTTTTCCTCCAGTGTTCCCCTTGCCTGCAGAGCACGCACAGGGCCCGGCTTTCTCTCCCTGGCACCAACACATGGAGCCTTCCTCTGCTTCTGCCCTGTCTTGCCAACGCTCAGGAGAAACCCACGGTTTGTTATAACTGAAAAGCAAAAAAGGGCTGCTCTGAACCCCTGATGTACAGTCACTCAGCTCAGGGAGGTAGCTGAGCTTGCAAGTAGCAGCTGCTCCAGCAACAAAGTCAGGCAATACAAGCAGCCTTGTTGGTGGTAGGGGTACAAGGGCAAAGTGCTAAGGAGAAAAATAGGGCAAGAAAAGGAGTGAGGTGTGAGGTAAAAGGCTGCACAAAAGGTTGATTTTATGTATGTAGGATTATACAAAATATTTAGATGAGGGGCTGGAGTGGAGCATACCAAAAGGAAAAAACAGCTGATCTGCAGGTGTGAAAAGTGTATGGAAGAATGGGATTAAAATGGTCTAGAGGAAACAACTTAGGAAAGAAAAGGGGATGAGGAAGACAAGCTGCAACAAATGCTTTTCGTTAGAGATTTTGCTAGCTAAAACTGAGACATTAAAACTTCCTCTATTCTCTCCCCACCAACCTGTGCATGCATACACAGAAATGGCTTGTTCCTCTCAAATTTCAAGCAGCCCTGCCCTCTGAGAACCTGGGGAGGGGTCAGTATTTACTTGATGCAGTCAAAGGGTCGAGTGGCAGAGGGAGGTGGGGGTTATGAGTGTGTGAATTATTTTACTGGGGAATAGGAGAGTGTGACAGGGAGCAGCCAGGGTGTGGTTGGTGGGATCAGCACGGGAAAGAAGGGATGTCATGGAGAGTACATGAAAGTAACATGTGCCACAGGGGAAAAAAAGGATGGAAAGGATAGAAAATAAAGGGGATGTGGGAAGAAGAGCTGCCAATTCTTTTTTCTTTTGTTTCAGAAAAAAAAATGCAGAAAGGGGAAAAGATTTTCTGTTCCGCAGTTTAGATTTACTAACAGCGTGTATTTGCTGAATGTGGCTGTCCCGCCTTTGCCAGGAAGGGTGCATGTTTCTGGAGCTGCGTGGCCTCTGTGGCAAGAAAGTCAAAGTGAGCTTCATGGAGACTGCAGAAGATCATCCCCCACTCCCCCTGCCACTACTGGGACCATGCATTGGGATCTCGGGGGCCAAGAGAAAACGACCCATTCAGACGAAGTCTGCCAAGTTTTCCTCACCTCCTCCTGCCCCTACAGCCTTGTGGCACATCCGCAGCCATCCCAGTCTGCAGCCATCCTAGCCTGCAGCTGCCAAGGGGTGCTGCTGCCCAAACGCAGCCTCCTGCGGGATTTGGGTTGATGAGTCTGGTGGGAATTCAGCACTCAACAGGATTTATGGAAGCAAACAGCACTGGCTTTCTGCTACAGAGAGCAGGATTTATTAGGCTGAGTACTCTCTGCAGTGGGCAGTGCACACTGGTGTGTAGACTGTCTTGCACATCGCACCAAACAAAGGGGGCTTGTTTTGGTCCCCTCTTTCTTGGATGTGTAGTATCGGGTGAACCTGTAGGGTAAGGGATAAGGTCTGTAATTCTTTCAGCGTGCTCTGAAATTATGTGATACAAAGTAAATCTCCAGGCTCTCTCACTTCCTCAGCTAGATCTCAGAGAAAGGAGAAGGATTCTCTCTGTTGTGATGCAATAAGCCTAGAGGCTTCTAGCATCCTTGCATAACAAGGTCAAGAAAGTATTGCTAGCCACTAGTTCTCCTTTTCAACTCATATGCTTATTTACATTACAAAAACAGTAAGTAGACAGTAATATCTCACCAGAGATTGAGCCAGTTTGCTCCCGCCAGGGGCTGGCCAGTTCATGGAACAATCTTAATTTTAGTGTGGTTTACATGCAACGGGCCACAGGCTGAACCTGCGGGCTGTGTCTCAAGAGAACATATATTTTAGCCAGAAAGTGGGAAAGGTCTCCATCCTGGCAAGCGTATCATCATGCTCCATCTGCCCTCTTCATGGCTGGCCTTGCCCCGAGCCAGCTCTCTCTTTAGACATCATGGTTGTTTGACAAGGTTTCTCTTCAGACGCACAATCTACAACGAGCTGGGCCAGGCTTCCTGTCTAGATCATGCAGTCTGCCCATGAACAGAAGCCTTTCTTTGTACAGATAACACTCACAGGCTGTGCAGTCTCACTGTGTGTAGCGCTTGATTTCTGAGCCAGGCCAGCTCTCCTCAGCCGAATGACAGCCAGAGTGATTAAAGTCACTTGCCGCTGCGTTTGACAGAAGCGACTGACCTGAGTCAGCTCTGGCAAAAGCTGAAGTACTCAGTGCTTTGAAGTTCCAACGCTCGGTGCCACATGAGACCCACCATGCAAATTGTTTCTAAAAATGTTGGTCAGATATCCTCCTGAGGAGATATCAGCACTGCCAAACAATGCAGTACTACTGCTATTGGGAAATGGCACACCACACAGACCTTTGTTGAACACAAAAAGGTGTTGGGTGCTTGTGCATAATGCATTTATTTGTTCTTGTCCTCAAAGTTCCCAAGTTGACTTGGTTGGGAATTTCGCTTTTAACAGTGTAGTTTTTTAAAAGATAGGTAAAATGAATATAGCACTGGCCTGGTATTCAGCTAAAAGTCCTTTACCTTTTTAAGAGCCACCACACAGGAAGAGGCAAGGCAAGCTTCCTCTGAGCATAACCTGCTAGGGACCAGAAATGTTCCATTTTCAGTCAGAAAATCTTGCTGTTCAGTCGGAGCTTGGGCTGCATGCTGAGGAAGCTGCTGCGAGGACCAGCTGTGACACCACTTTCTAGGGTTCTAGGAGATGGGCAGCAGGACTGGCCTGAGAACAACAGGATCAAAACCATGGTTCTATCTAGCACAGATACCTGGAGTTGTGTCAGCACTCATATTCTGAATATAACTTTTTGTTTGTTTATATTAAGCCTTGCTGTGTATGTACCTGCTACTAACTGGTAGCTGTCAATAGCTGACGCTGATAATATTTGTCCCATCACCCTGTTAATCTAATGGGATGCAGCCATGCCTCTTAATACCGCAGCTCAGTTTGTCCTCTGAGGTCAGGCAGATCAGCAGTGAAGGAAGAGCACTCCAAAGAAATTCAGGTGCCGCAAGAGAGGACGCTAGCTACCTGTACACTGCCCATCAGCCCCAGGTGGCCTGGTATGAATGAGGGTGTTATAGCTCAGCGTGATCTTGTTACTAAGAGCAGAGGCGTGGCAGGTGAAATGCTCCCTGTACTATATAGCATTTTCCTAATTTTAGGAAATTAGGGACAGGCTTTTGCCCAGAGCCTCAGATTTAAGAAGCCTGGTTAATCTGAACCATGATGTTACCACTCAGGCACAGGCTGACAGAAACACGTGAAATGATTAATCTTTCAGTTAATCTGTCACCTACTTTTTTATGTGGCCACAGCACAACACACACAGTCTCGCACTCCCCATCCAATACAGCGTATGAGAATCACTTACAGCTGTGTCCTTCTATTTAATTCAAGCGTCTTTGGTAAGGAGGCTTTCCCATCCACATCAATCTCCAGGGGTGTGCAGCGCCTGGCAAGCGAGGCCGTGTGTACACACGTGGGTGCTGGCACGTGAGCGTGTGTGTGCGCGCGTGTGTGTGCTCTCAGATGTGCCTCGCTGCAGCTGCAGAGTTACAGCAAAAAAATGTCAACGGTACAAAGCGTTCCAGCTGACTTCATTTCCTGCCGATAGCTCCCTGAAGAGGAGGGCAAGGCTTAGCGTCCACAGTGTGAGTTTGAGGCTGAGGGGCAAGGGCAGGGTCAGCAGGAGCAGATACTTCAGAACAGGGGTGGCAGAATGGTGGGTTCAAAAAGCAAGTTTCCCATAGAAAATACGGTTCACGTTCACTTCCTGTCAGCTTGCCATTGTTGGAGGAGCTGATGTGCAAACCTATACCAAAACAGGATGTTGGCTTTTAGAGTTGATTGATCTTTGAAATGCAAGTGCTTTTTTTCTCTGGTTACCCTATCCTCCTTTTTTTCAGTTGAGAATTGAGTTGTTTGAGTGGGAACAGGAAGGGTTGAGATCCCATTTTCAGGGGGTCAAAAGCCCAACCTGATAACAGCTGCTTGTTAATAGTATGAATTTTGGAAAAGGATGTGACTAGCAGCAGCCAAATCCAGACAGATAGGTGGACGGAACAATCTCAGATCCTGGCACTGACAGGTGAGCTCTACTAAACCCTCAGTAAATGCCTTAACAAAGCAAAGAGATTCAATCTGTCTTGCAGGGGCCCACAGCTCCCTCCACCCTTTGGTCACCCACCACCCTGACAAACATACCTTCCCAGATTCAGCACCCACACAGACACACCCAAATGAGATAGCTCTGTGGACACAAATATCTGAGTCAAAGTTTCAGATGCCCCCTAGAGCTTTCTTTCCAGAGTAGTCTCCGAACAAAGGGTTGCCATGTCCCTGCATCTCCTCTCTGTTGACCTAGCACCCCGTAGAGGCCCCATTGTCCATACTTCATAGCCAAAATGCAAGAGGCCGGCAAATATTACAAATGGTGTTTCTGACTGTGGCAGAACTAGTTACGCTACCTCTCTTACAGGCGTGCCCGGATGAAGGCTTTTCTTGCACCTCTCCCCGACATGCTGCCCATAGCAGGAGCACCAGTCATTTGGCCTGAAGCGAACTTGCTGTTTTGGCCTCACACGCCTTGAAAAGAATCAGCTGGGAAGCTGCAAAATGCATGGGTCCAAAAGCACAACATTTTCTCACTCAAATGAAATTTCGCCCTAGAGTCTGTTTTAATGGCAGTTGTGATGACTGGATATTTTTTTCCTCCTGAGCAGAATGGATGTAGAAACTTATTTTTGCACATACAAAGAAGTTAGTCTCATAGACACTGCTATATCCCAGAAGGTTTGTAAGCAGAGATGCACACAGACATGCAGAGAGTCATATTCTAAAATATCTCACACTCATACTTGCACGTACACATCATGTAAAACACCCGGTTCCTCAGTATAACCTCCCTTAATAATGTTTGTCACAAGGTTCTCGCAGTTAAAGCAAGTCAGTTGTTTGTTTCAGGTTTTTTAGTGTTTTTCACTCCAGAAACAAGAAAGTCTGGAGCAAATCCACACCTCATGTCTTCCTGGCTGGAGAAAAAAGCATATACCACATTTCTGTGTGTTCTTTCCTTGCTCCTTCAGGAAGAAAGATTTAGCATTAATAAACTGAGTACTGTGTACCATGTTCAAGATAATGGCATCTGGGAATCCTGTGGCAGGAAAGATTTGCCTTGTGGCAAGATACTTCGGAGCAGAAATAAATAGGGTGAAGAATTGTGGTGGAGCAGCTGCAACTACCTTTGCTTTATTAGTACGGGTAAAGCGATACTATCTCTACCTACCAGTTTCCTTTTTTGTAGACCTAAGCAAACAGTTTCCTCCACAGAGTACAACTCCTGAAAGCAGAAAGAAAATGCTGAAATAGACCCTGAGCAGCATGAAACAACCATTGGAAGTGTGTGATTTTGGTCATCCATTACATGGCAGATATCTTGGAAAGTGACACTTGGTGACCAGTACCCACAGTGAAATCCCCGAGCACGAAACCCTCCTTCTGTCCCGACAGCAGGCAAAGCTGCCCTCCCCACCTCGCCCTCCTCCTCACTTCAGTTCCTATCCCCTCTCTCAGCGTGCCGTTGTCAGGACTTTAAGAAATCAATAGGATTTCCAATCAAGAAGGAATTTCATGTTTATGTTTATTTTAGATTTTTAAACTATTTTCTGTAGTTGCAGCATCTTCTGGTTGCTTACAGCAGAGGAGTTTCAACTAATCCAGTGTTTCAGCAACAGAATATTAATTAGCCCTCTTGCCCAGTTTCCAGACTGCAACAACTCAGTCTGTCATTCTTTTGGCTGAGGGCTGAGCAACCACTGTATATTGAATCTGGGAGATAATGAGATCATGATTTAAATCTGCTAATTCCACAGGAGTCCTATAGCATGCAGTACAGCAACAGTTAAACATACTGTAAGAACAACTGTGTTGAGACAATTTATTGGTGACAATAATCTGGAATATCACGATGGTCACAGTTAAATCCATTCTGGAGTGTTTTCCTCCATAGCGAGCAGGGACTTGTGAAACACTGCAGAGGAGAAGTATGCATCGCTTTCAGAAAAGATGCTTTAACCCTCTTCTGCCCCCATGGTATCATCCCAAAATGATGACAATGTGACATTTTGTCACTTTGCAGCTGCATGCAAGGCAGGGGAGCCAGCAGAAGACAAAGGGAGCGTTTCCAAATTCCTCTGCACCACCCTGCTCTCAAGAGGTGGGGACTCAAATTCTTGAGAAGGAGCATATGCAAACAGTTGCTAAAACAGGAACGAGATGTCTAGTTTACAACACCGCGATCTGAAGGGAAAGGGAAACCGCAGCAAAACATTCCCGAGGCTTATTTTTTCCCATCTGAATTTTTCTACCACCACGGAAGCTTCTCATTTCCAGTGCACAAGCCTAATCTTCCCTGTGAAGGGAGAGAAGAACATCCTGCACCTCCTGGCCTGGCGGCATGAGACACAAGTTCAGGGTGGGAAGAGCTAGTCCTGACTTGCATTGGGTGTCACTGGCTCATGCCCACATTTGTGCAGGTCCCTTCACCCTGGACCCCTGATCTCTTTCGGGGGATCACCCAGCGCCACAACAGTACTGCTGACATTATGGCAGCCCTGAGAGTCCCAGCCATGCACCACCACCCTGAAGCCTTAAATTCTGCTCAATTGCAGCGATCACCTGTTCTCTGCTCCTCTTCTGCCTCTCCAGCCATCCTAAAGGCAGTCCACTGCTGACCTAGAAGTGTGAAGGAAGAGAGAAGGGAAGCTGCGGTTAGAGGGAAAAAGATTCTCCTCAGAAATAAACAGCTTGGAAGAGACCCTGCAGCCTTGGTGAGGGGAGCATGGACAAGGGAAAGATCCAGGCAGAGACACCAGGGCAGCAACTGCAAGCAAGGGAGAGAAATAGAAGAAAAATGGGACAGGGGAGGAAAAAAAAAAAGATAAGGTAAGGTGACAGAAATCACAGAGAGGAGAAAGAAAGGAAGGGGGAAAATGCACATGTGGTGTCCCCAAGTTTGGGCACAGCAGCAGAGTTTGCTGCTTGTTGTCTCACGAGCCCGGCACTTCGGGAAGGACAGTATCTGTTTAGATTTGTGTCTAAATATAAACCCCGATTGCCTTGCCTCCCCCTCCTCTCGCCTCCCTCCCTTCCTCTCACCCACCCGCCCTTCTTCCTTGTTCGTCGTGCAGGGCCACTGGCTGGGCTCTGTCAGTTTTCAAGCAGGAGCTTGGATGTTACGTACCCTCCACGGCGGCGCGGTTTTGCCCTGGCTCGGCTGAAGTTTTCCCACAGATAAGAGGGAAAGGGGTGGGGAAGAAAGATTGCCCCGAGGACACCTCTCTCTTGCAGGACATGGAGGTAAAGAAAAACTTTTATTTCCACTAGCTTGTGACTGGCTCCTCGATCTGCATTAGCTCCACCTTGCAAAATGATTTCTCACTAAAGGCAGCTCAAACTACCTTTTAGCAGCGGTTCAGATAAATGTCTCTCCCTCCCACCCCCACCCGGGCCATACACCTCAGAATGTTTCGTGAGGTTTAGTCCAGATTTGGAAAATAGGGGGACGGTATGGGGAGAAATTAACATCTGTGAAAGGGGAAGGAGGAAGGGCTGCTGTTTACTTCTTTTTATCTCCGAGGTGAGAAATATAGTTAAATTTTAGAAGGCATCATTTTGAAAGGAGGTTTGAAGAATTCAGTAAAAATGGGGACATAAGGAGAATGAACAAGCCATACAGGATTAGTGGGCTCCCTGGGGCTGATTCCTACCCAACCCAGGCAGCAACAGCTGCGATTTGGACCCAGACCCAAAGCGGTGTGTCCCCCCTGTTCCACGTGGACTGGGCTGTCTCACTTTCATTATTGATAAACCATTTTGACTCGAGAAAGAGGACTCAAGAACTCTTGCTTTGGCCAGCTAAATGAATAGCACACCCCCGGAGGGTTTCCTCTGCCCTTTTCCCCATGCTGCGTCTCCCATGCTTCAGGAGAGTCAGAGCTCTTATCTCTGGGTGGGCACAGGGCGGGTGGACAGGGGTGCAGGAGTCAGGCTTCCCTAGTATTTAAGTCCAAGCCTTCTCCTGTGCAGCACTCTCTTGAAGACAAGGCAGTTCACCTCTCCTTGCGCCTTTGCCCATTCATATGAAATAGGAGTGATGGTGCTTGCTTTCCTCATGTCAGACTGGATTCACCAGCTTTTCAAGCAGTTTTTTAAGTGGCAGAGGAAAAAAAGAAGTATTTAGGAGGGGCACAAGAGATAGAAAGGCGATTACAACATTAGCAAAAACGTCAAATGACGAAAGAACACTTTTGGTATATCTCTCAGCTAAACACAGATCTTACTAAACACTTTATCTTATCTTCCCAGAGAAGTCTTTTTCTGCATCTGTGCAGCCCCAACAGCAGGGGACATGCAACAAAGGCAGGGAACTGTGTGATTGAGGCACCACTACAATTTTTCTTTGAAGATTTCCAGCACACAGCTCAGCCAGGCAGTTCTGATAATGCCCAGGTGCTAACATCACAGCCCTTGTCATCTGTGCTGACCTGCCCTCCAGGCGAGGGTAAAGATCAGGCACATTCACGTCAAGAAATGTCCTCAACAGGCTATCTAAACAGATTTTGGTGTGGAGAAGGACCAAGCAGTGATCAGACCAACTCAGCACAGACTCCGTGCAGCATGGCAAATATATAGCTTTATAAAGGTTTTTAGGTTTGACAGAGCCTGGACTAGTAACTGTTAATGCTTGTTTTATTCTTTTTCACTGTATAGTATCCTGTGATGTCTGGGAGGGAAAGGGGAGTCGAGCTTTTAATTTAACTGCTGTGCACAGGAGGCCACATATGGAGCAAAGGCTAAATGATGGCTGAAGCAGATATTTTGTCATGTTGACGACACTCTCCTCCACCCTCTCTCCTCTCCACACACAAGAGGACTGCACCTCTCGAGTATTTTCTGTTGTCTGCTGCAGTGGTGTTTCAGAGCAGAAAGGGACAGACCTGCCATTTCCTCTGGGAGACACGTGTGACACAGCAGGTCTGACAGTCAGGGAGCTTCTCTGAAATATTTAACTTAAGACTTTCTGGCTCTTGATTCTGCTCCTTTACCTCTATTTCCCACTCTTTCCCCACGTTACTTTGTTTTCTGATCATCTGTAGATTGCTGCATCTATTCTTATTTTTAAAACAGCTCAACTCCCAGGACATTTTTTAAGTAGTGCACTCAGCTTCCCTTCCTGCCTCAACCCTCCAAAAAGGCGGTTAATAACCCAAAGGTAAGAAGATAGTAAAACAAAACAGAGCTAAGAGCAAAGACTTGAGTTCCCACCTGCCAATTCTCTGCTCTGTTTCTTCGTGAGAGCTCTTCACAAGCAGCATGAGCAGGACCCAGAGACTCACTACAGCCTTTTGCTTTAAAAAACAGATTTAATGGTCCTGTGCAACAGGAACAAGAAGTTTTGTCATTTCCCCATTTGCTTCGTCTGTGGCAGGCAGAGCTGCTCTGTCCTTTCCTGCTGGCATAACTGGCAAGCTCTTTGCTCTACTGGGACACACGAGGATTACCAGCATTAGGGAAAAAAGGGCAGAGGGCTGACCTAGCCAGCTGATTTCCATCATGTCTCTGTCAGGAAGTCCCTATTTTTGGAAAACTCACAGAAGCAAGATAGTTGGGATCGCTTTCTTAGAGTGGTTTTGTGGGTTTGCTGCTCCTTAGGGGCTAGTACCTACATTCTTAGCCATTCTGCTGCCAGAAACGCGCCACATTGAAAGCAGTAACTTTAACCAGTTAAGATCCCGAAGAAGGAGAAAAAGAGAGCAAAACCCCATTCTTGCAGTGCATGTAATTTTGTGAATCTGCTGATCTTCAGGCTGATTTTTTTGTGCGTGTGAAGACCAACTTCTTGAAGCAAGATAGATCTGAGAATCAGTTTTCTTTCCAGTGTTACAACCAATGGAAGGAACTTGAAATCGTGAAGCTTGAATCACAGACTGTTAACATGAGGAGTTCATACCAAAAATTTGTAAAGCTGGGACTGGAGAAAGCTCAGCCACTTGTGAAAAAGCAGCCGCTAAACCTCCTTTGCGCTCATGGTACTTAAAGGATCAGAAATTATTGTGTTGGTTTGTTAGTTTACACCTTCAGAGTTGGTTCAAGCTGTCTAATTCTCATAGCTGTACCAAACCTTGCTGAAGATATTGCGAGTTAAGGCATCCACAGAAAGTACTTGTGGCTTTCTGCAGCCCATGTTCAACAGCAGTCACGGCATTCCTCTTCCCAGCCTCTCTGCAGGAGCTTGGGAGTGTGGAGACATTTGAACTTTGCTTGCACAGCAAGAGGAAGCAATCCAAGACTGAGTTTCTCTTTGGTGGCTCCCCATGAGTGATGGGTTCCCTAAGCTGAGAAGGTGCAGCAACCAGGTTTATTCTGTGAAGACTCCTCTCATCTTTGTGCCTACCAATGGATTTACCTTATTTCTGTGACATCTCCAGTCCCATGTCTCTCTTCTGCAACTAGCTCTTGCTAGATCTTCATTTTGCCTGTTGCTACACTGGCTCAGGAGAGGGAAAGCTTTTCCAGGCTGAGAGCAGTTCTCTGCTCCCTTTGCCACTTCTCTTCTGGGCAACCTACCGGACATGGCTCCAGCCCCAAGCTCTGTGCTCTCCCTACACCCCAATGTCTTCATCTGGGACATTGGGGAGTGATGGGGCCCCTACTCTTTTCAGTAAAGCCCCCTCCTGTGTCAGGTGAGGGTGCCACAAAGAGGTCCTGGGTCCTGCCTCACTCCTCTAGCGAGCAGCAGAACAGTGCGGAGAAAATTCCTGAGTCCTCTGTTCCCCATCTCACTCGGAGACTGCAGAAACCTCTTGGGGTTCAAACATGTCCCCTCCCTCAAGAGGCGAGTTGAGAAGCCACTGCTTGCTTTGTGCTGTGGTCAGCCGGGCATCACGGCTGAGCACGTTTCCAGGCCTAGTATCCCAACTTCTGCGTCCTCCCAGGACCCACAGGGGGTGATGGCCCTGCCCAAACTACAGGGCAGCTTGCTTTCAGCAGAGGCACTTAGCCTGTCCCTGGGAAAAATGCACTAAGGGTACGTGACCCGCCACCTAAGAGTATTGAAGTGGAGGGGATGGAGGAAAGGATACTTGGTAGAGTGTAGCCAAGAGGGCTGAAATTGGTAATCTTTATTGTCCTCATAGCAGCAGGACATTAAGCCACGCAGAGGTGAGCCAGGCTAAGCGAGGTCCCTGCCCATCCTTGCAGCTGTGGAGCCAAGATTAAGTACAAGCATTACGCCATGGTTAGTTCTGCCAGGAAACAATTTCCCTTTCTCAGGAAGCTCTGCTGCTTGGCTTTCGTTCCAAAAGTTAGAACATTCCTTTTCCACTCTTTTTTCTTTTTGCTTAACAGAACATTTTAACCTCAAATATACTTTTTTTTGGTGTTTTCTCCTGGAATCATAAAAATGACATATTTGCACTGAGTGCCTGTGTAGACAAAGGGAAGAATATTTAAATATGCTAGGAGAGGTACCATATGACCCCATTTTACTTCTCATGTCTGGGCAGATTTAGGACGTGCCTGACAGTAAACAGCATGTTTGCAGTGGAGGATCCTGGAAAGGATCAAGTTTGCCAGACTTCCACATCTCAGTGACTGGATGAGGCCTCCCTCTTGAAGGACTCTGTCCTTCAGGAACAAAACCAAACACCGTGGGCTGTGTTGTGACCTTTTCTTGTACCTAGCAGAGACCCCAGAGTAAATGGTTTGCAGAATTAAAGCTTTTCCTGTGTTGCTGGAAAGGGATGATTCTTCTGAACCCCTCCTCCTTTTCACCTTTCATTGAGTATCCCAGGTCACGGTGATAGCATTTTAGAAAAGCCTTCTTTCCTGTACTCTACAGTCTAACTGGCAGGCCATGTTACTGTTGAGCAGCATATTATGCATACCCTCTCATACCTTCTCATACATTCCCAGGATCTGCTTATCTGAGGAACGAGGGAAAACATCAGCATTGCTTTAGTGATAGGTGCTGACAGGAAACTGCTGGTGTTCGTCATGGAAATGACCAAGCCCATACAAACTAGGGGTGGTTTTCCTTTCTATTTCCACATGGCTGGTTAACAGCTGTGGAGAGGTGGATGCTCCTTTTCCTAAACCACCAGCTCTACACCCTGCATTTAGGATCTGAGGTGGCAGCTGTACCCAGCAGCACGAGAACCTGTTTGGCGGACCTGTCTGTTTTACTGGTGAAGCCTTCTTGTTACCTTGCTACAATACCACAGAGACACAGCTCGTCTTGGTGAATTACAGACAACTATATGCCTTCAGCAGTTTTCAACACAGCATGCATAAGGATGGGTTTGGTCTAGAGACAGGAGATCCGTTGTGCAAGGAGAAGTTAGTATTACACATTCACTGCAGTTGCTTCACACCTAGTTGTTGTCAGAGGCGCAGGGCACTTGTTTCTTACGGAGCCTGTGCAGGCTTGGATTTAAGTCTCACTTCATCCAAGCCACAATGTATCCAGCTATGAGTCTTATGCCAGAAATGCTTTTACATTAACATCAAGCCTGAGGCAGATCTTTATGATATCTTATCATCACTATACGAGTCCTGGTAATGTACTGACAAGGATGAGGCTTATCTGCCCCATTAGTGCCAAATTAAGTTTTCACCTGTCAGAAAGGAAAAAAGACATTGGGTCAAATGAGCACATCACTTGTTAAAGCAAAGACTGAGACCTCACTTGCCAGATTGGCAGCCAGTATAGATGCATGCCCTTTTTCTTTTGATCTTCAGCATCAAATTTTAAAAGAGCTCAAAACCCGCACAACAGACAGCAAGGTGGTAAGCTAGTTTTTGCATACAAGTGTCCTTACACAAATAAACCTGTTTACCCTTTATGACACAGTGTTTTGGTCAGTGTGGGTGACTAGTGGCCAGTCTGCAAAGGATCCTGATTTACCACTGCCAGCTTCAACAAAGCCACTGTTCATCTCAGGCTTCTCAAACGCATGCTCTCAGCATGATTGGACCACAGCTCAGATTGTGCTTTTGTACAAGTTGGTAGATACGGCACGCAGTGGTGCTTTTCTGAGCATCTTGAAGTACTTCACAAAATATGGTCCTTTTCCCTTATGCTCTATCACTGAACAAAGCTACGTGCTGCTTCTTAAGGCAAGAAATTTACTGCTCACATAGATCACAGCTTTTCAAGCACAGAGAATTAGCACATGCAGTTTGGAAAGCCTCGGCATCTAAAGGATGCAGACCAAAGACTTTGTCAGAGAAAGACACAAAAATGCAAAGGAGAGGGAGAGCTGACTCAGAAGAATGGAGTTAAACAAGTCAGTGTGGCTTTGCAGTGAGGCAGAGGACAGTAGCCTAAAACTTTCAACAGAAAGGAAACAGAATTAGTACATCGGAAAAGCAGTACACCTAGGAATAATGGGATCCAATTAAAGGGAAGATTTATATTTCACTGGATAGAAGGAAAGACTTCTAGCAGTGAGGTCTAGCATTACTTGGAATAGGCTAGTGGAAACCAAATGTAGTGGAAACCTCTTTCCCATGAGAGATTCAAAAATAGACTGGACAGAGCATTAGAAGGATAATGTCAGGAGCATCTTCTATTGCATTCAAGCAATAGTATTGAGAGGGTCACCAGAGGGACAGGACCATACTGTTTCTGAAGCCCTTCCATGTGTGGGGCTGCTAGCAGAAGCTAGTGGCTATTCGGCATCACGCCTCAAAAGCATTGGTGATTCCTTCCTGCTACACCACATTGTTCAAGCCCTGCAAACTTCTGCCTATGGGAAACTTAGGTCAAAATAAATTGACATCATATCTGCAAGAGTCTGGGAACTCTTCTTTTATTCCCTGTGTAAAACACAAAAGGAATTTTGTTTGTATTCTTTCTTCCTGTTTTAAGAATGGGTTTCTTTATCCTTTAACCGTGTACTGCAACAGCAATCATGGGTTATTCAAGTCAATAGTCTTGAAATACCTTTCTGCTGAGTGCCATGTTTCCCTGATATACGTTCAGATGAAACGATCCTGTTTTCATATACACGGAGTTCAGCTTGTGTGCCAGGTTTCCTAAGAATTTCACCCCTTGGGCCCTGCAACAAGCATGTGTTTAACTTCTGAAAAGTGCATAGTGTGATTTGGTTGCCCACTTAGTCTTTACAAAGTGCTCAGATTTGTCAGTCCTGTGTCCTCATGAAAATCCAGTGTTTTCATTCAAATTTTTGAGGTATTTATTCCCTATAAGAGGCAAAGGGGCTGTCCATGCAAACAAATACAGGGATGCGTACTGGTCCCCTAGACAGCCAGTGGCTGTAAAGATGAGAGTGGAAGAAAAGAGATGGATTGCTGAAGCATGCTGGAGCATGAGGTGACAGGAGACATAAAGATATCAAGTCAGATAGGTCACCCATATGGAAAGGAAACACTTGTAGCACCTTCTCTTTCATCTCCCAGCTCAATGCAAAGTTGCATTTTCCAGTCCTATCAGGAGTTCTAATCTCATGTAATATCAAGTCTTGCTCTGTACCACTCAAGAAGCCTTTGCCCACAGCCACCCAGGGATTTCTTCTCAGCCCCTCTCCTCCTGCTTCTTTGTGTGCACTGAGCACAGGACTCACCTTCCTTGACTCTGCCCTCCTGCAGCCTCCTGCCCTTGGCACTGGCATCTCACGCTGCTCCAGCTCTAGCCTCAAGCGCCTGCTGTAGGTGACCACCAGTGACACGCTCCTTAGCAAGGGCTTTGCTCAGGAGTGTGAGGCTCAAGGTCCATCACAAGTCTCACAGGGTCCACCCCCCACTGCAGCTTCACACTCTGATCCAGCAAACTGAAGCCTGCATCATCTACAGCAGCTCTTGGAGCCTTTGTGGAAGGCACCAGTTTAGCCTGTAGATTCTCAAAGGCAAAAGTTGGAAGCCTTTTCTTTTTGTAACCTGTGGGAAAGAAAAGCTATCAAGTAATGAAACTGTCATACTTTATTCCTTCTGCCTCTGCTCTACAACTCAAAAATTGCTGGATCATTCTCTCAGTTGAATATAATTTTTCTTCTCAACACCTTTCATTTTAAGGTCTGTGAATTCAGTGACATGCTGGTCAGAGCTTCCTAGTGTTGATTTACTCGCTGAGCAAGTGGCATGTAGGCACTGAGCCTGCGCTTCCTGCACACCTGGTTCCGGTGGCCCAGCTTGAACCTGGAGAAACTGTGCCTGAGGTTGAAGGAGCTTAGTCCCCATTCTTGCTACAGAAGGAACACATGAGAGTTTCAATCGGCCATCAGGACAAAGAAATAGAGCACTGAAGTAGGTAGGGTATTTCAGAGCTCTTGCAAACATTGTATTTCTCCTTTACAGCATTGTTGGGAGAATTTTATAAGCAGGTTAACTCTGAAATAGAGATAATTATCTTTCTCAGATAATAGAAAAAAATCCATGTCAGAGGCTAAGCTGCAGCTCGAGAATTACTTGTACGCATTTTCCTTAGGGTGTATAGTAAAGTCATTTACCCATGGAAATCACTCGATTCCTAATGCATCATGAGAGCTGATCCAGACTGGGCTGAAAATTCAGACAGGAGTTTTCAAGCCTAACTGCAGATGGCAGCTGCCTGGATTCGTTTGCACAGTGTAGGGCCTGGTTTGCAGGGGTCTCTCAAACTGGAGACTCCAGACAGAGCCGAAGAGGGGGCAGCTGCCGAGAAAGCAGCTTCACAGACCCAAATCCTTAGCCACTGGGGCCCCCGAGCCCTCCAGGGTCCAGCTTAAATGACATATCATGTGTATACCTTAGTGTTCACACCTCTAAGCTGTCTGCTAGCTGCATGCTTACTATTGCTTTCTTCTGCTCCATATCTGTGTATCTTTTTCGACTAAATTCCTGGCTCAGATAAATATGAACCTCCTTCTCTGACCTGTCTGTGTCCAGTGTAGACCTAATTTAAAAGCAATGTGTTTCAAAGATAGCACAGGCCTAACTGATGAGTCCTGGGAGCTGCAGCAGTCGGGAGCTCTGTGTGGGCTCATTTACCCCTCTTATTTTCTGTTCTCAGCATGATAAATGAAGAGGACTTCAATCTCTGTGCTGCTACAACTAGACTGTCTCTAGTGTTGAGTTTAAATGAGGAGGTATCACTGTATACTTAAAGCATTTAATAGAAGCATTTTGAGTTGTACCTGCTTCTTACATTCTCTGTATCTCTTCTTTGACTGTCCAGTGACTTCAGTTTCTAATTTGAACTTCTGAATAGCTTCAGATTAGAAAATTAATGCAGGCTGCACACGCTCCTGCTCGAAGTTCATCCTCTTTAACCATTCTGTCAGTCCAAGAGCAGTCCCTTCCTCATCCCACCTGAAGCATCTTTCATCTGATTCTCCTCCTGTTGAAGCTCATCTCATTTCAGACCTCTGCTAAAAACAGGGCTTCTTTTCCTCACCCCAGGTGAGGCAAGCAAGGGAGAAGCTAAACTGAACAGCAGCTGAAAGGTGAATTATTGGGCTGAGCCGTTTTCTAATATATTCACTCAGCTGTTTCCTTCAGAGCAGCTGCCCAAGCATCTCCGTGTAGGTGAGAGGAGAGTGCAGCCTCGCATCATGTCTGCAGCTACAGGGCTATGCGAGTCGCTTAAAGCAACAATATGATTTGGATGGTTTAAAATAATTATTTTCTACAAGGCACATTTTAACCAACAGAGAGCTGCTCAACTCAGAGGTGATAACCATGGTTCATGCATCTTATTCCCCACTCTCAAACAGCATGCATGCACGCTCAGCCTTCCTGGCCAGCTCTCTCCCCTGTGCCATAGTTGAGGAGATGGCTCCCATGAGATGGGATGCACATGACTGCGTTACTTCCCTTCTCCCTGTGGGAAGCCTGGGAGGTTTTGATGGTTGTTCCTCCCTTAGCTCACCCCTCATCCTTCCAGAGCAGTGAGAGCTCCCGAGAACAAGGCCTGGAAGTACACACAGAGAGGCACCAATTAATTTGGGGAAAGTTGACAGGCTGTGTACAGTTCCCAGACCATTAAGAAAAACAGACGTCTGAGAGGGGAAACATTGGGAAACTGAGAAGTATCCTGGGGAAAACCCCAGCCAGGAATGGAGCTCTGTACAAGCAGCTGGTGCAAACAGGACATTATGCAAGCAGCTATATCTCACAGTGGCCATCGCTGCTGTTCTTCATACTACCATCTCACCACTCCACTCATGGAGGCATTTGCTAGTGGTGCAAGTATCTCACAGACAAATCCCAGGTACTGGTTGTACAAGCTGCTAAAGACATATGGGAAGCTATATGCTCCAGTCCAGCCAGACCAGCATCCTGGTAACAGCTGTTGTCAGATATAGATTAAGACATCAGCATCACTCTACTGCAGGTAGAGATCAGCCCTCAGCTCTGAAGGAGCTGTTGCACGTCTAGAGTGTCTGTGGATTCCTAAAACAACAAAACCTCATCAACTTGCCTATTTGATAGATAATTTCTGAGAAATAACCCCTTTCTTTCTCCCAAATACCTTCACATATAAAATCTATATTTTAGGTATCTGCAGTAGCTCAGATCTGGTTGTAACAACCAAGTTTTCAGACAGCATTTGTTGCTAGAGGGCTCCCATGAGATGGAAAGGAGTTAAAGACAGGACTATGTATCCTGCCTGACACACCAGAAAAGCCAGAGGTCTTCCTGAGCGAGGTGGAAAGCTGTGTAGGTATTCATCTAATTTAAGTTTGGAGAAATGAAAAGTGGTGCTGCTTGAATGAAAGTGGGGATCTTCAGTTATTTAGGAAAGTGGTGCATTGGCTCTCAGATGACACTGAACTCCTGCTGCCAAGTTAAAGCCCACGAGCCTCCTTCATTGTGACCTTCTTTGAGAGAAAAGCTGACGGCTGTATTTGCCTGGGCATTTCAGAGTAAGGAACCTTGTTTTCAGCATCCCAATCTGGCAGCACTCATGTTTTAGAGGCACAAAGTATTTCCCAAAAAACACTTAGGGTTATTGTAAACTTGATGGAAAAAGACAGCAGATGTGTCACTGGTGTTCATTTGGATCAAAAGAAGAACTCTGTAATATCAACATCATTCTTTTAAGGCCAAATGCTCACTAGAATGGGCCATAAGAATGAAAAGTAATTTTTTGAAACTGTTTGTTCCAGATAAATACAGCCAGTATTTTTAAAGCAGATATATTGACTTGAAGGAAATAGCGGGACATTGAATTCCCTGGTCTTCATAAAGGGAGGAGACACGTCGTTCTAGTCTTCTAGTATAGTCAAACAGTAATGGCAGAGATCTTTGTTAAACTAGTTGCGTCTTTGTATCTCAGTGCTTAAGGTTTCTGATGGCTCACAGTTCCAGTTGGCTGTGTACTGGGTAGTAGTTAGATGGTTTGAAATACATTACCACCTACACTAGGCAGATAGTAAACCATCAACTTCTTAACCTTGCTGTATTCTTTTTATATATTGAAGCCGTAGAATCTGAAATATCTCAGCCTTCTCTAAAAGGGTATGTCTTGGCCTCGTCATGGCAGAGTAATTATTGAATGGAGACACTAGTACACCCTGAAGACTCAAAAGGAAGAACCCCATGTGGTATGTTGGGCCTTAAAGCCCAGCAGAGATGAGTTTTTGAAGTTGCACCGTCTTAGGTGAGAGGAAGATCCCTCCTGCATGGAGCTGCTCCAGAGGAAGGCTGCCATACTGCTGGTGTGGGCACAGCCTTTCCTTCTTTCTGCCCTTGTGTGGCTGGGTATGACTGCATCCAGCCAGATATCAGCTTTATCCACAAGCTTTTTCCTGCTGCCTGAAATTATTTCCATGTTGGCTGCCTGGCCTGTCTGCAAGCAGCTGTGCCGGGCTTGTAATGAGGCAATTACATGCGCACAGCCCTTTCACAGGAAAGGCTGAGGCTGTTTCTCCTTAAATTGATTGGAGGCTTATCTGTTTCCCCTGCTTTCCCAGCCAAACCAGTCACCTTGTCTGTAGGCAACTGGCCTGGCTGGCAATGTAGACTTTTACCTCCCCATCTAGCCTTCCTACCCTTTCCTCCTCACTGCCTGCAAGCAAACATTGTCATGTATCTTAAAAACCTAGTGATCTTGATGACCCCTGTCTCTTCTTACTGTACATGGCATGGCTTCTCCCCCGTGTAGTATCAGGTCTCACTGGTGTTTTACAGCCTTTTATTTCACCTTCCCACCTCTCATCCCAGCCTCCTACCTTCTCACTGCACTTCTCACTCCTGTCTCCTCACTTCTCACTCGCCTTGACATTCCAGTACCTTTTGGGCCTTTCCTCTTGAATATTCTGTCTTCTGGCACCATCGTTACTACTTTCAACATTTTTGAGCTGCTCCTTCCTCTTACACTGTTGACTTAGTGGTCTAGGGAAATCCTTGTCTGACTCTGCTTGCTGTACATGGAGAATTGTTTGGGCACAGCCCTGCAGCTGCAGGCAGGAAGGGTAAGCTGAACAAACAGGGGATGCATGTGACCGAGATGTGAAATCTGTTGTCTCGCTAGCAGAGCGTCTTCAAGACACCCTTATAATCATGGTGGATGTTATATATTTAAAAAAAAAATCTTCAGAAAGCAGACCGAAATCCCATTAAAAAGATAGTTCGCTGGGAAGGAATCTGTCCTTTGTGGGTGCTGGACTTTGTCAGGGCTTGCTTAGGGCAAGTTTTGTGGCAAACAGGTCATCTCAGTTAACGTGTGCCCAAAGTACTCTATACCACACAAAATCCAGCTGGCTACTTCTCATGGATACAGAGGTGAAATGCACATACCTGATCTGGGTGCGTGTTCATGCAGAGCTGTGGCTGGGCTAGTGATCCCTTGGGTGTGAGCCCAGAACCAAGTGAGTGCAAGTTATTGTGTCCTAGATCAACTACAGGACAAACGCAGAACTGAAATACTGTAATCAACATCTTCAGCCTGGGAAAGACCCTTGCAACCACTGCCTGACTCAACTGGTTCCTTCACTTCACTGGGCATCTGCCTGCTCGACATTAAGATTCAACTAGTGCCTGGGTTGCTTCTTCTGTACAAGGCTGGGATCATCCTGCCTGACCTGTCCGTGGGTGATCTGCTGCCCAGACCAATCTGACATTAGAAATTAGGCATTTCTCTGTTACATTCCTGCTGCCCTAGTCCTCATCTCTCCTCTCCACTCCTTTCCCCGGGAGAATACTGAGCATGGAAAAACACAAGCAAACAAAATCGGGCATCTCACAAAAAGCACTTCTCACAGAAAAGGAAGCAGTGATGCCCACGTGTGGCTGGAGGTTTCCGCAACCACCTCAGCCAAGGGCTCCCAGAACACTATGGATACACACGAATTACTTGATTTCCGTTTTAAATGGTCTTCCCCGAGCAGCAAGTCATGGCTGAACAGCCAGATGGCTTATCCAGCACAGTGCACAGCAGAGCCCAGAGCTGCTCCTGCCTCCATAGGGGACAGGCTGAGGTTACATAGGTTCTGCCCCGACACGGGCACACTGCCCGGCAGAGACCAGGTGCTGCAGCTCACTGCCTCTTTTGGTAACGACGGCGCTTGATCAAACCCCTCTTGGCAGCCTTTGACAGACGTGAGAAGACACTTGCTCAGGAAGCAAATGGCCTGGGCTCCTTTCTGTTCTCAGGGAGCGTGGGCTCCAGGCTCTTTGGTCTGTCTAGCAAAGGATGATTTTTAATCCGGTGCTTAGGGCAAGGCGAGGGTGAGCACTTGCCAGCCTGCCTGTTAAAGCTGTGCCAACACGTAGCAAAGGATTCCAGGTTCCCCGGGAAGAGAGGAACACACACACCTGCCTGACGGTCTGAATGCTCTCCCGACAGATAAACCCCTGGCTGCCCTCGAGACCGATTCTGTGGGGTATGCAGCAGTGGCTACATGTGCATCAAAATGGACTAACCCGTACGCTGCCCTCTCAGCAGAGGCTCCTAACCACGCTGTAATGAATCAGCCGCGCAGTGTTGGGAACATGTAGGCACTACGCAACTGCCAAATATTGTCAGTACTAAAAGGGAGACTCAAGATCTCACTTGTACCTTTCACACTGATATTCGCTGCTTTTGCTAATCTCACCAGGCTGCGCTTAGCAAGCGTGGGTCGGGCACTCCTGAGAGCTACATACCGTGGCGCAAAGAAAAGAACAACTTGCCATAAATCCAGCCTCAAGACTAGTGCGAGGTGGCTGGCATACCCTTACTATATAAGGGCCTTTCCAGACTGGACTGTTGATGTTAGGACACATTACTAATGAACTACACAGAGGCAAATAGAAGGCTGCTTTCTCCACTTTGGGCCCAGGAGGCTGTGAGGAGAGCAGCAGTGTTCCCACCTAATCAAGTTAAACTGTGACTTCATGCAGTAACTCTGATGAGAAGAGATGGCTTTTGGAAGATGTGAGGAAAGCTGGCATTGGTACTGACTGTTTGTCATGAAAAACGATGCTACATAAGGTAAGCATTGCACCCACTTTGCTGGCAGAAAGGCATCAACAGCAAAGCAAGGGATTCTCAGAGGGTAGGTCAAAATAACAAGCATCTCCTTTTATTTTCATCGTAGTCACTCTCTGCAGCAGAAAGCAGTTAATGTACGCACCACTTCTAATTCCTGATGCCTACAGATGTTTCCCATAATTCTGCTTCGAAGGACACAGCTCCTCGCTTGCACATCTGGCAGTGGCTGCTTTCTGCTGCCGTCTCCTCCCTCCCCACACCAGCTGGCTCTGCTGGCAGAGGCAGCCGCAGCATCGCTGTGCACCTGCACTTTGCGGTGCTCTTGAACCACACCACTTAACTACAACCACTACCAGTGGTCCCTGTTGCCCAGTACAATTAGGGTGGTGGTTTATTCACGATAGCCATTTCCCTTGATGTTCTGGATCTCTAGGCAGATGTGAGGTTATTTGGAAGGAAGTGCCAGAGAAGGACCCTGAGCAAGCTTCTGATCCAAACAGGCAGCAAAGCTTTCTTGAGAAAAGCCTCACTGCAACCGTTGTTCTAATTATCCAGGCCCTTTTACACATAGGCATGGATAGCTCAAACCATCAAAAGAACGAAAACCAGCAGGACTTTCCCCTCTACTTTTAGTAGGCAAGGCGGGGAGTACAATGAACCATTTCTTCACCGTATTGCGGCCAGGTCCCACACCGTGCCCCTTCCTTTGAAAAGCATCTCTCTCTTTACTATTTTCTGGCTACGTGATACCTCCCACATCCACTCAATTCCTGAATCTTGCTTTTGTGAGCCTTCAAATTTGTCAGATATGAGTCTCTGTAGTTTTGAAATTACTGCACTGTATTTGGGAGCTGCTTGCTGTCTTCTAGATGGAAACTGCTCATTGTTGCTGAGCTGGAATATCCTCACATTACCCTTTGGGCATTACCTGAGTGCCAAGATGGCAGCAGCTCATGAGGGAACTCTCAGAATGAGAAAATCAATACCAGATCACTACAAGTCTCGAGAAAAATGTTTCCCTAAAGCAAACTCTTTCCAAACACAGGGAAATTTTACATATTTTTACGTCTTTTTTGTAAAGCAGGATTTTCCTGCCCTTTCTCCTAAAAAAAAAAAACAAAAATGCAACCCTCCCTTGAAGTCCACATTCCTCATACTCTTCTGCCGTGTGTTTACAGTCCGAGCTCCTTCCTCTTTTCATACTCATTATAGCTATGCAGTAGCCTTGCAGTTGAGTTCAGACACACTCATCCAATGTTCATTCATCTGTGGTGAGATAAGTGTTGTCCTGGGTATCAGTTCTGAGGAGGGATGTTGTACTTCTCAGAGTTGTTCTTGTGGCTAACTTATTCACAGACTTTTGAGAGGCAGGCTGGCAGTGATTTACACTCAGGCGAGAAGCTTGCTTTCCACTGAAAACATTACAAAAGGTTTGAGAGGAGACCTGAAATCTCTGTTCCTGCAACGTGCATTTCAGTAGTTGCAGTCAAATCTTTTCCAGGGCTGCTGTAAGAGCTCCTGTTTTCATTAAGACTAGAACTGAATAAAGCTGCTAGAGATCACTGGGCTCTAATAACACTGACTGCCTTGAAGGTAGCATGTCTAATCAGGAGTCCTTACCTCCTCCTGCTTGCCTGCAAAACTTCCACGTCTAGTGTTTTTCCAATTTTTTTTTTTTTTTTTTAATTTCTCAATTAGTGAGCACTCCCTTGTCTGAAAGAAACCAGAATCTGCAGCTACATAGAGATACGTACAGAAGATACGTGTGCCTAAGTCAGAGGAGTCTTAAGCCTGTCTTTGGGGCCCAGGAGCTCAGACTGATCCCAACGTAATCTGAGGTCCCATTGTTTTCACAGAGCTTTCAGAAATCTGGAGCCCAGACTCCAGCATTCACAACATGTTCCCACAGGCTGCAGGTTGCTTTCTCTGGAACTGCAAGATTGAAGATTGAATCTGTTGCATGTGACATCGAGCAGATGTGGAGGCCACTCTGCACTGGCTGAGGTTTGACCTTAATGTAGAAAAAGCTTTAGCTTGAAGTGCAATGGTTCTGCACAGTTGTGCACGTTCTTATGTGAGAAAGACAGAGGCTTACCACTAATTCTTTTTGTTGCAAGTCAAACTAGAAACCTGTTTGCACAACCTTTAAAATGCCAGTCCTGCAAACAACAGCCAAGGATTTTGCAGAGCATGCTGGGATCATCATTAAACACCTCATACCTCTCATACTCTTTCACAGCCAGATTGCGTGTCCTGATATCAGCCCCAGAATTCTCTTTGAATTTTCCAAATGCAAATCTTACTTTCTTTGCTCAGCTTTCTGTTGTGTTTCACTCCCGCACCCTGGCAGTGGTGGAGCCATGGCAGTTTCAGGCCAGTTATTCCTCTTCACCCAGCCATCTGATGGCAGCTTGGAGGAAAAGGATGAGGGCTCTGTGCACACTGCCTCTCTTAAAGCTCACAAAATTCTCATCTGGGATATGAAATGGAGGTGTTTAGCTTCTTGGAAAGGTTCATCAAAGAAAACATGACAGAAAGAAGTAGAAAACTACTTATTTTCTAGCATTTAGGATACATCTAGAAGATCTGCAAGGTATTCTGGATTTATACTCTCCTGGAAAGTAACTGATACAGCTCTGATACACAAAGTTCAGAGAGCTAGCTTAGCCCCACCAAAGGGAAGTGCAGAAGTGGCTCACACAGTAGCTTTTGCTCTGGTGGAGGACAGCACAGTAATTTTCACTCCTGTTCTATAGCGAATGGTAGGAAATGCAGGTAGGAGCTTTGGCCGTGAATCCCAGGGGGCTATGCTGACACAATGATGGACAGGACTGGCTCTAAGGTATCACAGAGCCACAGCTGCTGCCACTTCTAGCTGTGGCTTTTGCCAATAATTAAAATTTACCACAGATAGACAGGGACCAGCTTCATCGCCAGATAAGATGCCAAGTGAATAAATAAACTACGTAAATTGCTCCTGAAACAGATTGCTGGAAGGTCTCCAGTGACACTGATCTGTGAAGAAGGGTAAAGAGAGAGATGGGAAGAAGGGTGCTTCACTGGGATGGAGAAGGGCCAGTGTAGCAAGAAGAGGTTTGTTTATTCAGGGCTTACATCTTGGGATGTGTTGCATCTTGACCAGGGGGCTCAGCACATTGCTGGGCCCCATTTGGAACAAATATTGTGAGATTTCCTTCTGGGCATGTAAGAAAAGGGCCAAGGTGAGCGTGAGCCCCCCACTCCCTGGGCAGTCTGTGCGTTGCCTGCGCTGATGCTTTCGTGGATCACGAGGGGAAGGAGCAGGCTCAGATCGTGGGTAGCAGCCTCTCCTGATTTTTGCTGCCCAGTTCCTCATGCTCTGATTTCAGGTATTTTCGTACCCTCTTGCCTTTCAGTTTGGTCCTTTGGGGGAGTTTGTGTTTTAAACCTACCCTGCTAACTTACCTCTCCTGTCCCAGTTCAAACAATGTTCCCCTTTCAGTGTAATCCTGATGCCACTGATGTACTTACATGGACACAGATAGACGAATCGGTTCAGGTTGTGTTGGCAGGAGGGTGCAAACTGGGATCCATCTAAATGGCAGATGCAGAGAGATGGCTTAGAATAAAATTACAAACTACGTATTAAATTTTTCCATCAGTAACCTGGATCCAATCCTAATTAAAAGTTGTTCTTGAGTTTTTTAAAGTTCATTTAAAGACAAGTTCCTTATGAGCTGCCCCTCTAATCTTATCTGCACTTATAAAATGTGAAAGCCAAAATAACTGGTGCCTGTAAGAAGAGGCTGAAAATGAAAACACAGTTACCTATTTCCTGACTTTGAACAGACAAAACCAGTAGCATATTTACCCAGGTGAACCTCGACTTGTCTGTTCTGTGCTATTTGCTGCTTTAACGCTAAGACCCGCACCCAGGGACCCATTCCAGGTCTCTCAAGGTTATCTTGCTTGAACAATAAATGAACCTGGTGTAGAAAAGGATAGGCTGGTGGACTGGCCTCTTTGGATAAGTGCCTTTAGAACAGGTACCAAAGGTACTCCTAACTGAAGGAAATATTTTTTACCTCAGTTCATGCAGACACATTACTATTATGTTTTGCATCATTATTGAATATTATTGTGGCCTTTAAGAAGGTAGGACTGGTCTGACGCGCAGGTATGCTTGGCTGGTAATGAGATGCATTCGTAATGCATTCTCCAAAGTGTAAATTCACGTCCTCTCCAGACAGACAGGAACTGTGCCTTAGATGATGTACCATGTGAATATTCAGCGGCCTTTTGCCTCCAGCTGGCCTCAGCAGTTGAATAGAAGGTGGGGCAAAGAGCAGGGATTAGCTCTTGCCTGTGGAAATGGTCATCCCAAACTGGTGGGGCAGTATGGTAGGAGCTAGTGCTGTCATCATGTCTCCCTTGCTTAATCTGCCGGCGAGTAGGACATCTCCAAGTCATCAAACCCTGTCTCTGCAAGGGAGTCTTTTCAGGAGAGAGGCTACAGCACCTCACCTCACCGCAGGAGTAGGAGACATTGACTCCCCTCCAGCCCCCGGGGAACCCTGCAGGGAGGCACGTTCCCCCCTGCAGTTTAACCTGTCGTTCCCAAAATGTTGCTTTGCTTGTCAGGAACAGGTATTTGAGAAGTTTGAGAACGGCTCTTTTCAGCCAAGCTGATTGCAAATGAGCTCAGTTATGTTGAAAAACAGGCACCTCTATCAGATTAAGGCTGCGCTGCTCCACACGCAAGCTGAGAGTTACCCCAGTGTACACGGTATAAGCTTTCCCATGCAGACAAGGCCTGTGACTCGCTGTCTCCTCAAATCCTGCATCTACCTTACGGAAAAACGAGAGGGGTAGGTGTCACATCTGGGAAGGCTGTGCAAAGAGAGCAGGTCATTTGCCTTTGCAGGGCTGTGCCAGGCGGGGAAGAAGGGGTCAGCAAGCGGCTCCATTCCCTCCTGAAATCCAGTGCCTTGGTAAGGTTCGACGCTTTAATTTCAAAAGAAACCACAGGACTGCTTCCCAGAGTTTCTTGCTGGCCTCCAGGCAGAGTGTCATGATGGCTTATTTTTACTTTAGTTTCCTCCCCACAGATGTGTTCCCAATCCCTTCCTTAGCTGAGCAGGTCCTACAGGCTTTATAGACCTTTGCCTCTGCCATGCAGCTGCACCTCAGGTGGGAGGCAACAGATCGCATGGTGAAATACCAGTGCCACAGACCGGGAAAGCCTTTACCAGCAGGCATGCAAAAATATGATTTTTCTGTCATATCAGCCCTCTGAATGGGGTGACACATAAAGATACAATTTCCTCAGCCCTTGGCCGGAGCAGTAAAGGCAAGTGCTCACCCCTGCTCCTGCCATCTCTCCGTCCCCCCATCCCCTCCTGCCATGGCAGCTCAAGCGCGTGTCGGGCTGTGCTGCAAACTTGATTGCTGAAATGATCTGGGTTAAAAATAACCTTGTAAAGAGTTAAGGGACGTATTTTTAGCCCAGATCATTTCAGCGATCTGGTTTACAGCACAGCCCCACAAACTCACATGGGTACAAGGGAAGGGGGATGGGGAGGGAGGAAAGGTCAGGGGAGAGTGAGCAGTTTGAAACACAAGCTGTCTTTCTGCCAAAACCAGGACCTTATGAAACTGCACCCCGAAAGCACCGACCCTCTCTTGTTTTCATCTAGCCTACTGGCAACTGCCTTCTTGTGGCGCAGTGTTGAGAGCTGGGTGCTGAGGATCACTATTTCCAGATCCTGTTTGTGTAACCAAGAAACTAGCCCTGAGCCTCAGGTGCCTTATTGTGTCTGCCTCTGACACACTGTATTTGTCATTATTTTTGCCATATTTGCCTTTGCTGAGTTAGATGGCATGTGCAGCAACAGCAACAAAAAAAAAAACAACCTCGAAGGTCATGGAGGAGCCTTGCAGAGCTTGTTCAAGCACAGGGTATGGAGCCGCGGCTGGCACGACAGACTGGTGTGAGACCAGCCTGCAGGGAATTGTTCCTGCAAAGCTCCTTAGAAGCATGGGAGGGATGTGCAGGTCAGGGACTGGCCTCAAAACTACATCTAGATGCAGCTGCATGAAAATGGGGATGGGAGGTACACAGGACCAGTACCAAAAATTGTGCAACTGTCACTGATTTCAGAGCCGCTGAATACTCCAGCCTTGCAAGGTGCTGTGGAGTGCTTGCGTCTCAGATAAAAGGTGCTCTTTCTGGCCAAAATATCCTACCTGCAAAAGCCGACGCGTCTGAGGGTTCATAGGGGAGGGAAGGAGAGTAGGGCAGTACAAATCACTGCTGTTATTCAGCTGGTATTTAAGTACTGTTTAAGCCAAAACACTCCTCTGTTTGACAGCTAATAGACCTTTGCTTTTTTCATCAGCCAGACAAGGTGCACAAATCCAAACCTGAACTTCTCCTTCATGATCTGCTTCCGACCCGCACTGGTACCCTTTCTCACTAGCATTTCCAGTAGCATGCTATGGACAGTGACAGTACTGGTGGGATACCAGTCCTGTGAGATGGAGTCATGATAGCTTTCAGTTGCCAGTGGGTGGATCATGACCAAAACCACTAGCTGAGTGCTGTCTGAGCCAGTTTTGCACCAGTCCCAGCAGGACATTCCAATTCATCCTCAAAGCCACCCCTGGCTTTCCAGTTCTCCCCACGAGTCTTTGCAATTTTGATTTCATAAGAAACTCGTTGTCTACATTGACACTCCTCACCCATAGCTCAAATCCACGATCTTCAAGAAAAGCTCTTTGTGAGTACCCAAACGGGATGCACAGAGAAACTCTTCAGACTCTTTACTTCTTTTCTGTGGGCCTCTAACATGCATCTTCTTTCACCTGGTGCCCACAGTGGGTCCACAGGCTCTAGCAGAGTTGCCAAATGTAGTTGTGCAAGGTAATGACATTGAGCGGTCTGCTCTGGGAGACATTCTTACTCCTGTATCAGGCAGCCTTACCAGCCCTAGCATCTTCTGGCACATTAAATGG
Source organism: Pampusana beccarii (assembly GCA_013399365.1). Lineage (NCBI taxonomy): Eukaryota > Metazoa > Chordata > Aves > Columbiformes > Columbidae > Pampusana > Pampusana beccarii. The sequence goes on from VWYH01001492.1 coordinate 681,182, forward strand.
CCAGTGAAGTTGGACTGTGCTCGCCAGAGCTGACTGTGCCACAGGATCCATGTGTATCAGGTCAGAGAGCTTCCCAGCTGCCTTGAAAAGATACAGCAGGGGTAGCATGGGACATTTCTATGGGGACCTGGTGGTGTTTCCACCAGGCAGCCTGTGAGAGAATAATGGATCTCTGCTAAAAAGAGCGTCCCCCCTATTCCTTTGCCACCGGCAATCTGCAGAATCAGGGATCTGTGGGCAGTTTTGCTCTCACATCAGAGGCAAGGACTCTGAAGCAAAAGGAAGGAGAGATTTCATAGGAAGCTTGAATTGCCATGATTGTACCTAACCCACGAATAAAGGCAGAACTTTCTTCTCCGGTGCTGCCAAAGGGACTAGGTTCAATTTCAAAAGCAGATGAAGAAATACAGAGTTGAAAAACATTTTCGAATTTACTTTGAATTTACTCAATTTTGTAAACCTATTTGGAAGAGGAAAGTGAAACCCCTCACAAAGAACTTGCTAGTTACACTTCCTGTTCTCCAGGCAGTGCCATGCTTACATTGATGGTATAATTCAATTCCTGTTTTGCTGCTCTGTCTGACATTTTTCATAATATGCAATGCTTAGACACTTACTTTTATGGAACAGTAAAAGACCCTAGAGCAGCAGTCACCAAATTACTGTAGGAGTAAGTCAGACTTACTTTTAGCTTGCTGGTTTTAGCCCATGCAGGCTGACCATGCTTCTCTTTTGAAAAGAATCAGCTGCAAAGAGCACAAAATTCATATCTGAGTAATTTAACCATTTTTTGCCAAAAAAAAAAAAAAAA
>VWYH01001492.1:682000-753242 GCA_013399365.1 Pampusana beccarii
CAAAAAAAAAAAAAAAAGGCAGCAAAGCTGTTCCTCCTCATCATTCAGAAAAGCAGTGGGCTATGACACCTAGACAGGAAAAACGACCAGGAAAGGGAGAGGTTGGAGGAACATCACAGGGCAGGAGAGAGCCAGCACTGAGCTCTGGGCTGAGAGAAGTAGACACTTGCCTTAGTGGTGGAAGGAGCTGAGGGCTGGTGGATGCTCTGGTGTGAGAGTGAGAAAGGGAGGCTTCCCACCTACCTCACAGTGGGACGGAGACTGCCAGTCCAGCCCCTGGAAGTCAGGGGGTGGCATTCTCCTTGCACTGCAAGGAAGGGAACTTTTTGCACCTGAGTGCCGTGGTGCGGCACATTCCCTTGACTAGGAGACACAGAGCAGGACACGCCAGCTGGAGAAAAAAAAAAAGCGCGGGGTGGGAGGGCGGAAAAACCTGTAGAAACAAGATGGATATAGGACAGCAGTGTCATTGCCAGAAAGGCTCTGAGAAAGGACTTTTCCTGTTGCAAAATGCGTAGTGTAATCGGAGAGTCTGCAGCTGGCAGTTTCGGGAGGACGCAGCCCGTGGGCAATTTGTGCTAATCTTAGAATGGCATGTCCACTGCTTCCTGCACCCCGGCCGGCGAGCTTCGCGCCGGTGAGAGACGCATTGCAATCAATGCCTGCTACCAGCAGCAAAACAAGAAATGCGTGGAATCATTCCAGCCTCACAGTTTTGGTCACATCCGAAGAAAGAAAGCTGTGTTTTCAGACTGCATCTCAAAAAAAAAAAAAAAAAAGGAAAGAAAAAACACAACCACCCCAAAACAAGAGGTCAAAGAGGCCAAGAGGAAATGCAGTGTCTTCTCTGGGTAAAGGTGAAGGGCTATGAGAGAAGCTCTTGGGGAAAAAGGGACTACGAGGAAGACAAACCTTCCACCACAGATGCTGAGAACCTGCAGCTCCTCAGCCTCAATCAAGTCCCCAGTTTAATTGTCCATTATGCCATGCCCAGTTATGTTGGGGGTTGGTGTGCTGAGCCAAGCCTCCAAATCCATCCCACCTTCCCCAGGTTCATTCTTTGCTCTCTCCTCTTCCCAGCCTGCCCTCCGTTCAGGATACGGAGCCAGACTCCAGCTGGGAACTGCTCTCCCTCCCCACTTAGCCCAGCCATCATTTTCCGTGTGCCACAGGTTGCCCTGCTGATCTGCTTACCTCACTGTTTCTTCCGTTCCCCTCATCTGCCACTTCTCCTACCTGTAATTACTCTAATGAAGGCTGAAAAAATGGGGGGAAGGTGCTAGAAGTACACTGAGAGGCAACAGCCTTGATGTGGCTTTCACAGCTGGATGCAGGAAGGCTAGTCTAAAGTGTATGGGAAGTTTAACGGGGGAGATGTAGTCAGGATCCTGGAAACAGAGAACAGCAGATATCTGCTGGGGCTTGTGGGCTTGAGAAAGGGAAGATACCATTTATCGGGAGCTATAGCTCTGTGAAAAAGGGAAAGGCCCTTTTCCACAGTGTAAAAATGGGCCTTAGCCATGCTGTTCAATACCAGGTATTTCAGACTGGAGATTGCTCCAAGCTGTGGTATGGCTTGAGCTGATCCTTAGTGTAACCTCCTCTATTTGCCTTTAATCTAGAAACTAGGAGTCTAAAGAAATTCCTTCTTTAATACAATTTCAAGTTTCCACAGCTATTTCTCCAGCACCTGTAGCATGGTCACCCAAAGGAAATGGTCCACACATGGGCCAGATCAGTGTTTCCAGGGCCTTTCACCTCCAGCGATGCTGAAGGAGTGGTTGTTTTAATGAGACAGCAGGTCCCTCCCAGGTAGAGCAGGGTAAAAGGAGAAGGAAGGGCTCTGCTGGAGCCTTCAGAGAAACAGAAATGTATTCCTCTAGCAATGGCCTTTGGGGACGCTTTCTGACCGAGAAGCAGAAGAGTATTGAGGGAGAGGGGTGAGAAATGTGGTGCTGGTCATGCGTTAATGGCGGTTGTACAGGGAGCAGAGGTATGAGGGTCCTTGCTGATGGGTCATAACCTGTTTCGTTGTTTTGAGGTCTCTGCCTCTAACAAAACAAGGATCATTGTTCAGTTGTTCTCAGTTCCTCTGGTTCGGTTTTCCCTGCATCAGATACTAGAGATGGAGAACAAAGGTCTCCTTTCATCACCTTTGACTTCAAGGCTTTCTACTCATGTTGCTTGATATATGCATAGCAAAGAAAACAAGGTAAATGTGGGATGACACCAGGGCTGTGTGCTGTGGGAAGAGCTGCACCATCCAGTCTCCAACAAGCCTCCCACTTCTCAGCTTATTGTCAGCCCAGGGGAGGGGAACCTTCTCTCAGCCCTGGTATTTCCTCCCTCCCCTCCACCCGCCTGAGTATTTCACTGCCAAAAAAGCAGAACAGCACAGGGACATCTCCAAGCAGATGCTGACTTGCTGCAAAGACAGGGAATGGCTCCTTGCAGCAGAACCACTGGGAGAGGAAGAGCACTGTTGTCCAGGGCAGTAAAAAAGGGATGGAAGGGCTGAGAAGGTGTATGGGAATGTCCCTTACTGCTCTGCTCCATCTGCTCAGTGCGAGGAAGAGATTGGGAACAGACACTTGGCTTGAAATACTTAGTTTGCTTCCAGCGAAAAATACTGAGTGTAGAATCTTCAGCTAGAGCTGAGAGGTTCTGCGTGAATTACTGCTTTCCTGGGATATTTGAAAATGCTGCTAGGTCCTGTCTTCCCAAACCTCTTGCTCTCAGACGGGATGATTGATGCCAGATGTGAGAAACTCCACTTTAAGTCCTTGCTTACTCTTGAACTTTGTAACACATATGCAGGCTTCTCTATAGCCTGCTTGTTTTTCCCAGCCTTTGCTCATAACTTGTTGTTCCCAATTTGTCAGAACAGGCCAGCAGAGACCAACTCAGAGGTGGACAAGTCGGCAACACCCTCAGTGGCTCAGCTAGCGGGGAAATTCAAAGAGCAAGCAGCCAATATCGCTGGAAAAGAGGTAAGGAGCTCTGCAGCCACCAGCAGGCAATTGAGTGGGAAATTAAGAAGTTAGAGCACCAGCGACCTGAGCATGAATCCACCTCAGTTTTTAATTTTCACAAAGGATTTGTCTCCTAATACAGTGCAAGCTATGACAGTATCTTCCATGCACTGCTGACTTGTGGATGAGTATTTTGGTAGAGCTGTACCTCAGGACAGCTAGACACTGTACCTGAGACACTGTAAAGCCTGGCAAGGTGCACGTGTCCCTAGCAGTAGCAGACAGCAACGTATGTACCATTTGAGCTGGCTTTTGTGAGCAGAGGGCAACAATGAATGATGAAATAGCTAATATTGAGCCATGGAAAAAGAATACAAACAATACATTCCGCAGTGTAGAAGCCAGTGGCAGGTCACCATCACCTTGTTCACAAAAGGAGAAGGTTTCCTTCAGGTACTGCCTTTTGTATGGGTCTGAGAGAGAAAACTCTCTCTTTACTTGCCTTTGTTACCTCTTCCCAATGACGTTTCAGACTCTGGAGCCTATCTCTATCATACTGAAGCTTTATTTATTGCAACCCTACTATGCCAAGCATTGCCTCACAAACTATCTTTCACCAGATGAGCAAAACACTAGAATAGCTCTCTTAGGAAGAGAGGAAAGTTAGTGTGTTTATGGATGGAGGCTGACATTTTAGGAGAGCCTCCTGTATCATAATGCACCTTCTGAGAAGCATAAATGTTTACTAGTGGGTGCCCCTTTAAAATGGAACTGCTTCCTTCTGTTGCTCAGCTGATTTCAGCACATCCCAGGCTGGGTCTAGGAGGTCCTCCCTGCCACCCCTCCTGTCTTTGGTTGGATGCAGTGGTATGCCTCATCTATCAGAGGTTAGCGCTCTCACAGCCAGGCCCCGGCATGGGAGTAGCCAATCTCTTCCCAAGCACTTTTTTACTTTTTCCTCTAGTCAGCAGCATGCAGCCCTGTCTGTCCCATTACAGTCATTTCCTCTTTTTAAGGTGTGGGATTTAAATGCACAAAGTCCCTCACACTTAAGAAGTCAGCAAGTTCCCAGACCTTTTTTGTGTTATCTGGAGACCTCTGCTGCTCCCAAGCCAAGGCAGTGTGGAGGGGCCTCACAGTCGGGGAAGCTGATTTTCTCCAGAGACAGAGAAGGACAAAGTTTCCTGTCTTTTCAGGCCATCTGTGCTTCTCCACCAGCTTTCTCAAGCTGGCTTCAGATTAGTGGCTGAGTGGATGGTATTTAACCCTTGCTTGACCCATGCCAGCAAAGGGGAACCTATCAGCCAGGGAACTTCCGATACATCCACATGTGGCACAGCACAGTATTGCGTGGTTGCAAAACGGGGTTTCGATAAGACACTATAGTATTGCTTCCTAGCATGACATAAGAATAAGAGACACAGCATTGTGGTAGCTGGGTGCAGCACCACCAGAAATTGATGTCAAGTCTACAGGTTCTCCAAGACTGTAAACTCTACGAGGGCAGAGATACCATAATCCAACTTTTCACATGCCTGCCTGTTAGAAGGTAACAAAATTATCCAAATATTATATTGTGGATATCATCCAAGATCCACAATATTATCCAAGTATTTTGTCTGTTAACACACAAGAAATGTGTTAACAGCTTGTCAGAAGACTACAAACCTGGCATAAAAATAGAGACAGCTTGTCTTCAAGACCAGAGCAATAGTTATGAAGGAGCAACTCCACAGGTGTTGTGCTATGCATCTCTTCCTTCCTAGTGAGCACTCTGTATGTCTGAGAGCCCGAGGACATTCAGAGGGAACCAGTGTCCCTGCCATTAACTTGTCTTGTTCCTTCTCCCCTGGAGAATCTGTTTCTTAGTCAACCTAAATGCTACACCTGAGGTCTTCCTTCTGCGAGCTGCTCTTCTTCATTAGAGAGAAACAAATGAGGCTGTAGGACATGTTGGAAAAGCTGTAATTCCCCTTTTTGTCCCTAAAATACATGAGATGCAAAATAGGAAAATCATGAAGCAAGCAGGCAGCTGAGACTCATTAAAAGGAAATCCTGGTAATAAGACAGGAAAGAGAACAATAACAAGCTATTCCAGTGTGAAGGGGTTTCCAGCAGGATGCTTTGAAGATGAGGCTTCTGGGAAAGCTTCTGCACTCTCCACAGCTTAGAAGAGTGTCCTTTGCACAAAGCCCTAAGTCTTGTGGTTCATGCTGTGGAAAGAGACATAGGCTACTGTCCTAACACTAGGACTGGGCTCGAGGTGCCACAAGCACCCCTAGCATGCTGTCCACATGCCCCTGTGCTAATAACTTGTGATGTGTTTGGATGTCTCCTTTAGACAAGCCGAGCCCTCCCATCCATGTAGGTCAGTTGCAGACCATGCCCTTTGGTGCTTGAATTTCACTTCCTTTAAAAACCAACAAAACAAAACCAAACCAAAAAACAATTTCACTGTTGCCTTTTTGGTTCTTTTCTTCTCTTAGGTACCACCACATAAGCCAACACGGAGGAAACCACCATGCTCCCTTCCATTGTATTCCCACAAAACTGAGACAAGTGACAATGATGAGCAAGTGAGTATCAATTTAATAGAAGAACAAGGTGTCTTCTCTCTGCAACTTGTACTTTCCTGAGACATGAGCTTGGAGGTAGCAGAGAAGTCAGGCTATGCAACAAAACACATCAGCCATACAGCATCAAACCTTCTTCCCCTGTTCACACACATGTACTGACTCGGGGTTAGCTCCATGCTCTTTCACGCTCCTGTAGCACAGACACACACCCCATTTATACTGCTTTTGTTTTTACCCTTAGAGCACTGACGGATCCACCCAGTTACCACCTTTCAAGCGTTTTAAAGCAGGGACTGCTGGCATTTATTAGATTTGAACAGCACTTAGCACAGGAAGCAACCATGCTGTTTGTTGCCTTCAGATGAGCTCTAGAGGTCTGAGTATAATGGCATAATAGTTCTGCACTGGAGATTTTTTTATTCTTCAGAAAAAGGGAATAATTAATCCAGAGTGAAGAGAGGGTTTGTCAGCGACACTCACAGAATATTGTCCTGAGGTGTCCTCCATACAGCATCTTTGAATGAGCAGGTCCCAGTAAGCTGGCTGCTACTGACTAAAATTATTGCTCAGGCCCTTTCCAGTAATTTCTGTCCTTATGTATTTCAGGGTATGAGCTCTACCCATAAATTTTGCATTGTCACCCGCCCTTAACAATGGTGTGGTTGTTTGTCCTTCCTTTCTGATAGCTGTGGGTTCTTGCTGCGTCTATGCCAAAGGAGCACAAGCTTTAAAATCTTAGATTCTTTCAGTTTCTTTGTACCTCAAAAAAGCAATATGCCCCTTCTCAAATAAATGCTCTCCCTTTCTCAAACTGTTTTCAGCCTTTCATAGCTCTATCTTTCTGGTCACTTGTGCCTTTCCTGCCCCTACCAATTGGGTACCCTTTAACTCTGTTAGTCAAGTGGTGGCAGAAAGTCTTTCCCATCACAAAAAATTCACAATGTTTGCCAACATTAAGGCTTGTACCCTTTAACAGGTAGAATTTCAATCTGTCTGGTCCTGAAATAATACCAGAGAAAATTGTGTCATGGGTTAGAAACCATAGTGAAGGCCATGTAGCAACACAGCCATTACACATCATCTAACTCAGATACTTCAGCCAGAAAGCTGACAATCACCTCTTCTCCCAGAGGAGGGATACATGCATATAGAGCCCTAGGATGGCTAGATAACAAAAAAGGACCAGGGTGAGGAAAAAAGAAATAAAACTTTTGTGTGAAGACGCGATATGATGCTTCATTTTCTCCCCTATGAGCACGTTCTGCTTATCTCTTCCAAGTTTTCTACCTCCATTGTATTTCCTTTTTTTCACCTACTATACTGTGAGCTTTTCGTGTTTCATTTTGTTTCGCAGAAGCCGTCTCCAAATGCTTGCCCCATTCCCAAGGTCAAGGTGAAAAGCTCTCCCATGATTGAAAAGCTGCAGGTAGGTCCTGGAAGAGCCCACATGGCTGCTCCAGCAAATTAAAACTGATTGGCATTTGTCATGGCTACTGTCCTTGTGGAGCAGCCACAGGGGAAGGGGATACAGGAGCCAAGGGTGACAGCAAGGTAAGCAGGGCAGTGGCTCGACCGACCAGGGCCCAGTCCCACAATACACAAACAAGGAAGGCAGAGCAGGTCTGGTGGTGGTAACCAGCGTCAGAAACAGTCCAGTGGTCCTCAGGTACTGACCAGGTGGGTCAGTGCATGGGTCAGGATCATTTAGATCTGCAGGGTCCATGGCTGGGCACGGGCATGGCAGCAGCACAGCTCACACAGGGAGCAGGGGCAGGACCCTCAGTTTAAATGCAGCTCACGAGAGAAAGTGAGGGAAACCCTGGCTGAAATGTCTTCCAGCTCTTTATTTGCAGCAGTCTAAATCAAACTGAGTCATCTACACTCTGTTGGGGAGCTGGGCTGGAGCACAGCAGCTAAAATCCTGGCAGTGGCAAGTGCGCTCCGGGCTCTAGCCACCTCTCTGTACGTGCCCAGAAGCTCCGTGCTTCCCCCAGCTCGATTCCCTCAGTTACACACAAACACACCCCGTGCTTCTTGCCTTTGTGTATCTCACAGCGGCACCTGATTCATGCTGCTGAGGGCGGCCCAGCACTTGATAGCCTGTAGATATAGTTCCCTACCGCTGCCAGCTGCCTCTCCTGGCAGCACGTGCGGCTCCAGAGCACGGTGCCTCCTGGCTGCCCTGACACAACATAAGCCTATTCATAGCACTGTCCCTCTTAATGCAGCCAAGGACATTTGACTACCAGAGCTTCTTAGTGACAAGCCAGCAGGAAGCGTTTTGCCACAGTTAATCACAAATTCACTTCTTTCCATGGTCTTCTCGCTCCTCATGACTGTGCAGATCATTTAGAAGACCTGCAGACCATGCTTGACAATGCGAGGTCTGCTCGTGCACACACAATTGGTTTAAATCTCAAAGTGATTGCTGGCTGCTTGTTAAGACTTCCTTCTGGCTCAGCCACTGTAGACTATGCTGGCTTGGCTGGGTCACTGGAAAATCCCAAAAGGCCTCGGGACGACAAAAGGACACATCCTGAGATCCAGCTGCTGGGGAAGGGCAAATGTCCAGTCATAACTTCTCTGCCCAGACTTGTTTGTTGACAGTGTCACCAGGAGAGACCCATAACCAGATGGAATGTGGGTTGTGACAGCTGAGAGATGCGGCAGCTCCCATGGCAAGAGCAAGGGTTCCTCCATGTGGTTACCACATGGAGTACGCGCCGGTGTCGCGCACGCCCATGACGGGGATTTTTCTTTGCAGGCCAATCTGGCTTTTGCTCCAGCTGCTCTGTTGCCGGGAGCATCTCCCAAAAGCCCTGGTCTGAAAGCCCTGGTCTCCCCGTTCAGCACCCCTCCCTCAACGCCCAGCAGCCCAGGGGTTCAGTCCCAGCCCAGTGAAGTGAGCGAGACGCCGGTCAGCTTTGATCAACCCCCAGAAGGCACTCAGCTGCAATTCTACAACAAGGTAGGGTGTGGGCTAGGATTTCTCCGTCACAGCAGGATGAGACTTGCTTATTGCTTGGGGATGAAGAGGAAGAGGAGGAGACATATGCATCTGGTTCGAAACAGCCTTTCAGTGTAGTTCTGTGAAACTTCCTCTCTGCATACCTGCAAATGGGTCTTTGTGGTCCAGCAGCTCCAGGAGCCTTCCTGGCCCAATAATGGTAAAAGGAAGGGATGCAGCAGCAGGGCACAGTCAGTTCAGCTCAGCAGTCACACAGTGGTGGGTAGCTGGGCAGGGAGCACTGTGAGGAGGGGGTGCCACCTGCCAGAACATGTCCAGGTTGGTTAGGGTGCAGTTTAGGGAGCCACACAGAGACAAGGATTTGCCAGATGTCCCACAGAGTGCACGGCACTTAAACGGAGAGCTCTAACCTGCATTCGCCATCCTCAGCTGGAGTGCAGACTCCTTCCTCAACCACTAAACTGCCAAAGGTAGAAAAGGTCAAGATATCCAAAGTCAGCAGCATCTGCATAACGCATGCAGCATCCCTGGGTTAGGGTCTAACTTGGACAGGGAGCCATATTTTAAATTGAGACAATGACCTCCAGCACCAGCTTTACAGAGGGAAAGGAGGCATATATTAGGGATCTGCTTGTCCTTTAAAAATAGTCTCTCATGGGCAGGAGCCCTTGTCTCTTCACAACAGAGCAAGAAAAGTGAAGCCACCAGCATAGCAATCAAGCTTCCCATGGTATCTTCTATTGTTGTGCTTTGCTGCTTTCCTGTACCACTCTCTTGACTGCTCCAATGTCTGCTTTTCCTGCCTCCAAGGTGCGGACGCGGGGATCAATAAAGCGCAGGCCCCCCTCCAGGAGGTTCCGAAGATCTCTGTCCGAGTATGGAGACGGGGAAGATTTAGGGGTAAACATCTCCTCTCCAGAAAATGGTGCCAAGGAAGACGGGGATGAGGTGTTTGGGCCCAAGGGCAAGACAGAGGAGGGAGAAACAGGGAGCAAAGAGCAAAAGAAACAGATGAGGTCTGATGAGAAACCCCCATCAAGGAAAGGATCCAGCAGATCAGAAGATGAAGAAAAAGGGGGAAAGCAGGCAGAGGAAATGACCCCTTGCAAGAGTAACACAGGGGACACAAAAGAGGAGAAGGTGTGTCATGGTGTCCCAGGGGAGGAGAACTCTGCCCAGCCTCCCTCTGGAGACAAGGAGGAGAAGGTGTGTGAGGGTCCCCAGGGAGAAGAGCAGCAAAGCACTGCCTATGAACAGGAGAGGGAGGACAAGGAGAAGGAAGAAGCTGAAGCAAAGGAGACTGATGAGAGCACAGTGAGAACATCAAACACTGAAGAAATGCCGCTGGCACCAGAGCCACTGCAAGATGCAGTGGACTTAGAGACTGCCAGTGAGGAGCCTTCAACGTCAGCCATGCAGGACCAGAGCACAGAGTAACCGTGACATACAGGTAAGACGGGTCAGCACAGACGGCTCCTAAAATACCAGGGGGTTTTGCCTCCTAATGAACACAGCAACTGTGACAAAACATGCCAACATTTCTGCTGCTCCCCACATGTCAAGAGTATGAAATCTCAGGGCTGCAGAGACTGCAAGGCAGGGTATTTGAAACAACCAGCCCGCCTGGGTGGTGGTACAGAGAGAGGGGTGGAAAAGAAGCAAAGCTGATGCAGGCAGGCTTCCGTGAGACGGAGAGGCTCTGCTCACCAGGCACCCTGCTTAATTGCTGTTTTGAATGCAATTTGGAAGTGTTTACAGCAAAAAACACCTTTTCATAGCAGTAACCGTGTATACACTATCTCAATATGCTTCCTTACATATACATATTTATATGCATATATGTGCACACATTGTATATATACATGCACATGTATACATTCTCTATGTATTTAGCTTGCTAGCTTTGCCAGCAAGAATAGTGTTTGCACACATACCAGTTTCTTGACCAGTCCTGGCAGCACACAAACACAAGCCTCTGCCACTTGAAATAAAAGAGGATTTCCACTGGCTGAAGCAGAGTTTGTTCCATGTGGCTTCTTATGTATTCTCTAATCACTGATAATGTAGCCACAGAGGCCTAAGGAAATAATCTCATTCCACCTCAACTACCTGTCCCCTCTTCATATGCCTCATTGGTTTGGCAAAGAGCAACTGAAGGAAGGAGGATGGTGCTCAAGCTGCAGCTCGCCTATGCCTCTGAGCATGGAAACTACCAAAGTAGCAGCCCCAGCACTGTATTTACTTGTATTTACATTAATATTTTTCATAATTTCCTTACTTTTTCCCTCTCAAAAAGGCATACCCAATCAGGGCACAGGAGACGTGAATAGGAGCCATCTAACCCAACCAAGGTGGAAGCTACTGGAAAAACCTTCAGTGGCAGGAGAGGAGCAGAATATGGATATTCCCTGAGGTCCAGACTCATCCTGGAGCTGAACAGCTGCTTGCTGGCTCTCTGCTTTGCACCATCATATTCTGGACAGTTGGAACAAGAGACTGGCCTGCAATCGCTTCAGAGTTCAAAACTGAGGTGTTGGCTGATGTTAGTCAGTGCTATTTGGGGACTGAGAGACCGGATACGTGCTGTCCTGGAGCCAACAGCCACCACCACTGCTGGGCCCTCTGCTCCTTTATCCTGCTCCAAAATGTCTTTTTCTTCTTCCCTGCATTGGTCTTAGATGAAGTTCATCAGTTACATACACACATGTATGGTGCCTTTTTGGTAGCTTCTTTTGAAATATTTGGGGTTTTTAAATTTCAGTAAATAATGTTGTAACAGTAGGAAAAAGTATGTTTTCTCCATTTATGCTGTATGGCAGACAATGTGAACCCTGAACACAGGGAAAACTCTTAGGACATTGTTCATAAAGCAGAAAATTCCTTTGAAGTGAGGGTTGAGCTGGCTGATCTGTGAAACAGCCAGCTGTGGTAGGCAATTGTCTATGTGCTTCAGTTTTGGGGTGTTTTTAGGGCTGGTGGAAAGTAACAACCAATACATTTGATGCACAGAAAAGATGGGCTGTGTAAGTCAATAGGGCAAATTTTCTTATCTGGCGTTGGGCTCTAGTCCAGATTTAGAAGGGCCGCCTGTCCATCAGTCTTTCTCACTTCCAGTCTTTTGATTCTCTTTTGAAACTTCCAGTGTGTGGCCACCAAGCGCCACTTGTGATAGAAAGCATCCTGGCTTACTGGAAACAGCTGATTGATTTTCTGTAGGTCAAAAAAGAGGTCCTAGATGGCTGAGTTTACAGTCGTATGGCCTGACGAGTGTGAACTGATGAAGGTCAGCCAGTCTCTCTTAAGTACTTAGGTGTTGTACCAGATTTGCGTTCGTTCTTGGGGTACTAGTAAAGTCATAGGTCTGGCAGTTGCTAAATGAAAAAAGCTTTTACATCTGGAGAGTATTTGTTGCCTCCAAGAAATAAATTATTCGAAGAAAGATAGATTACAGACCCTCACCTGACCAGTTTCCTGACAGTAGTGCTTGAAGCTGTATCTGCAATCCTGAATAAAAAGTTGCTCTGGCTCAAGCCCATGGGGCTCATGTCCACAGTGTGACGTGGAGCTGTGGACAAGTCTGGGCTCACTGGAGACAGCGAGCCAGGCTTGTCAAAAGCTGAACCAAGGAGTCAGCTAGCTGTTAGGCGGTGTGAACTGTCAGGGGCCAGCGCTTGAACCTGCCACCAGCCACCTAATACCAAGCCACACAGACACAGCTACAAAGACCAAGGGCAGGACCAGCCAGCTCCTCTTCATCCATCACAAAGCTCCTCCTAACAAACGTTAAGCTGAGCGGAGCTGGAGGCTTGGGTTGGCCCTGTTTCTCTGGACAGGCACGAGCATTTCAAACAACATAGCCCACATCCATCCTCGAGTGGGCTCTGCCACGCAGCAGTGTTACAAACCCGATGGTTTTGAGCGATATCCCCTTTCTGTTCACTAGCTCTAAAATCATGAGGAAAGAAGCAGCTCTGTGCCCTTGCCTTTCTTTTTCCTAGGTGAAAGTACCGAGGTCTCACTTGCTGAGAGCCAGCGGCATTGACCCTCCAGCGTAGCACGGGCTTGTTGGCAAACACATCCTTTCGAGCCACGTTTTGGAGCGTTGTTGCCCTTGAATCCATTTTAATCTGTTTGTTAGAGCTTGTATTCCAGGGCAGGCTGCAATCATCCACTGTACCCTACTTCTTCTCTCAGCAGAGTGTCCCACCTGGATGTGAGTGATTGTGCCTTACTGTATATATAGATATATGTGTGCCTGTTTAGAGAATGAGTATGTGTGTTCCAAGCAGCAGAATGGAAATCCAAGGGAAAAACAGAAGAAATAAATGGTGGAATAAAATCAAAGCAATCCAAAATCTGTGTGTTTCCTCCTGGGAAATGAAGGAGCCTGAGGAAGGATGGAGAGAGCCGGTAGCAGCAGGAGAAATAGGGGTGGGATTTCCACATTCAATTTTAATTTAATTTGTGGTAATTTTTTTTACTTTTGGGGAACGCCAATAGGAAGGTGTTCTCTGGGGCAAGCAGTGACACTGGAGACCGCCACGCTCCTTGCCCCAGTGCTGAGGATGTGTAGGAATAGCAGAAAGCAAAGCCATCTAGCCTAGTGCCATTTCTCCAGCAGCAGTGGAAGCATAAAAAAACCAAGGCAACACACAGTGATCCTTCCTGTGAGATCTCCCAGTTTCTGGCAGTCAACAGTTTAGAGACATTCTGTGCCAGAAGTTCCATCATCACCTTCATCCTTGATGGATTTATAAGTTGCAGGAAAAAAGACGCCGATTCCTCAGCTGAAGGCACCCACACACCCCTCTAGGGGTGATGCTCGCTCAGGCAGTGCACAAACTGTGCCCCATCTGCAGGCCAAGTGAGAGCAATTTTACACAAGACTCCTTAGTGTTGTCCCAAAAGCAGGGCTGTCACCTGGTATGGATACATATGAGCCAAATTTAGCACACGGACACCAGAAATTACAGAGTTGTGCAGGTCTGGATGCTGGAATAAAGCCAGGATGCCAGCAAGAAAAGAAAAACGCATTACATACAAACTCTTATCACTATGTTCATACCCTAAAAAGCCAATTGGCTAGACATTTGCATATTGCATTACCTAATCCTTTTAGCGTATAGTAAGCAACATTCAGCTAAAGGACACTTTATCCAACAGTCTTGAGATACGTGTTAAAGCAAGACTCAACTAATTGTGCGGGCTTCAAAATGTCTAAAGCTGCAAGGTCAGTAGTGTCTATACTTCCTGATTACGTGTTTTGCAAGTCACTCTTTGTTATATGAGCAGACTGACCTAAAGGATTTACATATCTTTAGGTTAGCAACTGCAGACAAGATTCATTTTTTTAAGTGACTACATTAGTACTGCGACACTGCAAAAGCAGAGGATACATGTAAGTGTGTATCCGGGCCCCATCCGTACTACCTGGAAACATCGGAGTCAAAAAGTTTTGACTGAAATGTAGGTCACAGCATGGCTTGATGTATAGGGTGGGGACACCTCTGCAGACCCATGTGTACCTGTCGAAGTCCCGAGGTGGGCATGTATAATGTCAGGTGTGAAGACACTGAGAGTCAAACAGGAAAATGCCCTCGTCAAGAAAAATCTGATAGAATTGATGCAATTCCTCCGATGTGGATGGTGCCTGAAAGGTTAAAAAAAAAAAAAAAAAGGCACAAACCTTACAAGCCCCTTTAAACTGCGGGGGGGAAAGGATGGAAAACAGAGCAAGAATAAAGTGGAGAAAGTAAGGCAGCACAAGAGCAAGGAGACTCTTGCAGTTGTGTTTGGCTGGGATCTTGTTGCTTTTATTGTGGTTTTTTTTGGGGGGGTGTTGATTTTTTCTTTTTTTTAGTCATTGTTTTTTATTGGGCTGTGTTTAAACTGTAGTGTGAGCCACAAGGAAGTGTTGGATGGGTAAGGACTGAGAGCAATTACTGATGGAACAGCGTTTTTAAAAATATCTGGGATGCGAGGGAGGCAGGGGAAGAGGTGTGGGAACACGAGGGGAAAGCTTGAGGTGAAGGAAGCATCAGCAGGATATGGCACATCAGGGACGAACTGGAGCCAAAGCAGCACCGTGGAGTGGCTTCAGAAATCAAAGGGAACACCACCGGCTTTTCCGGCCCCAAAGCAAAAGAAACACACTCCCGATTCCGAGGCACCTTTCCCAAAAGCGCAAAGCCCTTAGTTAAACCCTTGCAGACCCAACGGCCACTCCTAGAGCCACTTGACCAAAGGGAAGCGCCAGCTGCACCGAACAGGCCAGGCCACCCCGCAGGCCCTCACCGCACCCACTCTGGGGGGCTGCCATGAGGGGACTGGCACACATTTGCGCACATAGCTGCGTGTGTGCCCTTCACACACAGCCCCGCAGGGCCGGAGGGTGCGGCGGAAGGACAGCCCTGCCTGTCAGGCACCCCCAGGGGGCGCAGCGCCCAACGGCTCGAAAAAGCGCGGGCCGGGAAAAACCAAAGCCGTTCTTGGGGGGGCGGTTCCCATATCCCCCCTTCCACTCCGCCGAGAATGAGCTCGCCCAGCTTCCAGCCCAGCTGGCCGTGGCTGCCCGAAGCGGGGTGGAGGGCGCTGTTCCTCCCGCCCCCGGGAAGGGTACGGGAGCGGTATCTGCGCAGCGAAGCGCTGTAGGGGCCGCGGCTCCCCCCACGGGGGCTCGGGATCGTCTCTACCAAGCGGAGCCGGAGGGTCGAGGGAAGGGCGATGCCACGGGTTGCCCTGGCGAAGGGGCGGGAAAGGGGAAATAGCAGCAGCCTCCGCCGTTAAGCCGAGGAATAGTGTCTTTCGAAGCGGTGGGCAGAACCACTGGCAGTCTAGCAGGGGGGAGAAGGGCAGACCACGAAGGCACCGGCGGGGTGTCGTTGGCACCGGGCGGGAGGAGAAGGGAAATGAGTGAAGTGCTGAGCTGGAAAATGTACAAAAGAGAGCGGCTCGTTGGTCTAGGGGTATGATTCTCGCTTCGGGTGCGAGAGGTCCCGGGTTCAAATCCCGGACGAGCCCGCCGGCATGAGGGGTAACAGCAAGTCCCTCTGTTTTGCTGCCGCGGTGCCCCGCTGCGTTTTTGGTGCTTCGGGCCCGCCCGCGCCGGTTGGGTGGTCTCCGGGGAAGGAGCCCGGGCGAGCGGTGGGCTCTGTAGTCGTGCGGCGGCACGGCCGTGGTTTGGCGGCGTAGAGCTGCCGTGTGGGCCATCGGCGGGCCCTCGAGGAGGGAAAGGGGCAGCCCCGCATCCCCGACTGGTCGGGGATGCGCGGAAGGGTAGAGGGGAACGGGTGGGCCCCGCGGGGAAAATTCGGGGTAGCTGCGCCCTGTGCCAAGGAAAAAGGCGGCGTAGGACCGAGAGAGTTGGCTCCTTCCTTGACGGTTATTAACACTTGCCCCTTGCATTGAAATGGAACGTGTCCCTCATTACAAGTCCTGTCCGTGCCCTTTTGCCCGTGTATAGCAGCCGCCGCTGCCTGCCAGAGGAGCGCAGCGGGCGGCTCCGGTTCGCCTTGCTGACGGTGGGCAGCGAGCGGGTTGGGGAAGCGGGAGGACAAGAAGGAAAAAACAAAAAGTAGGGCTCGTCCGGGATTTGAACCCGGGACCTCTCGCACCCTAAGCGAGAATCATACCCCTAGACCAACGAGCCGCCATAGAAGCACATTTTTCTCTCTCGGAGAGGAAGGTTCCAGTGCTGCTGCGCAGCTGTTGGCAGCGACTTCCAATCGCCCGGAGGCTGTCCGCAGGGGGAGGCGCTGCAGGCTTCGGGCTGCCCGGTCGGTCGGAGCCGAAACAGGTTGCAGGTAGGCAAGGGAATGGCTTGCCGGGCCTGAACGCTCTCTTCTGCCACAGCCCAGCCTGCGAGCCCGCAGGAAACAGCGCTACACCAATGCGAGGCGGCAAGCGGGCTTCGTGCCAGGCGAGCGCTTGCAGAGCGCTGCCAGCCTGTGATCTGACGCCTCGCAGCAGCCCGGACGCCGAAGTTTTCCCCCTAACCTCAGCCTGGGAGGGCGCCACACCGGTGTTTTACCTCAGCCTGTGCCCGCCCGGGGAGGGGCTGCCTGCGCAGGGTTAGGGTGCCGGCTGCAGGTGGTGCCGAGGTACGGTCATGGCTCACGGGGCCTGTTTTTCCGCAGTGGCCTCGTTGGGATAGCTCAAACAAACCTCAGGTGCCCTGCCTGTCCTGCTTTATTTGGGTGCTCCACGTTAGTGATGAGGCACACGCACTGGTACTGCTGGTGCTACTGCTGCTCTCCAGCTTTCTTACAGTCACTGCGGCAACCCTACCTGCCCTTGCGTGCAAAATCTGCTCAGTATATGTCTAGCCACTAACCACAGCATTCAAACCTCAAACCCCAACTGGAGGTAGTTCACGGTTCATTTCCGTAATTTAAAACTGCACTGCAGCCAAGCAGTGGTGGCGTTACTTTCCTACTTTACAGGTGATGGTTTTGTGCACACCTGTTTAAATATCAGAGTCGTCTTACAACAAACACTGATGCTGGCTGGGCTAGAGGTCAGTGTTACCTTGGCTCTTGTCTCTGTACAGTAACAGTTGGTAAACTAATTTTGTCTATATCCCAAGAAACTGGAGGGAAAGCAGGAGGGAGAAATGGGAAAAAATAATTACTTTCATTTTATGGGCTTTTATATATATCAACAATACTTGTGGCTCAAGCTGTTCCTTAGCATCAGTTCAGCACTGGAAATAGCTCATCATTAGCATCTGTTTCCATTGTAAGGTTTCCTTGGAAGACTTATCCTTGCATAGTGGATGATCCAAAACATTCTTCTTAATTGAATTACAGAAAAATTATTATCAAACTCTTCAAGTGCCATATGCAATTATGCTGCTGCTGCCAGCTCTGAGTTTTGAAAGAACCACTCCGTTTCTATTTAACTAGAGTAAACATAAATGTATCTGCCAGTCACATATTCTCCCAAGGTGCAGAGGAAAAAATAATGTAATAGACATCCAATACTTTCTTTTTCCAAATGGAGCCTGTTTCTTCTTTCTCTCTGATGTTCTTCTCTTAGTTTCAAAATTAGCATGTTGGGTGGGTCGTTTTTTGCAGGAATGTGTATCTCTGCACACTAAACAATGTCTACTGTAAAATTCCATGAGCAGGTACAGAGAAGCAGGCTATGTAGGAAACAATCAAAACCATTAAAAATGTAAAATCAGTCTGAATATGTTTGCTCTTTCTCCTATAAGATGTTACGCTTATTTTGTTTGACATCATAATCCTGCCTGTTCTCTCTGGCAAGCTACTAGAGAGCTCTCCAAAATAGTAAGATAAAAAAGATCTACATTTCTAATATAAACAGTGACCATGAAAAAACTTATTTAACCTCCTCTCCAGTGACGCACACTTTTTAGATCTTCCTTTTGTGATAAGTGGAAACAAAAGAAGACACAAAAGCATTTTTCCTTCTCTTGTGGAACTGAATGCTGATTCTGCTGCATGTGAGAAAGCTCAGAAACCGGTTTGGCAGCTTGACAGCAGCCTGCTGGGAGGCTGCTGTGGTCTCTCCTGCCCTGCTGTCTGGGCAGTCCTGCTCTGTCACTGCTGCTTGTCTGACCTACGGGGAATGGATTCAGTGTGAAGAAAAGTAACTCCCCACCTCTCCATACGCAGGCAGAAAAAATGAGTTTGTTGCTAGCTAAATGAGCTGAGTTACTACGAAATTCGATAAATACTAGTATTCTCAGTAGACAGAGAGTAGAGTTGCATAGCTAGAGGGAAAAAGGGTGGCAGCAACTACACCTTTAATTGGGTTAGCTTATCACAGAATCACAGAATGTTCGGGATTGGAAGGGACCTCGGAAGATCATCTAGTCCAATCCCCCTGCTGGAGCAGGAACACCTAGATGAGGTTACACAGGAATGTATCGGGGAGTTGTGTGCTCAGATGAGTTAAGCAATTATGTAGTACAGCTTGTAGGCTTGGCATTTAACAGCTTACACTGAGAAAAGTTCACAGTTCTTTTTGCCATTACCGTAATAGTAACATGTAATGACGTACAAATGCAATATATGTTCCTCAGGACAAATCAGGTTTGCTCCAGCACCTTGCTTCATTTTCTACAAACACCAGAAGACAATAGTTGGATCATTACTACCTGGGGGAAAAAAAAAAAAAGGTCTACAGTAAGTAGATCAGATACTCTCCTAGATGTTCTTTGTATTGAACAACAGTACTACTACACAGTGAACAGGAAAATCATAGGGCTGTACCTGTGAAAACATTCTCAGCTCTGTCAGGGAACGGGGATATTGTAGGAATCCTCTGGCAAGGGGCACATGTATCCAAATCAGACTTATTAATACATACAAAGAGAGTACTGGAGCTTTGTGAAGGACCATCAATTTGAGGATAAGACAAAGGATACATGTTTAAAAAAAACTTTAGCTTGGCTGTCTTGAAAAAAATGCCCAGAAAGACAAAGCTTGGCTTGTTCAGGGAACTGAACATTTTTAAATTGTGCAGTCCTGAAGGTAAGTAGTGAACTCTGGGTACTGAGGTGATTCCATGTGGGTAAGAGCACTTCCAGTCAGTGAGGAGAGCTGTAAAGGCAGCTGGACTTTTCATGGAAGGGAAGAGCTCCGAGGGACTATTGAGGCCAAAGGGCTCAGGATGAAAGGCTTATCACTGCTTGTCTGTTTCTGCTACGTTTGGAAAGGGGAGATTTTGAGTCGTTGGCCGAAGTCTCACCTGCAAGGGAAGTCAGAGGGACTGAGTGACGTGGTAACCAAACATGATGATAATGTATCCTGCAATACAAGGAGTTGCATGTGTTGATCTTTACTCCCAGTTGCTACCCTGGATTTCTGGTAGCCTGGGTTTCTAGAAAACGCGTACAACAACTTGGTGAGGAATGTGCTCCAGACCGTCCCCCTAGGGCGTGAATAATTAGTGCATATGCCTTTACATTTTACATCCCAGGAGAGCTGTGAGCCTGGTGCCTGCATCACAGCTGGAAAAAAAAAAAAAATCTGGCTGTGTTTTTGCAGGGGCTTGCTTCATCATGGCCCTCCTCGACATGACACACAGCAGTGGGACTTCCCTGTGGCTTCTTTCATCTGCAGATGTGATTAGGTGGCCATAAAGTAGCAGAGAAACTGTGGTGGTACATGCATCTGGGAGAGGACCATGGAGCACTGGGCAAGAGTGAACTGAATATGCTGCAGGCCTCTGAAGTGCCACAGATGCAGTGAACAACAGCCTTGTGACGTGACTAAGCTTGTGCAACTTCATTAAAATACGTGCTTAGCAAAAGAATAAACGTACACAAAGAGGTTCCCAAAAGAGAGGGAGTGAAGCAAGGAGATAAAGAAGGAGGGGTGAAAATAGGGTCTCGGGAGGTCTCTAACAGCAGTGAGGCCACTCGGTAACCCTGGGAAATTCCAAGAAGGTATTTTCAGGCGAAAGGCAAAGGTGGTTACACAATCAGCGTAGCAGTTCTTCTGAAGGAGCCTGCTCTTACAGGCAACACATGCCAAAACAAGCTCTCTGAGTTAACAGGGAAGAACATGAACTCCTTGGTGGAGGCAGGGGAACCCACCCTTGTCCGTGCTCGCAGCCTGCAGCACTGCTCTCCTGCTTCCCTGGCGACTCGGGGGTGAGCACTTGGGATGTGTCCTTGTTAGCTGGCAGTGCAACGTGCATCCAGGAGAACCCGCTGGGCAACACCCGTGCAGAGGCTGGGGCGCTAAATGGGCGGCGCTATCTGCTCCTGTTGTTTCTCTTTGGAAAACTGGGCCGAGAAACGTACGGCAAGAGGTGCATGTCATGGCGACTGAAACACCCCACTGTGCCATCATCACACTGAATTCTGTTGCGGTTCTCACGGGTTGCAGCAGCAACAGACCCACGGCTCTTGTGTAGGTCTCCACTAACAAACGCACAACTCCATTTGCAGGGCAGCCAGTTACTTCAGTATTTTTTTTAAGGTAAAATAGGCAGATGGTCAGTGTGCCTCCGAAGGCACTCAGTTAAGCCTTCCGCACAGGTTAACTCTCGGGCAGCCCGAGGCGAGGGCATGTGGTGCGAGGCTGCCTTGGGCTCCCTCGCTGCATCCCCCACAGCAGCAGGCGGAGGGAGCGCGGGCAGGCTGCAGCCACACGCTCCGCGGCGCGGGCTCGTCCTGCTGCCTGAAGAGGCCGCAGCGTTTCTCAGAGGCGAGACCCGACGCTTCCAGGCCTCCCTCCCGCCACCACGGCTGGGGACACCGCCGCGCTCCTGCGCCCGGGTCCCGCGGGGACAGCGGAGCGGGGTCAGCGCCGACGGGGCCGCGCCCACGACGGCATTCCCGCAGCACCAACCGCCGGGGGAGAAGCGAGCTACGTGCCAGGCTCGGGGGGCGGGCCACTGCGTTCCCTGTCCGGATAGGGAGCCTCGACTTGACGGATCGATCCTCTGACCAATCCTCGGGGAGAAACGGGGCAGGGCCGGGGCGGGGAAGAGGGGGACGCGGGAGGTGTGTGCGAGTGACAGCGGCGGGGCCCTATCCCGGCGAGGGAAGGGGTCTGCGGGGCGCAGGGGGGCGGGCCCGCGGCCGGGGGCGGACAATGGGGGCGCGGGGAGGTGGCGGCAGGAAGATGGCAGCGGCCAGAGGCATCGCGGATGCCGCTCCCGCCCGGCTCCCCGGCTCGGTGTGGCTGCTGGCCGCTGCCGTCGCTGCGCTGACCGCCGGTGAGTGCCTGAGCGCGGGCCGGTCGCCGCCGCTTGCCCCGCAGGGCTGCGCTCGTAGCCTGGGCGGATCTCGGGGTTGGCGGGGGGAGCTGCCCGAGCCGAGCCGAGGCGCAGCAGGCGGCGGCGGANCTCCCGCGCTGGTCCGCGCCCGGCACGTGGAGGGGCCGCCCGGCCCTCGGGGGTGAGGCAGGCCGAGGCGGGGCGCCCTTCCCCGGCCCGTACTTCTCCCCGGCGGCGGCGGCGGGC
Source organism: Pampusana beccarii (assembly GCA_013399365.1). NCBI lineage: Eukaryota > Metazoa > Chordata > Aves > Columbiformes > Columbidae > Pampusana > Pampusana beccarii. The sequence continues at coordinate 703,459 of VWYH01001492.1, forward strand.
CTGGCCCATGGTGGTCCGTGATGGACCAGCAGCCCTGTTCCCGGGGGAAGGAGAGGGAGGGGAGACCTGTGTCCCCCACGGGCCGGGCCGGCGCCCACCTCGGGCAAAGCCCCGCCGCGCCTTGCGGTTCCCGCAGCGGCGGCCTGGCCAGGGCCCGGGGGTGCCGTGGGCCCCCAGCAGCGCCTGCCGGTTTTCGCTTGGTTAGCGATTAAGCCGGAGGACGCGGGTTGGCTTTGTTGGGGGAAAGGAGAGCGCGATGTGGGGGTGACCGGCGAGTGGGGACGCTGGGGTTGTGGTGAATGACTGAGAAAACGCCGTTGATTAGGTCAGTGGTGAAATATTTGGGTGGAAGAGTAATTACATCAGCCAAAACGAAGTGCTTGCAACTCATATACGTGGAGAATAAGAACAAGGCTATGGAGCGGTAGCAATGGCAAGAGTAATGCACTTTTGCCATGGCTTATATTCTTACAGGGCAGAGAGTTCCACCTTCCACGTATCATTCTGAAATGAAAAGCTCATGTGCGTTTCCCAAGTTAGCTCAGTGTGTGTAGATACTAGGTATGGACAATGGTATGGCACCTGAAGATAGTTTTGGTTGGTAATACTTGCCTAATGGGTAAAACTGCAGAGTATTTCAGTAGGGATCGTTAAAGCAGCATGATGCATTCTCAGCTCATATGTCTGAAAAACTGTGTAAAAGTCCATCTGGAAAGAGGTTTAATACGGAACTGGGCCGAGTGGTAAGAAACTTAGAACTTCTTATTTCCAAATAGTATTGTTTGGATTTGCAGGCAACATAAGCAGAGGTTGTTGAAGCTTGCTGTATATCTTCAGAGACAGCCTTAATATTTAGAATTCAGTACATAGAAATGATATATACATAGCATACCAAAAAAATAAGTTATTTGAAAGCAAATATGGAGACGAGAGAAGAAGGAAGCATATTTCCCCCGACCACAACAAAAGGTACAACTACAGTAATGCTATAGGTAGCTGGGAGTAATAGGTCATTCTACAAAGTCTAAGATATGTAACCAAATACAGTATTATCTTAAAACAAAGAGGAGCTATCAGATACATTTTTGGAAGAGATACTCCCTAGGGTGGAGACAATCTAAAAAGTGAGATTGCAATTTAAAGGAATGAATGTGTGTTAAAATCACTATCTTATCTGTGTTGAATTGTGTTTCTGTTCCCAACCCTACAACTGTTGATTTTTTTCTAGCTCCAAATCAAAAGTTATGCCCATGTTGTCTCCTCTCTGTGTTTATGCTGCACATCTTTAATCCTCCTGTCTGCTTTGCGAAGGCACTTTTATTTTTTTTGTCCATATATGGTGTTGGCACAAGGTGTACATCTTTGCATGGGAATAAGTGACCAGTGTGCAGGCTCTTCACCTCTTTTGCATATACAAAGTAGCTTGGTGGGGAAAAGATGATCTTCTCTAGAGTTTGGGGTTGTAAGGAGTCCTGTGCAATAAATACGCCTCCTTTCAGCTTGCATTTGTCCTTCCAGTTCCTTGCTGTTTTTCGAGGACTTTTTCCATTCCCTTTCCTCATGCTGGATTTTCATCTACTGAGAAGTTCAGAAATCAAAAACTGCTGAGCAAAAGGGCAAGGGCAGAAGTGGTGTTTTCAGAGGGCAGTTGCTGCTCTGTTGTGGGATGTGACGTGTGGGTAATGTGCTGCATAGCTTGGCTGCCGTGGCTTGTGGCTCCTCTTCATGGGCTCCATGGCAGACCTGTTTCCTGTGACAGATAACCTGCAGTGAGATAGAAATGTTACTTGAGGGACTATGGTGTACAGGCTTGCTTTCTTCGTGGCTAAGTACAGGTAGTGGGTTTTAAGCTTATTTTCTTATGTATACCTGCATGCGAGCATTAGAAGTTCATCCTGCTTGTTTACGCTCAGTGATCTGAAAACCCGATTGCTTGATTTGCTTGTAAGAACGAAGGATCATTGTCGAATGTACTGTTTGTGATCCTATGGACATTTGTGGCATAAGTAGTTAATCTAAGTATAATCTCTTGTATGGGTGGGTGAGCCTTGAATGAAGAGTATCAAGAAAATGGATTATTTTGCAATCCTGAATTTGTAAGCCATGTAAGTATCACTTAAAGTGATACCCTGTCTGTGTTTAACATGAGGGTGGTGCCTGATTGCTTCTGAAAGTCTCAAAGAATGTCTAGACATTACCAAAAAGAATATTACTGGTAATTCTGCTATTCTTTTTGATGCCAATAGAGTCTGATCTTCCTTTTTTTTCTTTCCTCTACTACTTCTTCTATAGACACTCACATACGTATGCGCACATGCACATACGCACAGGTCAGTAACAAGCAGGGGAGTACTGAGATGTTAAATAGCTCAAGTGCCTATTCCTGCTTTGAGCTTATCTGCTGCTTGAAATGTTTCCTGAAAATAACAGTTTAAGTCAGGGTTGCAGTGCTCATGTCGTGTTTGTGCCAGGTTTAGTCAGAATTGCTATACTCGCTCTGTCAGAACCTGTTAGTTCTTTTAAGCTGAGCCCACTGGTGCTACAGGTAGGAAGATATCCTTGCCTGCTGTGCTGACCGGGTTCTGCAAAGGGAAGAGGTGGTAAGTGGATAAACTCTTCTTTCTGCTGGCTGGGTTCAGGGTGGGATTGCTGCTCCAGTCACCTCGCTTGCAGCAGCAGGAAGTTCTTGAAGGCGTTGAAGGCTGTATCTTAATATTTTGGTGATAAAATGTGGCTTGGTGCCACCTTGTAAAATGGCTAGGTTCTTCTTGACCCCAGCCACCCAACAGTCCTCTGCCTCTGTGTAAGTAACGATGTGCTTGGCTCTTTTGCTTGTTATCTGAATTGCAAGTGATTGTGTTAAGCAGCAATTCCATTGTGGATTTATCTTATCCTAACCGATAATAGTAGAGGTGAATGTGCTGTGTACCTTCAGTCTAGATGGAAGAAGAAATGAAACCTGGTTTTACAAGGCAGATGTCTTGTACTGTTTGACTTGAAAGGTTTTAACCTGAATGGTTTCTAAAGAAATATTATTTTATTAGAGAGGTACTATATAGGTCATCATGAAGTCACCTATCTAAAGCTTATTGTAGCACCCGTAGTGGGACTTCTTTGAGTATGGTATGATGTGGTTTGATCTTGTATGGCGTACATGGCTCTTTCCACCTCCTGCATAAAAAAAGAATATATTTTTAAACCATTGAATGCTAACTCAGGATATCCTAGGCATACATCAGAAAGCTGGAAGGTCTGGGTATGAAAACATTTTACATCCTTATGGTTTGTGTCTTTCTGTGTGTGTGGTTGTTTTTTTTGTGTGTGTGTGTGTGTGTGGTTTGTTTATCTTTATTACTTTCCTCATCTGGGCTAGTGTGATCCTGCATGTGGTGATTAACACAGTGGAGAGGATGCTCATGTCTTGTGTGAGAGGAAGTTGTGGAAGGAGAGAAGTTCTGAACTGATTTTTGCTGCTGGCAAAGAGGGTTGGAGAACTCTAACTTCAGTGATTTACTGTTATCTCAAAACAGCAGTAACTTTGAAGAGCAGGTGTTTTACTCAGATTAAGGTTTAGCAGTAAGCTGTACGTATCTATGGGTATGCATCTCAAAGCAGGGTTAACATCAGTATTTTTTGCTGTTTGAAAGATGACACTTCAGTCAGGTGATTTCACCTAGTTCTGCTGCTTTAAAAAAAATCTTTAAAGTGTTTTTTTGGTGTTTTTTTTTTTTTTTTTTTTTTTTTTTTTTTTGTTTGTTTTTTTTTTTTTTTTTTNTTAAAGTGGCAGGACCATTCTGTTACTTGTCCTGAATAAGCGAGGTGTTTTGTTTTGGTGTTTTTTTTTTTTTTTGTAATTGAAGATGTTTAAATCACGTAAATGTATTGGTATTCTTTTTGGCCTGGACGGAGTTAATTTCCTTTGTAGTAGTTTGTATGCTGCTATGTTTTGGATTTGTGGTGAAAACAGGCTTGATAAGTAAATAATGTAAAAACATTGGTGTGTTGTTTTACATTGGCTTACACAGGTCCAAGGCCTTCTCTGCTTCTCACCCTGCTCTACCAGCAAGTGGGCTGGGGGTGCATGAGGAGCTGGGAGGGGGCACAGCTGGGACAGCTGACCCCAGCTGTCCCAGACCACAGGACATGGTGCTCAGCAATAAAATCTGGGGGAAGAAGGTGAAAAGGAGGCTGTTTGGAGTTATGGCGTTTGTCTTCCCAAGTCACCGTTGTGTGTGATGGAGCCCAGCTTTCCTGGAGATGGCTGAACACCTACCTGCCCATGGGAAGTAGCGAATTAAAGCTTTTGCTTTACCTATTAAACTGTCTTTATCTCAACCCATGAGTTTTTTCACTTTTACCCTTCCAATTCTTTCCCCCACCCCAGAGCGGGGAGTGAGCGAGGAGCTGCATTGCAACTGAACTGCCCATCAGGGTTAGCCCACAACCCTTGTATACTGATCCCTGTTCCTACTGTGCCTTTCAGCCCCTTTGGTTTTATTTAGCTATTGCCTTGGCACTTTTCAGTTGGTGCTGCTGCTAGGTTTTGGCTTAAAGCGCGTAAGGAGAACTGGAAGGCTAGTTGTTCTCATGAACTCTCTTACCTACAAGCCTGCAAAAAAAGATGCTTTGCAGTATGTTTGCTGATGCTTTAGACACATGATGTTAGGGGTCGTTAAGGGAGCTTGCCCTGAAGCATGGGTTATACCCGATGACCATCAGTGTTAAAAATGAAATGGAGGTTCTGATCCTTAAGGGAGGGTTAAGCTCTGGGCAGTGCAGCAGTTGTGTGGATGGTGGCTGGTGGCACTTTCCTAAGTACTTTCGCTTCATGAGGTAGAGGTAGATCAGGGCAGGTGAACTCTAGGTGGGTGACACAGCCAGGGCTGGAGGTGTTTATCTGCAGTTTGCTGCTAGCCATCTGTTAAGCTTTTCAGTAACTTGCTTTTTTTAATTCATACAAGTGAAAGGTGGCAAACAAGGCGCTCTCTCGGTAAGAAATTCAATAAAGCCGTATGTGCAGTGGGATTTTTTAAAATCTGACTGGTTATTATGTCTTGAAGTTTTCTGATAGAAGTTTTACAGGGTTGCTTGGCTCTTTCAGTGTGGAAGGTGTTGAGATGATGAGATGACAGCTTTGTGGAGATGATGCATACCCTGCTGCTTGACAAAGTCGGCGCAGTTGTAGACAGCGGTGCTGCTCTAAATCAAAGGCCTGGTTCTAGAAACGGCCTCGTGTAAGCTGGGGATGTGGAAAATGATACTAAGGAGGCCATAAACACTTCGGAGAAGAGAAGCTTTCCTGGGAAGATCCAGCAGAAGCAGCTCTTACTCAGTGCTTCCTAACCTTGCTCAGTTGTTGCTGTGCACATGTGGTATTCAGTGGACTGGATTAGGGTGTTGGTTTGGTTTAAAAGAAAACAATGGAAAAGGGGCTGTTTTGAACATGGTTTAGTTCCCAGTCAGATTCATCACGTCATAAGTGGGCATGGGAGCTATTTAAATTGGCACCACCACTGACAAATTACTGTGAAACAATGCTTTGAAATACATAGCACGGGCTTTTTCTTTTGTTTTTGTGGTTGCACTACTGCAAGCTACAGCTAGTTATGAGTTTCCTCAGCAAGTAAGTTAGCAAGTTTGGTTTGCAAGTAAGTGTAAGATTGCTGTGAGCGAGGCGCCAGAGCTGGCTGCAGGCATTCAGCGGTCGGTAGAGCTGTTCGGGATCTGGTCCTCAGGGAGCTTTGGATTTGCTTGAACCGCTGAATTGAGTCTCTAGTCACAGCAGAACAGATTGGCCGTGTGACTCAGTACCCTGTTAGCTGAGGGGGGTAATCACCTGGGTGACTTAATTTCAGTTGTCTCTATCTCCTTGCTCTGCTAAGTGTTGGGATTTTAATTGGGTCCCTACATATGCAGGAAAGAAACCCGCATGTTCACCTTTCAGGCTGGTGGAAATACCAGTACTTGGCGAGAGATCGACGTGATGCTGGGTCAGGAATGATGACAGGTGGGAGTGACTGGTCCTGAAATGCTAATACCTTGGATGGTTCAAAATGTGTCTTCTGCAAGTGTTCCTTGGTGTGTACAGATTTGTTGTCACTGGGTTGATTGCAACTTTGTGGATTCATTGTTGTAAAAGGGGAAAAAAGGGCAGCTTTTTATGTCTGTTTGATGTGTAGCCTTTTGCACTGTATCTCCTTGTGAAATTTGCATATCCACATGCTAAATTCTGCCGTCTAGTTTATTTTGGAAATTGGTAGTTTCCACACTGCTGATGCTAGGTTTTGTCAAAAAAGTACTGCACGCTATCAGCAGTTGGCAACATGACTGGCATTTTTAACACAGTTTCACTTGAAATCGTGTTAACAACCAGCGCTGGCCTAGAGGAAAGCTTTTGTTCCACCCAGTGACATCTCCATCTCTACTGTCCACAGCTTGATTTTTAAATTTTTTTTTTGGTCTGCAACTTCTGATCCTTAATACTCTCATTTGTTTGGTAGACTTTGTGACCGTACTAGTGGATTGATGTAGTAATTCTAGGAAATGTTTGTGATGGTGGGATGCTTTCTTCACACTCTGCCAAGTGTTGAGCACGTGTACCCAGCTTTTGTCAGCTCTTTAGTTAAGCAAGCTTAGTGACATCCTTTTTGTGTGGGAAAAACGCGGGTAGACTCTTCTAAGATGTACTCTTTATATTCTTGTTCCGTGTAACCCTTCTTTAATCTTAATTCCCATTTTCTGGAGTACTTTGTGTACCCAAGGAGTAATCTGCTGTGTTTGTCAGTGACTACGTTAGTATTGCAAGATAAGAGGTAGAACAGCTGCGACCAGCTGTTCCAGTTACCCTTTGCACTTTGAATGGGTTTACCTAACTTGCCACTTGGGGTTTTTCTCTGTTTTGGTTTGACTTTGTCAACAAGAACTGTTTACTTGAATTTGAACACTTGTAAACTTACTTGGTCATGGAAGAAAAACATGGAAAACATGTTTAATGGAAAAACATGACATCTGGTTTGGAAAGTACCTGAGCTGCTGATTGATGTCCCAGTCTCCTGCATAGGTAGGGAAGCATTGTTTTGTGATCCCCAAGGAAGAGTTACTAGAACAGGGCTAGATGTTATTTACCTTGAGACTAAATAAGCATCTGCCCAAACCTGACACGTGACTGACTGTAATTGGCACATGAAGAAGTGCAGCTAGAATGCTTATTTGTTCAAGGACCTTGCCGGCTTTACAAGCATCTCGATTTTATGCTTTCCAGGGTGAGAGAGTGTTACACCAGTAAAATGATTTTCTTGGGATCGAATAGGAAATCTGTGGCCTGGCTGGGAAGGGAGTTCAGATGTTCTTTGCTGTTTCTCATGCTTGTTCCTCGTTTCTGGTTAAAAGCGTGGGCTTCAGAAGTAAATCTCAGCATAGGTTCTTCTTCTGCCCCTTGGTAGACCAATGAGCAGCTGTGTGTCACGTGGAAGAGACCACTTGGAAAAACTGACTCTATAGCATGGGAGCAGGAGGTAATACCAAAGCTTAGTGACTCTGAAGACTTGTCTTTCAGTTCTATCGAAGTAGGTGCTTGGAGGTATGCAGGGCTGAGATACATGGATGTTACTGACTGCTTTGTCAGTTTTGCTGCAGCCTGCACGAGGCTTCTCAGTGGAACTGTTTTCCTTTCACTTGGGGTGACACGATGCTATTTTTTTCCCCTCACCATTGAGTCAGGCAGAGCTCAGCTGAATGTGCGAAGAGGACAAGAGAGAGTGAATGTTGTGTTAGCAGATGCTCTCCTGAGCTTGTCTCTGCTCGGGGGATGGATGTTGCCAGCAGCAGGGTGGCAGAGGGTGGTAGGTGTTCATGGGTTAGGCGTCAGCAGCTTTTCTTTCTGCTTCATAGAGATGGTCAGGTGCTGCGGTGCTGGCTGTGTTACTGAAGACGGGAAGATCTCTTTCCCTCAGCAGCCCGAGTTCCTTGGTGAGATTGGCAACCTGGGGAGCTGTTGTGGCAGCAGCAAAAAGCTGCTCTGGTGATTGGCATTTCAGAGTGAAACTGAACTCTTCTGTCCTCCTTTGAGGCAGCAGAATTTAGTTTTAGTTGCTTTGAAACTGAGATGGCAAGACTGGTTGGCGTGACTTTGTCTAGTCGTTGTTTCTGTAGCTGATATTGCTTTGTGTCCTACACGAATGTATGGGGTGTAAACGCCAACTGTTTGGTGGTGGTGGGCTGCAGGGACAGTCTCTGTGAGGAGCAGCTGGGGCTGCCCTGTTCCTGACACAGCCAATTCCAGCTCTGCTGGGCCCACTGCAAGGCACAGCTGAGCCCCTCCGCCGAGCTGGTGGCACCTCTGCAATAGTGCTTAAGAAAAGACAAAGTACCACAAAGCATCTCACAGGCAATGATGAGTGAGGGGAGAAAAAGAGTGAGGAACAGCAGAAGGAGGAGGGGAGAAGGTGTTCCAGGCCCTGGGGCAGAGGTTCCCCTGCAGGCCTTGGAAGTTTTGGAAGGCACCATGGTGGAGCAGGTGTTGCCCTGCAGCACATGGAGAGGATCATGGTGGATCAGATATCCACACTGTGGTCTGTGAATGACCCCAGGCTGGGGTAGGTTCTCCTGAAGGACTGCAAGCTCATGGGAAGAACCCATGCTGGAGCAAGTAAAGGTTTGAGGAGCTGTTACGGACTGACCACAACCCTCCATCACTCCTGCTGCCTGGGAGTGCGGATGAGGTAGAGGAGTTGGGAATGAAGGAAGTTAGTTGAGCTGAGGGGGAAAAAAGGGTGGGGAAAAGGTATTTTAGTTTAGTATGTTGTTTGGGTTTGTTTGATTTGTTTGTTTGTTTTTCTTCGCACCATCCAACTCTATTTTAATTGGCAATAAATTGATTTTCCTCAAGTCAAGTCTGTTTTGCCTGGGACAGTGATTGGTAAGTGATCTCCGCCCTGTCTCTACCCATGAGCATTTCCATCTCATTTTTTCTTCCTGTCCTGTTTGGGAAGGGATAGTGAAAGAACAGCTGGGTGGGCTTCTGGCAGCCACCCAAGATTGAACCACCACAATGACATGAAAGAACATATATACACATATATTTCTACATATATGCGTTTTTATATCTATACACCTAATTAGATTTCAGACTAGATAACACCATGATGGATTTCTGGTGTGGAGATGGTCAGACAGCCTTATTCTTTGTTACACTGATCTGTGTGGCTCCTTAATACTTGTGTGTTGTCTTTACACAATACAGCATGGTTTGCTCTTGAGTGGAATGGCTGGCATGTATTTAACTTCCATGTTAAGGCTAAATCATGTCAGTGAATTCTTTGTGTGGAAATTCTATGCAGTGGCTGGATGCTTTAACCAATCTTGTGGAGTTTCAGAGCAATGATTTGGGCATGTCTGCTCCTGTCTGTTAAGACCATGAAAGCTGGGATTTCTCTGCCAAGTGTTTTATCTACAGTGAAGAAATGATGGCCTATGGGGACGTAAGTGCCTATAATTGCAGCAGGAGACTGCGGACTTGTGCTGGTTTTCTGAAATGTTTTGTAGGGGTTTTGTTGTTGTTGTTTTTTCATGCTGATTGTATGGGGAAATTGTGCTTCGTGGGAGAAAGAACTAAATGTCATGCGGCAGTGGTTGAGAGTAATGTCAACAGTAGACTGATATTGCACAACACGCTTGATATCAAGTAAGAGTGTTCCTTAATGAAAGCACAGTTTTACAAGGATATATTGTTTTTGTGACTTATGACCCCTAGTCATTGGCAAATCCCACATCCTCCTTTCTGATGAAACTTCTGGGCTGCTGGCGAAACCATAGTGTACATATTGATACACTGACTTTTCTGTTGTTTTATCAAGACCTTTAAATATGAACTGCTCAGACTCTTGTATTAAAGCATTTCTTTCCATTTTCCTGATCTGTGACTCTTGTCATCAACTTGTTACCTGTAAGAACCTGTCTGAATTTTTTGATCTTTCTTTTATCAGACTTTTTGATTATTTCCTGATCTTTCAGGCGTTATAGCCTTTATTTATAAATTGTATAAATGACTGTATTACCAGGTGTCTTTAAGATAAACGAAGCAAGTTGCTTGTGTTAGTTAATAAACTGATGACTAGCCATTTCAAGAGGAAGGGAGTGTGACACTTTTCCCATGTAGGATGGGAACTGTAGCAGCTGTAAGCATCCAGTATTTAGTAATCTGATAAAAGTTTCCACTTAGGCTGTGTTCGTGCTTGTGGAAATAAGATGCCTGTGATTGCAGTTAGTTGCTTCCATCCTTGGTTTGTTAGGACTCCTAGTGATCAAGGTGAGTTGGATCCAGGGGAAAAGAGTTTATTTTGGTATGTTCATGGCTGTAATTAACATAACTTTTTAATTGGATGCAAGATTCCAGTGGAGACTATGGTCTACAAAGGAATTTTAACTATCTGTGTGTTAATTAGTGTAAACTTTTACAGCAAGGAAGGATTTCCTTGTGATGTGCTACCAAACCAAATTTTCAGCCTTTGCCATGTAGAGTAGGGGCTGTATTTCTGTATACCAAAACGTAGAATAAAACAACGCTTGCCAAAAAGAATTTTTTTTTTCCTTAAACCAGCATGAAACAAGTGTAAGCAACTAGGGGATACAAGTAAAAGTAGGAAAAAAAACACTTCAGCTTTAGTAAGCTTTCATCTCCAAGTACTGGAAAGCTAAGGCACTGTTTGATTTATACAGATGCTGTTACCAAGTATTTTGGAGCCATTTAAGAGGGCTTGAAGGTAGTGAAATAAGCTTGCAGTTTTTGAGCAGATCCTCCAAGTGTGAGGGACAGTGTTTAGGAAAAGGTACTACAATGTGGATTTGAAAAGTCTGATGAGATCAATGCTGTAACGTGGTTGGAGACAAGAATCTCTTAATACTGAAACAGGGATGATTGCTTGGGTGCTTGGTGTAATTTAAATGACCGTGGCATGCATAGGTGAATCTCTGTAACCCCGCGTAACCTCGTTGCATCAACTCATGACCTTGTAACTTGTTTTTGGGGAGTGGACCATAATTTATGTATTATTGTGTTTAATTGAGGATATAGCTTTGAGTGTAAGCAACTAGTGGTAGCTGACGATGAGAAGAATTCGTCCTTGGGCCTGTAGGGTAGCTGGTCACATAGGCTGTGTCTCCTGTGCAGATTAGGTTGCCAGCACATGTGATGTGGTGAGTCTCAGCTGACCTGGCCAAAGACATCCTGGAGAAGACACCTGTGAGGAGTGCTCCCAGCGGTGTGCTGTAGGGAGCGACTGGACATCTTCTCCGAGAGTTTTTTGATGAGGGTGTACCCTGTTTCAAATGTACCAGTTAAATTCACTTACGAGTGCAACACTGCAGTCTTTCATGTTTCTCTGGTGAAAACTGAGTTTGACTGCTCTTAATCTCACCGAAAGCTAATTAGTTAACCACAACGTGGTTAACTAACTAGGTGCAAACTCTTACGGTTCTAAATGCTTGTCTGCTATCCATTCTGAATGACCTTGTCTTCCCACACTTTGCTGCTTGGTGACTGGAAAGGCTTCTTCTACAGGGTGGTTTCAGAGCAGTGTAGCGTTGTCCCTCTTAAGCATCTCAGTGGCAGCACAGTGCCTGTGGGTTGTGAGATGGGCTGGGGCTGAGCTGTCTGAAAACGCGTAGCTTTTTCACTTGTTTTGTGTAACCTGACAGACATGCTGGTGGTATTACGGAGAAATCGAGCAGCTCTGCCTCTTCAGATCTGCTTAAGCTATTGGAGAGCTACAGCTTCAGAATTAGGAAGGTCTTGTTCATTCGCAGCAAGTAAGTTAAAACAATATTAAGTCAATGAAGTTGATTAGGTGGCGAGACTGTATAATGAATAATGCTTGCTCTAGGCATGCATATGTTGAGTACTACATCTTCTATAGTCAGTTCATGGAAGAAAGCAGTGATCTTGCATATGTGATGTCTTCTTAATGTCAAGCATGGAGCAGGTTGGTTACCAGGAACTGTGATACTCACTGGCGTGTTACTGACCATCTGTCCAGAACGAAAAGGACATGGCAGTAATGAAGGCCAAGATGCAAATTGGAGTTTTTAGACCTGTGTCAGCTGAGTGGATGGCTAGAAACTCTGAAAGACTCCGCCTTGACCTCGGAAGAGTTCAAAGTAAAAAATGCTGTACAGATGATGAGTTGGAGAGACATGTGACAGGTCCATGGTGATAAATGCAGTTGTGGAAGGCTCTGGGGAAGAAGTGGACTCTGTTTTAGTCCCATTTAGCATGAGCTGGCAACTTAGCATTGACAAAGATGTCAGACTAAGACTGTTCTTTCAACGTAAGGAGACAGATCCTGAGCAGAGCCACAGATCTGAGTAGTCGGTGCAGTGGTGAGAACTGAACTTGGTTTGCAGATGAGGTCTCTGAGACAAGATGCTGAGGAAAGAGAGACTTGAGAATAGAGGGAACACTGATGAAGAATGAAGATCCTTGATGGGAATGATAAAAAAAGATTAGTAAGCAAGTAAGAGTAGTAAGATTACAAGTTAGTAGGAGTATGAGTGTCGTTTCCTATTTCAAGAATAGGAGGATTATCTGAGAAGGAAGATGAGGATGGAGTCTTTTAATTGAAGTGTGGGAGCTGAAAGTTTAGCTAGTGAGTGTTGATATAATTGGAGTAAAACTGCTCCAGCAACACTAGAGATGAAAAAGAAATAGCTGAAGAGGCAGAGCTGTGGTTTTTTTCCGATGATTTTGGTGGTAGGTGAGAAAAACAGAAGCATCTTTCTGCTGAAAAGAAGAATTAAAGCAATTGAAGGCCAGAAGAGATATTCAGAGGGAAATATTTGGCCTGCCAGTTAGACAGGGTGACGAGATTAAGGAGGATCTATGGGAGAAGAGCAAATGTTTATCTTTGCCCTGCATGTTTTGCAGATCTTCCCTTCTTAAAGCTTTCTTCTCTCAGACAGTCTCCTGTGATAATTTTTTTTGCATCTTGAGAGGAACTAAGGCTGAGTAAGCTTGAGGAATGGAACAGTGGGTAAGTGTGACTAGAATATGACTCAAAATTCAGCTTTCTCCAACTAAGTATTTAAATAGATGGAAGAGCTAGAAGAAGGATGTAATCCTGGCAGATGTGGAAAGAGAAGGAAAAGAGCTAAAGCTGGAGAATATCCATGTGGATTTTATTATGGCAGAGGAGGCCAAAGAGTTCAAGGTACTGGGAGCTGCCACCATTATCAGTGAAAGTGTGCGAGTAGAGGGCTAAGGGTGAACAAATGTAAAACGTTATGATTTCTCTGCCGCTTCCAAATAATCACGTTAAGATTTGAGGAGCTTATGTCTTATGCTGTAAGACAATGGAGGCAGGAAAAAGTTTTTGGAGCTGTACACACTGGAAGAGCAAAGGGAAAAGCAGTTTTATTTAGTTGTCAACAGGTGCCACTAAACATGGAAAACAAGTTGGGTTTTCATGTTTTGCAATGCACATGCTCATAAAAGATTAAATTACATGCAAGAGACTAAATTTCTTCACACTTTACAAAACAAGTCTGAAGCAAATAAAATGTAGGCTGTGGGGAGAGAATGAGCAAAGAAAAACATGAAGTTGAGGCAACAGTAGGACATATGAAAGTTAAACTTGCTGGAAATATCTTTGCAAGATTACATAGTTCCTGCTTTCCCAGGCTGTATGGAGAAGTAACTTTTTTTTTCTTTTGCTTCGCTGCGATTCTCTCATGGGTTGCTAGTGAGTTAGAACAGTGACTTCTTTAGATTGAGCAGATCTGTGCTACCCACTGCCAGTGTGTGGCGAGGGGTTCTTCGTACCATGTATGAGCAGGCAATGTCTGTGCAGACTCTTTTCCTCCTACACAAATGCTGAGGGCATCTTGTTTTATGCTTGAAAGGGAGACTTGTTCTGTGGCTTGGACTCAAAACAATGGAGTTTATATTTTTTCTTCTTTTCTACTCCATTAGCTGGAAAAAAATACGTAAAGCACAGCAGCTCCGAGATCATTTCATTGCATTGCTAGGAGCCTTTGTATGTTCCAAATAAATATTTGGTAATTGTTTTACAAAAGAATAATTTTTTTGGCCTATAGTCAGAGTACGTACAAGAGAAAGGAAGCTCTGATACGACCTCTTGATGAAAGTCCGCCTCCCTTAGGGTGCTGCTGTGCTTTCGCTCATTGGGAATGAGAGCAGCGATGTCAGGGGAGCCCGAGGGGCCAGGGATAACCTGGCGGGCCTGAGGAGTTAGTGAGTTTAGAAAGCGAACAGCGTGGACTCTCAGTGGCAAAGTGAATGAGTGGTGGTTTCCTCTGCTTTTGGTTAGTGTAATTAAACCGGTATGCTTAATTCTCCCACCCCTGGAGTGCTGCTGTTCTCGTTCCATGTCCCCTGGGCGTGTTGCTCTGCCTTCCCCTGGCTCGCCACGCTGGTCGGGCGAGAGGCAAGCGGTTCCTCCCAAGCCGTGCGCGTAGCCATTGTGGGGTGTACCCAGTTGGCCAGGGTGTTCTCATCTCTTTCGTTCTTCAGCCGTTTCGTTGGCTGATGTGCAGCTCCAGAGCTGGCTGGAGGTCCCTGTCGCAGGGCCGGCTGCCGCTGCCTCCTGTATTTGTGCCCCCGTGCCGCAGCCGGTCAGATGGAGTTGCCCAATAGACTTGGTCATCTCAGGACGAGGCGGGAAGATGGGAAGTGGCACGGCTCGTGTGAGCTTTGTTTTCTTGAGGAACGAGGCTTGAAGTCACGTATGCAAAAGATGGTTTCTAAAATTCTTGGTGGAGCATGGGCTTTCCTTAATTTCCAATAAAATAACCCGGTTTATGGCAAATCTACACCTTACGATGGTCATATCACTTGAAAGAAGCTTCTTATCTAGCTTTTGGGGGCTGCTGGGCTGGTAGCTCTGACTGACTAAACGCATACATCCCGTGATTTAAGGACCAACATAGGTGGGTTTTTCTTATTGTGTTTTTTGCTTGTTTGTTTAACTGTCGTCGACTGCAATCTTTCTCTTGAGTTTGCCTACTTCAGGAGCTAGTTTATTCAAAGCTAAGATACTGAAGGAGCAGGAAAATAAGGGAGGAAAAACCCTGAATTTAAGATGTAGCCCAGAAACATAGAATCATGTGATCAGAAGCAGGTTACTAGTACCACCTCTGTGCTGAAAGCCATGGTTGAATGCAATCCAAAACTTATATTTGAGTTATCGGGTGCACATCACATGTGCATCCACCCACAGTGGTTTTACTAAATTTTTGCTTTCGCATGGATGTGACACAAATGCTGAAAGACATTTTGTGATGTCACAAGATCACACATTGTTTCTTAACATAAACTTAAGTGGATGTACAGATGTATCTTTGCTTAAATCTGAACAGGAATAGTGTCTTTGCACTTTAAAAGGTATCAGTTAAAGAATATGTTCAAGTTTTTCAAATCATGCTGAATTTCACTTACTCTGTAGGAAAACTAGCAGTGCAAGCACAATATTAACCTTGATTACTTTACATTTGGGTAGTGTTTGTGGTCTGCTTGTTGTTCTGACTGCGAATAAGCCTCATGGCAGAAAATATTTAAACTACTCTCATGCTTCTGAACTGTGGCTGAGTGATTATTTATGAGGTCTTGCACGTGAAGACCTTGCAGCATGCCAGAAAGCAGAAGCAGATGGCGTAGCTGGGAACCAGAGAGCTTTGTGGAGGTGAGCTTTTGTTCTACCTACAGCTGAGAACAACTGGACATGGGAAAAGAGATGTGAGCCAGAGAGGAAACTGAGTAATAGCTGTGTCCAAGATGTTAGTTCCTCCCATGGGGCTTATTTATTACGACGTCTGCTGGCAGCTAGTAGGAAAGAGTTTGAAACTCGTCCTTTGCACCACAGAATTGACTTCCACAAACTGTTGTAGAGGAAACATCTGCGGGTGGAAAGCATCCTGTAACAGATAATACAAGGAAAGAGAAGTGAACGGGCCTGCTCTAGACTTGTTTGTGTTGTGGGTATGATGCAATGTCTGTGCACGCACTTGCTGTGGGAGTTGTTGATGTCTCTTCTCTTTTCCCCTTACCGGCAATGTGACATGAACAGTTACCACTTCAACTCCCTGGTTCTGGAAACAGCACTGATGCCGCTTGTTCTCCTTCTTTCTTCTCTTTACCTTTCTCATACAGTCAAAGTATCAGCAGTAGAGGTCAACACACCGGAGGAGATATTTGTGGAGAATGGGACAGACGCAAAGCTTCCATGCACATTTACATCTGTGGAAGTGATCAGCAGTGCAGCATCTGTTTCTTGGAGTTTTCAACCAGAGGGAGCTGCGACTCGTATCTCAGTAAGGAACGGCCGCAGGGGAACAAACCTGGGAGGGGAGGCTGTGAGAAGTGGGCAAGAGATCTCCTAGCTGGTTCTGAGGAGCAAGCAAATATGGATTGGAGCCTCCGTCCATGTGTCTTGTCTCCATCTGATTTTAGGGAGGCTTTTTTTAGAGTTTAGTATTGCTATATGCTAGATACCTGCGAAGGCTGGAGTGTGCAACACCTGTAAAATGTACTTTGTCGGTCAGAAGAGAGGGGTGTTGGTGTGGTATGAAGTAGAAAAGCATCTAGGAATCTTAAGTTCTATATCCTCTTGCACTTGAAATGAGCTGTGGAACTGCACAGTGAATGACAGCAGTGACAGAATTTGAATTACCACTATTACAGTGTTACATTGTGTGTTGTGTGTGTTGCTTGTTTTCTGCTTGTATACTGTTTAGCCTCTATTTGAAAGGGCTTGAAATAAGACTAGTCTCCCTGATTTCAGAACAGACTGAAATTGTTCAAATCAGTACGCAGTTACCTCCTCATATTTAGTTATCTGACAAGTAAAAAATCAGTGTAGCAAGCAACTTAGGGTAATAATACTTGCCATCACTGATTCCCTGTATGTTGAGCCCAAGTGTGGGTATGAACCTTCAAAGGTTTTGTGGAGAATGGGACAGACGCATGGAGAATGGGACAGACAGGCTTTGGTAGGTTGTTAGCTGTCTTCTTCCTCTGTTGTGTAAGCTGTGCACATCTGAGTCTGAGCTCTGACACTTCTGCACAAGGGACTCTGGGATAGCAGGGAAGATGTGGGGACGGCAGATTGCTCAGCCTGTTAGTGTTTGTCTCCTTCCCTCTGCTGCAGACACGAGGTGGTTTAAACTCTAGAAGCCCTTCAATGCTCAGAGTAGAGCTGATCCAAAAGAGCGTATGAGTATCTTGCTCAATGTACAGAGCTCTGAAGAATCAGCTTCTGAACTCTCAGTGAATAAATATTTAGTTTTGGAAAGGGAGATCTTCTCTTTGGGAAGCTAAAGCAGAAGCTGGGCAAAAGCTTAAGGAAGTACGGCATATTTCTTGCCAGTGTTGAACAGGATGGGTGAAAAGAAGCCGTCTGTTTGTATGTTTTCAGCTCCCTGTAGAAATATCCACCATATATCCTGTTTTGCCTTTCCTTTTCTGCATCACTGGCCACACTCCTTGCTGCAGAAGTACAACTTCAGGACGTACCTTTTTTTCGGAAGTGAAGTAAATTTTGACATTCTACCCAGATGTAGTTATCAGCATTAATGAGAGAAGAGCAAATTATCTTTGAGCAGAAGTGACCCCGCATGATCTGATGTTAATTGCTTGTCTTTTTTGAGGGACTGGGGGAGGTATAGAGGGAAGATTTTTTTAATTTTTTTTTTTTTAAATGAACCTAAGTCATGTCAGTTACATGGCCTGATGGGCATTAATTTCAAAGATGAATCTAATGATCAGCTTATGTCTGAGCTAAGTCCATGCTTCTGAAAACGATGGTCCTGTGCCTCTTTAGGATCAGCACTGGCAATCTTGCAGCCATGTCATGAGGCTGACCTGACTCAAAGCTTCCCCTGCTTGTCCCCTTGCACCCCTGCACATACCCGGGTTATAGAGGTATCTCTGTGTGAATGAAACATCTGATGACAGCTGAGTTTCACAGTCAGTTTAAACCACTCTAAACCCATCAGCTTTAGAAGTCTCATGTTAAATCACTTAATCATAGGCATGGGGTGACTCGACTCACTTAGCTTGTGTTTCAGGACATATTTTACTTTGTGATTTCTCCTCCCCCAGGTAAGGACACCTAGAGGGTTAAGGGATCTGCCTCTTGCCTTCTAGACTTCCAGCTGGATGGCTTCCCCACTCATGCGCAGGGCTGCGGTAATGCCGTGCCTCTGCGCTAAAGGTTGTAATCCAGCTGGAAACACCTCAGACTGATGCAGATTTCCTCTGAAATGTTTACAGGTGGCTGTGTGCTAGCAGGCTTCCTACCAGATGAGATACTTTGTTGGATTTGTGGTAGCCTGTAGACAACAAATAAGTGTCAGATTGCAGCACAACAGATGGTCGTGTGCACATACCTGATCAGGATAAGGTTTGTGCTGCCAAATGGTCAGGCCTGATGTTCAGAGTGTGGGTCTGATAGAAAGGATGTTGGAGTGGCAAACCTCAGATCAAGGGTAGGAACAGGAAAAGAGATTATGTGAAAGGAAAGAGGACTGGCTTGTAAGCAGTCTGTTCTGTGGCATAGAGACTGCTTCAAAAAGAAGGCTTTAGAAAGAGGAAGCTGGAATATTGTCTTGAATTTCTTCGGCTGTGCTCTGGAGACTGAACTGAAAAGAGTTTGGTTGAATTAAGATTGTCTTGCTTTCTTTCAGAATGTGAAATTAAGAATGAACGTGCTCCTGCAACACAGCCTTGATCCCTCTCTTAGGGTTAATGGCCAGACTGTACTGAACAGGTTCATTCTTTGAGGATTTTTGGTCATGTCTAGGAAGTGCCGGGCCAATAGGCAACTTAGTCACCCAAAAAAGATGGGAAACAGTTATATTTAGTCACTGTGAAAGTTTCTGGAAAACAGCTAGGTGCACTTTAAATTGTTCATGCGATTTTCTTTTTTTTGTGGGGGTGGAAGGAAGGAGGGTATTGCATGTTAATTTAGCTGTGCTGCAGTTGCAAGTAACACACGGCAAAACACAATATAGGAAACTTGGTATCCTTTTCCTGCTAGGATGCAGAAGGCTTCCTGTGCCTGAAAGATAGATAGCTGTCATCCAGAACTGTTCTATGCTTTGATTATTCCCAGGTTACCAGCCTTTTTCTCTTTTCCCCTACCTCCTTTTCCGTGAAAACCAATGTCACCAAAACCAGAGAAAAAAACCCGAACAATCAAACCACAAAACCCAACCAACAGAAAACTGTAACTTGCAAACTATTGTGGTAGTATGATTGAGGTATAAGTCATAGCATGGCTGTGTGATAAAGAGGCAACAAGCTAGACTAAAGTGGTGAGGCAGGAGGAAAAAAAAATCTCAAATACTAGCTGTGTATAATACAGTGAATTCTGGGATAGTGAGAGAAGCATGGTAGCTCTGTAATCACTAATTGGATTGTTCTTATATCCTCTTTTCCTTGACTACAGTTTTTCTATTACTTTAATGGAAAGCCATACCCTGGAAAGGACATACCATTTAAAGACAGGATCACTTGGGCTGGAGATCTTAACAAGAAAGATGCCTCTATCAGTATATCAAACATGCAGTTCCGGGACAACGGCACTTATATTTGCGATGTCAAGAACCCACCTGACATTGTTGTCAAACCAGGAGAAATCCGAGTTAGAGTTGTGGAGAAAGGTATTCACCCTATGTGATTTTTTTTCTTTCCTTCCCTTCCCTTCCCCTGCTTGTGTCTATATCTTGTTTCTTGGGGGTGGGGGAGTAGCCTGGAGGGAACAACTGTCTTCTTAATTCTCTTCTTCCAGGTCCTAATAATCAAACCAATGTTCTATCAGCTGTTTAAAAAACTGAATGTCATCCTCTTTTCCTGTACACTCCCTAATTCCTGTGCTTTTAACAAGTATTAGCCAAAGCTGATGGAAGCTTTGATGAAAACCCATCTTCTAATTTCAAACTCCTATGAATTTTTTTAATGTGTTATGCTACATCAAGGGTTAGGGTGACTTTTGAAATCTGGGGAGCAAGGAGAAAAAGTGGCAGACTCTTCTTTTTGGAATCCATCTGATATTTATACTGGAAAACAAAACTAATAATCTGGCCTGAGCACGCACTGACAGACAGTGAGATGCTACTGTCTTCAATGCAAAGGTGTTGGATGTGCGTTCAGTCTCTTTTACTCGGGTATTCTTATGGTATCCCTGGTGACCCTTATGAACTGCAAGGGCTGGCTACTTCTAGTCATTTAAGGCTTCTGATTAGCATTTGGTAGCAATGGTCAGAGTTCCAGAGC
This sequence comes from Pampusana beccarii, assembly GCA_013399365.1. Classification (NCBI taxonomy): domain Eukaryota; kingdom Metazoa; phylum Chordata; class Aves; order Columbiformes; family Columbidae; genus Pampusana; species Pampusana beccarii. Next base: position 723,743 of record VWYH01001492.1, read on the forward strand.
ACTTACATTCTGTATGTCAATTTGGCTTTTTATTTCTCTTGGCCATCCAAAACACTTGATTGTTCTAGCTAAGCTGGAGGTCAGCCAAAGTGTGAGAGTTCGTACAATGAAATGGTTCTTAGGGTGATCAGATTTACAAATTTATATTTAATAAGGACAAGAATAAATGTTGAATTCATAAATGGTAGTGCTGATGGAATTTTCCATTAGATTTTAGTGTGTTAGGGAAGATACCTGCATGTATGCTCTAATTAGAATGATACTTCTGCTATAACAGGTGTGTACCCTGGTCATTCTATGTACTTAGGCAAGGTCTATATCTAACCTTTCTCTTCACAGAGCAGTTTCAGTTGGATGGGACCTCCAGAGGTCCTGCCATCGCTTAGAGCTTTCTATTTCTTGGAAGTTTGAATCAGTCTATATAAAATAGGGTCAGTTTATTTTCTTAAATATATTGATAGTCTCTATGAAGAAGCAGTAAAGCAACTGCTGGTTTGGTAAAGCCGGGCTGTCTTCGCAAAGCCTCTTCAGATTTTGATTCAGGTTAAGCAAATTAGGACTGACTTCAGGACCCTAATTCAGCTGATATTTTTCAACAGACTTGCATGCTGGCTTCCCCGAAGATAGAGCATCTGGACAAGAGAATCTCGCCATTTCTGAAAGGAACCCTTTATTTGACATACTTCTTGTCCTCAGAAAAATGCTGCAACAATTGTCTTCAAATTCTTAGGAAGACCTTGAAAACAGGTTTTCAAGCTATAGCTGTCATGCTGTCTTGCATTCTGACTTTACCTGAAAGTACTGCTCTTGTAGCATGTTACAACTCATCCTGAACTGAGCTGGAGAATTTTTTTCAGTTCGAAGAAGTATATGTTGACTCTTATGCATTATTTTTTTTTACTATGTATATGTGTAATTGTTCTGAATCATATGTCAAAGCCACGTACATACTTTACATGTTTAAATGATCTTATAGGTGCTTGATTAGCCTTAGATTTTAGGTTAAACATGTAATAAATTCTGTGTTGGCTTAACTGTTCAAAATTGCCAAGCCCAGCTAACTCAGCTGATTTTCACTGCAGCATCTACATAGTGTTTGCACAAACAGTTCCATGAGCTGTGTTGGAAGAAAGCTGCTGGCAGGCATGAGAAGCAAGACTGTTCTTTCATGAGTGCATCTGAATTGGGAAAGGACTACTGTTCAAAGTCTAAATGACAAAAATTTCTAGGGAATTCCAAGTCCTTACGTTAGGCTGCCCCCACTTGTGATAGAGAGCGTTCAAGACAGCTTGTGTTATTGTATTGTGTTGTCATATGAAAATCTTTATCCTTAGCATCAATGGAAAACTTCAGTTTCCTGCTTGTTTAATAAAACTGATACACACTTTCAGTCAAAATGGAAGTTTCTTGGAATTACAGTGATATTTAGTGAAAAGTGTTTGAAAGGCTGGATTTTTGGCTTTTGTTCATCTACTAACTTAAATGTTAGCTTTGAGCTGGTGTTTGGTTATGTAGCTGGGACTGTCTGTTACAGTGAAGTCATTGGCTGCTCTGCAAGTACTTATGAGGAATTCATGTACCTGTGGAATGCTAAAAAATACAAGAAAAACGTGGCAGGGAGACGTTCTTCAGCTGAGCAATGTGGTAGTAAAATTGTGTGAGCTTTTCTATAGTCTGTTTGACTGTGTTCTGAGAGGCAGTAAATCCAGACTCAGGTTTCACATGCAAACAGTAGCATTTTTAAATACTATCTTAAAAGCCTCTCTCAACAGAACACAACTGCTGTTGTTTACTCAGATTCAACCAACCGAAAACCCCCACCTGAGTCAAAGAAATGACAAAACTATCGAGTTTTTAATATCGCTCTTTCAGCAGACACTCTGCACTATAGTTTTGGATTGCTACTTCTTGCTCAGAAAAAGTGTGAGTATTGGTTTTTTCTTTTCTTGTGTACATGGCAACAGCTGGTCTGCTAAGAGAAGTGCATGTCTGTTTTGACGCTTTTGCAGACAGTTCTTCCTGCACTTGAAAAGGTGAAAAACCACAGAAACTAGGGAACTCCTACTTCTTATGTGCCTCAAAATAAATTTCTTTATCTTTGCATGAGGCTCAAATGCATTCTCAGTCTTATGTACCTAAAAAGCATGACCATTTGTAGCACTCTCCTCCTTAACAGCAGATGGATCTCTGAGCTGCTGAAAGGTTCTGGAAAGAAGGGATGTCTTCCTCTAAATTGTGGCCCTGGGAGATCCTCTTGCCAGGTGTTTATGTACATTAATAGGATCTAAAGAAGACTGACCCAGTCTCTTCAGTGCTGCCTCGTTACAGGATAAGAGACAATGGGCGTGAATTGAGACACGGGAAGTTCTGTCTGAACATAAGAAACCACATTTTTGCTGTGGTTCAACCCTGGAATAGGTTTCCCAAAGAGGTTATGGAGTCTCACGTCCTTGGAGATAGTCAAAACCAAACTGGACAGAGTGTTGCACAAACTGTGCTAGCTGACCCTGCTTGAGCAGGGGGGTTGGCTTAGATGATCTCAAGATATCCCTTTCAACCTCAACAATTCTGTGATGATCAGATACAGGTATCTGAGAAAGATTTTTCTCTGTATGATGTTTTACCTGTTGGATCTTGTGCTGATTCACTTGTATTTGGTGCAAGTAGCTAGTGTAGCATGGAGTCTTGTAAGAAACGGCCTGGTCTAAGATGGTTCTTGCATTAAACATGATGTGGGGGAAAGGGGAGGGACTTTGTTTTTTTCTGGGAAAAGCTATAAAGGTAGTGTGTGTATTCTTTATCTTATAAGTCTTTTGTACTCATTCTCTGATTGGCTTTTATTTCTGGCTGCTCTTTCTTGGCCTGCTCTCCCCTAGAACAATATTGGGGAAAACGTGAGTAAAGAGATACTGTGTTCCTATAAGCTTATTTCTAGTGTCATACAGTAAGCCTGACTTAAGAAGGGAAAGAAAGACTCTCTAAAAACGTATAGAGATCTATTTTGAGACACCAGGGTCTTCAAGAGTGATCATGGGTGGTAACTAGGCTGTCTGCTGCATGCTACCAAGAGAACACCCAGCCTTCGAGTGCTCATAGGTGGTTAGCGATGCGCTGTGCTCAAGTCTGCTTTCAAGCGTGCCTGCCTTTTCCTGTTGACCTTGCTGGGAATTGGCAGATGAATGTCAATTTTTTTTTTTTTTTCCCTAAACCTTCAGATACAAAATGAGACGGGGTTGTCCTCAGTGTCACTTGTGTTCCCTGACATGTAAAAATTCTTGGTTCACTATAAACTCTTTTCTGAAGGACGGTGACATTAAGAACACTCTTGGTGTGTGCTCTGTTCATACATTGTTCTGCTGGCTGCCTGCTATCACTGCCACTTAGGCTGCATGTTATAATTCCTGGATATTACATTAGTGCCTTCTCCTCTAAACAAATCCAAGGTCAAGAACGTTTGTGCTTTGCACTTCTGTTAAACAGGGAATGCAGAAGAGTTGAATGTTTTCTCCCTTCTCTCCCCAGACAGCCTGCCTGCGTTCCCCATTGCCATGGTGGCAGGGATAGTCATCGGTACGGTTACAGGTCTCTCACCGCTCATCTCTATTGTCGTGTGTCTTGTCATCAGAAAGAACAACTCTAAAAAACGATACTCTGGGTAAGAGATCTCCCACCTCACCTGTGGATGATGTGAGGAACAGCAGCAGGATCAGAGGGGGAGGGCTTAGAGGGGGGTAGGAGTTGTTTCAGCTGAGCCTTGGCAACTGTGCCTAGAGATAGGGTATGGCCATGTGGAACATATGGTGATTATCTTTGTACTTTGCGTGGGGGAAAAAAAAAAACTACTGACCGTGAGTTGCACCTGAAAATCACTAAATGTTGGAGTTGATCCCCAGCCACAAGCATGTATGCCCTAAGAACATTTAATCCAAGATCCCCTTGTCTGTTCCTCTCCCATTCCCCCTAGCCCTGTTTCCCCCTACCACCCCTGGGCCCCAAAGAAAAAGTGCCACACGTGCACTTTTAAGGAATGCTCTGTGTTGAGATTAAGACTGGGTTTTTCAGTTACCGATGTCTGGCTCCTGAGCCTGGAGTATGTTTCCCAAAACCCCATTCATCACTACACTTCAAAGTAAGGGAGGAGTAGCCACTCTGCATCCATTCTCATTCACTGTCTGTTTTTTGTTAACTGTTACCGTCCCTGCAAAGTTTTTAGTGTTAGGAGGATAACTCCAAAGTGAAGCCCAAATCTTTGAGTGGGCATATGAAAAAGCAACAAGACCTAACAAAGACAGACTTGAGTCCCGTGGTGATGGAGCTTGGTGCTGGTGGGGGAGGTGCTTCCTTTTTTCTTCTCCTCTCTAATTAGCTGGTAATTTGCTTCTATAAGAATGAATGAAAATTACATATGTAGTCTTAGAAACAAACCCCAAACTTATAACTTTCTCCTGTTCTTTCCCCAACACATATTCCTGCTTCCTGCAGGTTCTTTGGGTTGCCTGTGGGATACAAGAAAATAACTCCAAAAATAAACTTGTGGGAATTTCTAAATTAAACTTTGCCCTATCGTTTTCCTAGTTGGAGAGCTTAGAGAAAGTGAGTTGTTTATTGCCCAACGGTAAGGCTAAATACAGCAAAGGTGGCTGCGTGTGCTCAAAATTGTGTGGAAAGCCTGGTTTTCCCTTTCTGCATGTGCCCTTCCCCTAAGAACTGAGGAGAAGCCTGCAGCGTCATGCACCAGCAGTGTGCGTGAGGTGGTCTGCTTGCCTTGCTTCCCAGCGACCTGCCCTCCAGTGTCTTCCTGCTGTAGGACACGAGTTAGTGCTGAGCCTGGAGCAATAGTTTATGCACTGTAGTTTCTTCTAGTAGGTATAACTACTCTCTTGGGAAAGTAATCTCTGAAGTTTAAGTACTGCTTTCACTGACCATGCCAGCTCTGCATGACGTGTAAAGAGAAGCCAAGTGTGCTGTGACCAAACTTACGGACTGTCTTCTACATGATGCTAACCCAGTATGTGGTGGTGGTGAGATACCCTTACTCTCAGTTAACCATTCTGCCTTGAACTGAGGTGGGCTGGGGCACTGCGCGGCATCTGGAACCCCTGCATGGCCACAGTCTCCGTTCATGCTCTGACTTTGGTGTTTTGTTTTGTTTTGTTTTTCTTTCTGCCTTGGTGTGCTGGGATCGGATCCTGCTTACCTTCCTCTCCTTACAGAGATCCTGATATAGACGCCAGATTGGGAATGTAGCAGGGCTGGGTCTTCTCTTCCAGTCCCACTAGACACCATGGTAACTAATCAAATTGGTGGTTGCTGTTAATACCTCTCTGTGTGTGTGTACACATTCCTCTTCCTTTGCTGACTAACCAGCTAGCTCTCTGCTAACATAACTTCACTGTAATTTGTGCTGGAATCTGTTGGCAAAGGGATGATACATGTCACTGGGTGCTTGGGTTTCATTGTCTCATGTCTGACTGGGGCGGGATTGCTTCGTGTCCCTCCATCTCTTCCAAAAGTGAACTTGCCAGTACGTTGAGTAAAGCACAGGAAATTCAGAGCCCTTTCTATGTCAAAACGGAAGTGAGTTCCCTCTAAGTGTTCCTCTGGCTCAGACAGCTCGGGTGTTTGAAAACTTGCAGTGATCTGAGTGCATTAGTTACTTAAACCTGTGTTATGACCTTTAGATAGTGTAGATCTGAGGAATTTGGTGAATAAACCAAACCATTAATGACTGCATCATTTTGGTAACAGAAGGGCTAATTTGCCTCTACTTTGAGACAGCAGAAGCTCCTTGCTGTGGTGGCTGGGGGCAGTATTTTTTTTTTTTCCTTACTGCCGCATGTATGAGGAGCTATGTCTTCTATGGTTAGGCTTACCACGGGATAAAAAATGACTGCCCTTTGAGGAGATGGTCTGCTTAATGTCACTGTCCTCATTTGTTTGTTTCTGTACTTGCTTTGTATACTGTCTGTCTGCAAAGATTGGGGGGAGAGGATGCCCAGTGTTTAGAGGGCTGTGGTAGCAAAGGGGACTCCTGTGTTTGCTGTCAAGGGGATGGGTAGTTTTCTTCCCTGGGTGCTTGGGTATCAGGAGGTAGAGACCTACTGTTTAGGGACCCATTACTGCATTACCCAGAAGCTACTGACATTAAGTTTAATGGCATTTGCTCATATGCTTAGCTCTAAGCAGATGGAAAGAAGCAAACAGAGTGAAAACTGGTAACCTTCTTTTAGAGGTGTTGGTTCTCACCACAAGACAGTTTTCTTTGGAAAACAAGATTTGTCTGATCAGATATTCGAGCAGCTGTATTAGAGCACATAGCTTACATGTCACACGTGACTCTTAAAGTAATTACTCCGGAGACTAGTGTCTGTTGTGAGTGGGCAGAATTATTTTGGGGTTGTAGCCTAACCAAAAGCAAGAGAACTAGCGCAGAGTACCCACTCTGTACCAGTCTGGTGTGGAGAGCGGGTGGCTCTTGCAAGTGTTTGCACTAACGGTAGCAATGGTGTAACACTTGCCTCAGTCACTGGGACTGTTTAGCTTATAGTTAGAGGATAATTGCTGTTTACCACTGTTAACTGAGTCTGAAGCTTCAGTGAAAAAAAACACATATAGTTTTAGACGGGTTGAATGGGAATATCTAGGCAACAGGAGTTTCGGAGGAGCTGCTGTCCCATGTTAATAGTTCTTCCTTTGTGTTGCTCACCAGTGAGACTCTGGAAGGAAGGACAGAGAAATATCTGGGGAGAGATGGAGAATTATGTGTGTTTATTTCAGAATCCATTATGTTCATTTTTACTTTGGCATAATCTGCCACATTCATCTTGCCATCACTCGTTTGTTGTTTTTTTTTTTTTATTTCTTTTTTTTTTCCTGGTCTTCTTGAACATTGTCGTGCAAACTCTGCTCTGCCACCTCATCAGCTGCAGTACATCTGAGCGTTTGATGTCACCGGTTAAGCAGGCTCCACAGAAGTTGCCCTCCGACACAGAGGGTCTGGTAAACAGCGTGCCCGCCAGATCGCACCAGGTAAACTGCTCCCTGCTGCTTCCCGAAGGAGGATCCTCCTAGAGTGTGGGTATGGAAAAAACAAAGGCAGGGTGGGACGTATGAATTAGGTGTTCTGTGTTAAGGTGTTGAGGTCTGCGGGGTAAAAGTGTCTGCTCTGAACAATGGATGGGCAGTGAGCTGGGCCTGGGGAAGTCTTCTGTAGAACGCTTAGCGCAACTGAAAGAATAGCATCTCGATACTAGTTGAGATGCACTAATGTGTAAAAAAAGATGGTTCTGATCTTGTGTGTTAACGTGCATTTCACTACCACTTGTGTAAGGATGAGAGCCTGGCAAGGATGAGGAGAGGGCAGTGAGTAACTGTTTGATATAGATACAACTTTACTGGGTGTTACACACATCTGGTGGATAGAGCTGCCTAATCTGTTCTGGGATTGTAGTGGGGAGGAATTTTACTTAGTCTCTCATCACTGTGAAGGTGCGTGCTCTGTGGCATGTTCTTCCTTCACAAAGAAATGAGCCAGTGCAATGTAAACAGCGGCCAGCGATGATCAGTTTGAAGATGACTCTTGCTGCTGAGAGCTTTCCTCTGCCGAGCCACTCGGCTTACGTGGGTTTGGAATTGCCAAGCTTTGTCTTGTTCATGCTGGTGTTGGCAAGGTCCTTCTGCTGACTTTGAAAGAAGAAGGTGGCTCTCATTCAGACTTAACATCCCATGGGAAATTAGTCAGAGGGGAAAGAGCCTAAGTCAGACAGGGATTCTACGCAATACGTGATTGCCTGTTAACAGCGTACAGGATTTCCGTATTTGTAAGCTGTTTCTTGTCTCTTGATTTGCGTATCCCCAGTAATACAACTCACCTGAGTGAGTTTAAGTCCAAAATGGATTTTTTTTCTTAATTAGTGGCCTTTTAGCAAGTGTCTGCAGAGTAGTGTGTGGACTGAGGGGTTTCTAAATCAGAGTTGATACCTGCTTTCTTAGTTTCTCCTGACAAAATAAGGGAAATGTGTGTTAATGTGTTAGCACTACAGCACAAAAATACATTGCTAGCAGTGAGCTGTATAAAGCCAAAGTCCCTACTCTGTTTGGTTTACAGTCTTTTTTTGAAATGCATAGTTCTGTGCGGGTGCAGTATTTCCAGAGTTTTAGCACATAGGCCCATAAAGCTGCCTACACACTTCAGAGAGCAGTTATTGTCTGAACATAAAGGCAATAGACTGAAGTTATAAGATTCAAAAATAGTTCAGATTTTGACTGGAGTGGGTCTGGTAGCAGCAGGTTGCCTGTAAGGCCTCTGTAAAGCTCATCTTTTCTAGCTCATGGGAGGGGCTTCTAGAATGAGTAAAATAAACAGGTGTTTCCAGCCTTCCCCCTGAAGGGAAAAATAAAAAGCTTATGTGTGGGATGTGTGTTGCAGTAGCTGTTGGGCTCGACTTCCCTGGTCGAAAGACCAAGATGCTTTATCTAATTACTGTCATGGTACAAAGCAGTACATGCAAGTGCCCTGAGAGCTACATGGAACTCTGTGCTTACATCTTGAAAGCAGAATTACTTTGTAACTTTTGACTTGCTGTGTCCTCGCCCTTCTGTGTCCCCAGTGCTCTGGGGTCTCAGTGTAGAGTAAGGAACGTGTCAGAGTAAATCTAACTCAGAATTGGTGTGCTTTTGCCCTTCTGTAGTCACTCCAGTCTGGTTATTCCTTGACAGAGTCCTCCAGAGTCTTCCCACAGGTAAGTTCCTAAAGGAGAACCCGAAGTGTGAACACTCTGACCTCAGGGGGAAAATACAGGAAGTGGTTTTCGTTTTGTTTAGTTTTTTAGTTTTTCAATATTTTTCGTCAGGCCAAGAGAGCTTTGTCTGGATTTTAGTTTATTGGCAAACGCTTGTAGCAGCAAGTGATTCTTCTGCCTAGTGTTACGCATTTGCCCCATCTTTACAGAACAGCAAGTAAACATATTTACTTTTATTTAAAAGATCCACAGTAAAATCAGGGTAGATCAGATTTTGAACAAATGGTTTAAATCAGCAAGGAAACTAAATTTCAATTGATTACACTTACATTTTTAACTTCTAGCCATTGTGGTTTTGGTTTGTGTTTTTTTTTAAGGGTGTTATCAACACACAAATTAACATATTTGAAATCTAGCACCACATATGAGTAAAAACTGGTATTTTTTGGTAGCCAGTATATCAGTTATAGTATTCAAGCTTTTGAGCTGTTGTGAAATGCTGATATTCAGGTTCCTCACAGTGCCCAGAAGCCGTTGCAGGCTGCTTGCCAATTCAGGCACACTTTTGTTTCTTGGATTGCCTGGTGGTTTTAGACCAGTGGTTCGCGCGGTCAGTGCTGCCGTCAGACAGCAAAGGCCTGTGGGCTTCTTTGTAGCCTTTTACTTTGTAGGATGTGGCTGAATGCTTCAGAACTGTGAATACGAATACACAACCCTTGCCTCTGAAAGTTAAAAAACAGTAATAGAGGTGTTCACTCTCAAAGAGTGACATTTAAATTACGTTTATTAAATGAAGTTTATTCATTTTGTTATTTATGTGTCAGTGTAAGAACCAGTGATGAAGTATTTGTCCACATCGCTTCTCAGCTGAAAGTGCATTTGAGCCTGCACTTCCTTTGTGTTTTGGGTGCAAGTTTATGAAGTGTGGACCTTGCACACTCCGGAGTGCCCCAGAGTGCTGAAAGTGTGTGTGTGTGTCTGATTCTGTAAATGTTCAGCTGGTTGAATCAGCTCCACTTGTTTTCACTGTGTCTTCCTTCTCAGCAGGTGTGTTCTATCCTGTCAAATTTTTATGTGGTGTTTCTTCTCCATGCCATCATTCTGTAGTGACTCGTATTCTACAATGACTGTTACTTGGATGAGTGAGAAAAGAATTTCCAGCAAAGGCAAGAGCTATATGTGTTTCCCAGATGGATGTCTGTGTTTAGCTAGTAATCTGGTTGCAGCAAGCCAACTGGAAGGCAGGTGTGTGTTGTCCCAAGATCTGCTAACTCCAAGGTGGCTGCCATTTGTCTTTGTGCTTTGCAAGTAGCTGCCTATTCATTTCTGGGCAGGCTGAAGAACCACTGACCTTGAAGTGTGACTTCCGTAGAAGTGCGTTTCTGATGTACAGAGCAGTGTGGTATAGAGCTTGTAAGCGGGTATGCCTCTCAGTGTAGAAGCGAGAAGCACTAAAGCTGCGTTAAATGCAGATCTCTGGCTTTGCTCTTTCTGATTTAAGAGGTACCTGAACACGCTCTGTTCAAGCTCTGTTCCAGGCTTTTAACTGGACCGCAGGACCCTGGGAAGGAGCAGTTCATGGTGCCGGGAATCCTGACTTAAATCTCAGATAAATTTCCTGGAGCTAGAATCTATGGTACTTGCAACATCTTTCAGAATCTGAAAAAAAATCTGAAAATAGTGTAGACCACTCTTAGACTGTGGTGGTCTAAATTTGCAATTCCTTTTTCTTTGCTGTGATTTGCAATTCGTAACTCTGCTGATAAACCTTTAGCAAGGTATCAGTACTCCTGCTACTCTTCTGAATGGAAATATTGCAAGACTTAGGGAAGTGTTGTATTTTATGTGGCAGTGCTAGTCAGTCTTCTGGTTTTGAAGAGTCAGGATGATTTTATTTGGGATTAGGCAAAAGTTGTGAATTGTTTGGACTTTTTCTGAAGCTTTCACTTGTGGAAGAAGAGTCTTTACAAAGATTCAGATCACTGGAGGATAAGAAATGCTGGAAAAATGGCCCTGGTACTGATTATAATCAGCTAGAAAATCAGCAGCAAATCAAATAGATGAAGCTCTATAATAAATCCTTCAACCTCCTTTTCTCTGTGTTAGCTAATCTACCAGTTCTTTAGGTGATAGTGAACAGATCCAGATAGCTTGGTTTGGATCAGGTGATCACAGCAGTCAGTCTCTCCACCACCACCGCCTAACATGCTGGTTGCAGCCAAATAACTATTCAACGTGGCATAAAATCAGAATAGTGGTAAGATAACCGATCCTGAATGAGCTCCTGTGATAGAAAATTGACCCATCAGAATTACTTAAATAAAACTAGAAATGTCATGGTGGATACTTTATGCGTTATGGATTATTTTTTTTTTTAAACTGATAGGAAGTGTTGAATTTATCATATCCTGGAACTGCCGCCTCAGGCAAATGAGACTTCCAGAATAGCTTATAAATAAACCTTATGGTCACTTTGCCTTAAGGTTTGTATAGGCACTGCACTCTAATTGGAACTAGTAATGTAATCCTGATATAATGTTGGAGACCAGAACAACATGAGAGAAAAGAGTTAAAAAAGGAGGAAGAAAAAAAAAAAGTAGCTCTAGTGACACTTTAAATGCAAAATTTTCCAAGACATCAGTGTTTTGGGGTGGTGTTGTTGTTGTTTTTTGGTTTTGTTTTTGTTTTTGTTTTTTTTTAGCATTTCCTCAGCCTGTTATTTATATTCAGCATTTTATATATGCTTGCAAGTTTTCATCCTTCTGTCCATCTCCTTCCTCTACACTTTGTCACTTGGGAAATGCTTTACCTGGAAGGAAGAAACTTTGGGATTAAACTACCTCTGAAAGAGAACGATGTACCCTGTTTCCCTGAAAATAAGACCTCCCCTGAAAATAAGACCTAGATGATTTTTCAGGATTTTTTAGGATGATTGAAATAAAACCCCTACTCCAAAAATAAGCCCTAGTCACAGTTCATTAAAAAAAGTTAATTTAAATAGTGTTCAGGTAGTTATACATGTAAAAAAGTAAAATTAATTTGCAGTACAGTGCAGCAGGACAGATAGACCCTTCACCAAGAAAAGCAGATACCCCCAAAAGAATCGCACTCAAAAGACCCCACAAGACCCAAAACAGTAAGGGTTGGCAAGTGCCAGGCTCTCACACATGGATCAGAGCTATGATGATGTTCCAGAATGTGTTGATGTGACTATATTTGAATAAATGTTGGTATTTTTTTTGTTCAAGAATAAATGTGGATTGTTGTTCATGAAAAAATAACCCCTGAAAATAAGCCCTAACATGTCTTTTGGAGCAAAAATTAATAAAAGACCCGGTCTTATTTTTGGGGAAGCAGGGTTTTTAGCAGGTGCATGCTTTGCTATTGTGTTGGGGTAAAACAGCTGTGCAAAAGTGTACCTGTATTGTCCTTCATAGACTTAACTTTCTGTACAGAAGGTTTCTTTTTGTCCCTGCCCCCTAATTGCTTTGGAAGATGGATGGAAGGATTGCTGGGTCAGTTCCATAGAGAGGTTTTCTAGTTTGGGAGGATGCCAGAAGTACTGGGGAGAAGGAGGCGGGCGAAACGCCTGTGAAGGGTACTTCTTCCTGCTGCAATGGGGAAGACAGACTTACACGGGTGAGATTATTTTGAAGCAAGAACTGCTAAAAAGCCACAACCGAACTAAAAGATCTCTCCCTGCCCCAGGCAGGGCAGTCCCTTTCCCTCCTGCACATGTGGGGTGTGTGGTCTCTCTGCTTTGGTCACCTGGGAGGTGTTGTGGAATGGGAGCTGCAGGTCAGACCTTTCCACAGGGGTCTTGTCTGTCTCATTGGGTACCTGCCCATTACAGGCTGCAGTCCTGTCCTGAGCCCATCTCCAATACCTGCGGTTTGCTCTCCCGTGGGCTGTGTTTGGGAGGACGTGGTGTTTTAGGAAGGCGCTGGCGTGTCTGCATGCTCTGCTGAGAGATGGTGCTATAGTGTCCTCCACTGCACCGCAGCAAATGTAGCTAAGGTGTGTGGCCTTGCTTGCCCAGCGTGTCTGTGGAGGTGCTCACTACCTGGGTTGACTCAAAAGTCCGGTAAGAATTCTCCATTACTGCACCATTTCAGTATTTTCTGGCTCATTGCTGTGTAAGTCTTGATCCCATCACTTGCTTGGGCAGTGACTGGTGTCACAAGGTGGCTGCAGGTTTGTTCTCTCTCTTGTTATCTGGGTGGTACAGCTGTATTGGGATTTACAGGACTTGAGTGACAGCATGGGAAGCGTAATCTGCTGTCTACTGCTAAATCTGTAGGGCAGTTCCTCTGAAAAATATTAAATCTGGCATGCATCTGACTAAGCCATGTATCTTTGCTCCATAGCATGTAAGAATTGCTGCTTTTCAGATCAAAGGATTCTAGATTCTACTTTTTGTGAGACGCAGGCAGCTGTAACAGTTTTAAAGGGAGGAAATGGTGCTGTTCGGCATGCTCCTGGTAGGAGAAAGGTGGCAGAGTAGAGCTCATTTGTAGGTGAAGCCTCATTCCACCTGCTTCAAAGTGCTTCATAAAAGCTCTGTGGTCTTGCTTTAGCTTTGGTCTTGCTGCAGCGCCTCTGGAAGCGAGGGGCAGTATGGCCTATTCTGAAAAAATACTGATTGTTTGTTTGTTTGTTTGTTTAATTTTATTCTGTTCCCAGGGCCCAGTCATTTACGCGCAGTTAGATCACTCCGGAGGACAGCACAGTGACAAGATTAACAAATCGGAGTCTGTGGTCTATGCTGATATTCGGAAGAACTGAGATGAGATCCTAAGCTATCCAAAGGAAAACACACATTCAGACTGGAACTGCTTGAACAAGATTTGACCCAGAGAACTCACATGTGGCCTTTGATGCCTAGACTAGGACCAATGCATGTGCATACAGAGGGAAAGATATATATGTATTGTGTGTAAATAGTCTATTTAATCGTACAGAAGTGAGACCAATGTTGCATGTTGAAATGCGGTAAGAATTTTGCTTATAAATTGCCAATATTCTTTTTTGTATCTTGTGTGACGAGAGAGAAAGTGAAAACTCGCATCACGATTTTAAAATATTTTTATCTTGATTTTTAATGGAGAAACTGGAAGATGCCTGAAGATTCTAGATTGACCTGGATTCTTTTTTTTGTTTGTAGGACCTAATTTCTTTTGTTGAGGTGAATATAAAGAAGGTATCTTCTTTCTATTCACAGATTACTTTATGTATACAGGGTCTTCATTGTTCTTGGTCAGATTCTCAGTATAAGCTGCCTTTTCATACAAGCTAGATGCTCCCACTGGTTTTGTAAGCCAAATTGTGACTCCTAGCTATCAGAAATGTATGTCTTAGCAGTGTAAGTGAAGGAAATGTTTAGGCCTACCTGACCTGTGTAACACAGGTCACAGAACTGTTTACTTCTGTACTGAGCCCACCTATTCAAGCTTAGTCCTTTAAGGCACAGGGATAGTGTTGATCTAATGAATTTTGTGAAATGGTAATTTACCTGTGAAAACTCAAAAGCTAGTGAGTTAAAGGGACAGAGAGCTATAGCTGTAGGTGGTTGCCTCAGACTCTGTTGAGCCTTTCAATGAAATGTTTCTTCCTCGAAGCTCTGTCATTTCATATAAGCATGAAAAAGGGCTGCAAGGGATCTGGAAGCTGTAGTACTCCCTGACCTCTCTCCCATGGCTCCATTATACCACTCTCACTTCCTTAGAGATGCTCTATCTGTTCTTAAAAGCCTGTAGGGAAGGCTGAATGACCCCTGCAGGAAATCCAGGAAATCTAGGGCTTCACTCTTTGATTTTTTTTTTTTTAATTTTTTGGTGTATTTTTTTTGTGTAACGTATGTTTGCACAGAGGATGCAGAGGGCAGTTTATTTCCTTCCTCTCTACAAGTCTAATGCTTGAATATAATTTCCCAACTTCTATAATTTCTACATTAAACTCCTTGTAGATTAAGGATCTCTGATGATTCTCTTCTGAAGAGGATCTTTCTTTAGCTGACCCATTTGTATCCTGAAATCTGGTGCTCAAAACTAGAAGTGGCATTCCAGCTGAAGGCTTTTCAGAGTAGCATATAGTAGAGGGATTTCTGTTTTGTACATCCTAATGTGGTGTTGGCTTTTTTTGTAGCAGCAAATAATTTTCAGTTTGGTCTACCGTAACCCCTTCTGTCTGATTCTTACGCATTTTCTAGTTCAGTCTGTTTCACGGAATCAGTTGGAGAATGGTTGTGGTTGGAAGGGACCTCTGGAGATCATCTAGTCCAAACCTCCCCTCCTCAAGCAGGGTCAGCTGGAGCAGGTTGCCCTGCACGATTCCCATTTGGGTTTTCCGTATCTTCATAGATGGAAACTCTACAACATCTCTTGGCAACCCATTCCACTGATCACTTAGTGTGATCAAACAGTAAAAAAAGTGCTTCCTTATGTTCAAGTGAAATTTCCTTTTTTTAAATTTCTGTCCATTTCTACTTGTCCTGCCAGTGAGCACTACAGAGAAGAGTAGTGCTCTTAATTCCTTCTCTTCAAGTATTTACACACATCAATAAGATTCCTCTCAAGCCTTCTCTTCTTCAGGCTGAACAGCCCCAGCTCTCCCAGCCTTTTTCTCGTATGAAAGATGCCTCACTTTATCATCATTGTGGCCCTGCACTGGACTTGCTCCAGTATGTTCATCTCTCTCTTGTACTGGGGAAGCCAGAACTGGACACAGGACTCCAGGTGTGGCCTCACCAGTGCTGAATAAAGGGGAAGGATCACCTCACTCGACCTGCTGGCGATACTTTACCTCATGCAGCCCACGATATCATTCACCTTCCTTGTGGCAAGGGCACATTTCTGGCTCCTGTTTGTCTTGGTGTCCACCAGGACCCCCACAGGGCCTTTTCTGCCAAGCTGCTTCTCAGATGGGTGGCCCCCAGCAAGTGCTGGTGCATGGGGCTGTTCCTCCCCAGGTGTGTGACTTTGCACTTCTTGAACTTCATGAAATTCCTCTTAGCCAAGTTCTCCTGCCTGTCCGGGTCCCTCCGAATGACAGCACAACCGTCTGGAGTGCTAGCAACTAGCAACTCCTCCTGGTTCCATATTGTCTGCAAATTTGTCTCTACTGAAATTATGTTGTGACTTTTTCAGACCTCATCATCAGTTTGTCAGTTGAAAACTTGGTTTGAATTCTCATCCTGTCCTTGTGAGCTTGCAACACTCTTAGCTTGCTACTTGCGAACTTAAGCTTACATTCCACCGTAACATCAAGTAAATGAAAAAATTGCTTTGGGCAGATCCTTTCAGAACCACATTAGATAATCCTTTAGTTATGACAGTGCAATTTCAGTAACTGTTTTGTGTACAGTGTTTTTTTTTCCTCCAACAAAGTTGGGTATGCCAACACTATAGTCTTTCATCAGGATCAGGCTTCACTGGTTTCCTGACAAACACCTGCCTTTGTTAGAAGCCTCATTAAGATGAGGATGAATCCCGCTGCTGCTGCTTTCCTTGTCTACCAGGCCATTACTTCCCAACAGTTGTCTTACACTTAGTATGAAATTAATGCTTTTGACATGGTTGATGGAGAAACTTGATTTTGAGCTGCCTCTGTTCATCCCTGTGCATCACCATCTTTCCAGACATTTTAGAGTAAGAGGGAGAAATGTGATGGATGTAGCAATCAAAAACTTGCTGCTATGAGAAGACAGAGCTGTACTTGGCTCTGAAGTCTGCTACTAATGTTTATTTCTTTTCTTGCTGGAATATATGGGAGAATCTGAGCACAATCCAGATCTCGTGCTTACTTTAAGAAACATGCTGATCTGGTTGGTGTTGACTTTAGGAAATGTGCTGATCTGGTGCTAACTTTAGGAGACATGCTGGTCTGGGTGGTGCTAATTATTATGATCTTGGGAAACATCTCCTTCCGTTGCTTTTGTTTAGCTACAGGTATGTTCCTATTGCCTATCATGAGGAGACTCATTTCAGGACTGCTTGGATCCTCTTTGTGAAGGCAGAAGGAACTTGGAAGTATTTTTAAAAATCCTGAACATCTTTTTAGAAAGAAACAAAAGTCCCTTCCCCTAGGAATAGCAGAAATCAATCTGAATCCCTCTCCAGTGCAAAGGCTGTCAAATAATTTATTATCTTTGTGGGGTTTTTTTGGTCATGGAAACATGAACAATGTAGCTATTAAATATCTTACTCAGGCTGAAGTCAAAAGAACTCAAGACAATGTGAGACAACACTTGTGAACTTTCTGTCCCTCAGGTTATCTTAGGTCATTTAATCCTGCAATAGCCTGTGCTGATGAAAGGGACAGATGCTAAGTTGGCTTACTTACTAAAGTCTCAGGAGACAGAGGACTTCTACTTCCTTGAAGGGTAGCAAGCAGAGATTAAAGTCAGACAAGGTCATCCTACCCTGATGTTAGGGTGATCAGAAGTTTAACTCTGTTTGCTCTACTGCTATTCTTTTAAATCTCTGGTGCTGTTCTTTGCAGGTGGGAGGAAACAGCTTGGACTTTGAGGAACACTAAGTGTGTTGACCTTGTCCTGCTGTAGTTTTGCTGCTAGCTCTTTTTGGGACCATCTATTTTACAAAGAAGTGCTGCATGGCAGGCTTGCTGCAGCACAGCTGAGAGACAAGCAGCCAATGACTAAAACTGTTACGTGGGTCATTGCTCTTGAATAGTGGGGCTGGGAAAGGTCTGTGTTTTGTAGAAGTCTTGAAATTATTTTTTTTTATTCATCATGCAAACAAAACTGTGAACAATTTGAAATCCATTTCTCAGCTAAGGGAAAAAAAAATGGTCTTTTATGGGTAAAAGTGACCTACCCATTATAGGAGTGCAGTTTTGGATTGCCAGCCTGGGCTCTGGCAGCTGAGCCAGTTGTTACCCCCTAGAGCCAGGGATACAAATGGCATCATTCATCTTCCCTGTTTTCAACAGAACTGCAAAGTGGAAAAGCTTTGGCTTTTTATTAACAGTGGATATATTCCTCCTTATTTTTGATTACTAGAAATGAATTTTGAGAAGAGGATTACAAACAACTGTAAAGTATCAGTCTAAGTAAATTGGCCGCTGTACTCAGTACCTCAAATCTCCATTGCCCCTTTTGACTTCAGCAGTTGTTCTGTGGGGGAAATGGTTCGCATGTTTGTGAAATGGCATCAAGAGCCATTACAGGGTGGCAAACATGTCCCTGTGACAAATTGAGTGATGTGTCATTTATAACTGGAGAACCTGTAGGGTTTTGTTTTCTCTCAGAGCTTTAGTGATATTTCAATTTGTGACTAGAAGAGCTGGAATTAGGTTTTAAACTTTTTTAAACCTGTAAGAACTGTTTAGGTAACCATCTGTCTTGTAGCTGCAGTAAGTGTGTATATGCAACATAGAATCTGCATTGCCTTAGAGTGGATTCATTGAGGTCAAGTGTGGGCTGTTTGATTTATAACCAATGCCTCCACTCTGTATTGAAATCTCATCTTGGAATTTTACATTATTAATGTATCTACCTAGGACCTCAAATACAAAATGTTATTATTGTATAACAGGTGATGGAAATATTTTGTCTTTAAAACTATCAAAGCTGAGAAGGTAAGACTTACGGGCAGTGGCCACATCCCTACGGTGCTAGTATTTAGGTAACACGTTTATATGGGAGACTACAAAATCATATTAACTATGCTCGGCAATTATACTCTTCTTGAGGCTTCTCTTTCCCTTCTCTTCACTGCCCTAAAACTAACAAGCCCTTTCATTTAAAGGTATTTTTGCACTCTAAAATGTACATTTTAAAGTTCAATGCCTTTGGACATCAGCGTGCTGTGCAATCTTTTCTGTCTCCCTGCAGTGCCAGCCGTTTTTATGTGGTAAATGTAATTGGGAACATGGACTGGGTACTTTTCTTTTGTAAACCTCTGTCTTGGAGGTATGCAAGAGAACAAACACCTGTAAGACAGGTGTATAATCTGTGTGAGGGAGCTAGATATGCATTGCATGGCCTGATTACATGAACAGCCAGTGTACCAACTGTTAGTGCTTTTGCTTTTACAGACTCTTCTGGAAACAGTTATCTTGGATGTTTTTTTCTTGAATGGACTTTTGTGTTTTCTATTGCAATCTTGTGATTATTTTAATACACTTTTTTTTTTCCCCCCATTACTGGTTTGCTTGATGACTCTTATCTGGCTAGGGACTGGGAAGGGGACTGAAACACACCACCTCTTTCTGGCAGTATTCTTCAGTCAGTGCAGTCTTGTCAGCTCAGCGAACAACAGAGCTGGAGAGTTCACCATTTGAATTGATACCCTGTATTACCACTTCAGCCAGGAGAACTAAGAAATGCAAGTGGAAAATGTAGCAGAATACATGTAGGAGAGAAATAGCTTCACAGTAGGACAGACTCTGGAAAAGGGGAGCTGACAGACCATCAGGTAAGAATGGAAAATGCATTCCTTAAAGTATCCGGCACAAATACTTTGCACAGGATAATCCAATATTATACATAGGGTGAGAAAGGAGCAGACATGAGTACCACAACAACATGCTACAGAGTGGTTTCCTTGCCCTGCTGGAGTGATTACTCAGACGGGACTGGAGGAAAGCAGGGGGTGGAGAGAGACTCAATAACAGGACTTCGTAAAACTCCAGAATTTCAAGGACTTCGTTTTCCTGAAAGCTGAATCCTGAAGAAGCTACTTTGTCTCACAGTGATCTTTTTCTCCTGGATATAAATTCCTGATCTCTGGTATTGACTCCTGGCTTTGGAAGAGGTCTTGAAGAACCTGGCAGGGAGTTCATTGATGCCATGCTCTGAACACAACTACCTTGTATTTCTCAGTAACAGATGAGCTTTTGCTGTGTAATTTTGCCTTTGCTTGGAAGCTGTTTCATGGTGGCCCATTTTTCCTCTTACAGGAGAGTAAGTAGGGAGAGATGTTGACTTTCAGGAAAGACTTTGGTGTTTATTCACAAACACGCCACTGATGGGAGCAGACCACTGCCTCCAAAGCTTTGGAGAACTCACATGTACATGTTTCCTGAGTTCACATCTTCACAGGAAATCTGTATGTACTTAAGGAGGAGGTGGAAGGTGAGTAACAGAAGTTTTGGCTGTTTATTTTTCATACTTCCAAGAACCAGGTATTTAAATGCACCCATCTTCTGCTTCTAGTTGTAAAGGATGCCAGAAGCTAAAACACCAGTGGCACGTACCACTGTGCTCTCCTCTTGTTAAAGGCAGTGGTGGCTGGGAAACAAGTGAAGATACGCATAGCTGAAAAGAATATCCTTACACTACCAGGAAAGAGCATCAGAGAATGAAATGCAAATACTACTGGTTTTGGTTACTGACAGTATGGTGAAACCCCAGCCAGGTCCCACCGTCACATGAAAGACTATCACTTTGGTCTGAAGCTCTGGCTGACTGTCACCAGTATCTTGTCACTCCCGGCACTGTTCACTAGAGTTGGGTAAGGTGGGACCCAGCAACTCATTCTAGGCACAATCCACAATCAGTTTCTTGTAAAGAGACAATATAAGACCTCAATTTAAAAGGTTGCACTTTATTCAAGTGTATGGAGATACTTTGTTATTTGCACTTAGAAAAACCCTTGCTTTCTAGACATTTGGATTTTTGTCTTTTATCTTCTGAGAGGAAAAAACATTACCATTAGTGAAACTAGGTCCCATGGGGAAGGGTTTGTGTGTTGTTGGGTTTGACATGTTGGGTTAAGCATCTCTTCGCTGCAGCTACGCTTGTTTTGCTTTTAGCTCCTGTTGATACCTATAAGGGTGGGGGGAGAAAAAAAGCACAGAATAGAACACCAGTTACAGTAACAGTGTCTTCATAACAATCTCTTCAACAGAGGAGGTTTAAAATTACAACAGACTTGAGAATGGAAACTCGGCAGAGGATAGTTTAATTCATGTAGTAAGTTCTAAATTGGTTAAGTTTCCCTGGCCAGTACTGAAGCCAGAAAACTCCAGATTTTCCCTCAAGAAATTTTTTTTAACAAAAAGCTACTCTGCTTAAGGACCCTTTGATCTAGCTGGAACTGACACGATTCAACACTGTAAGCTGACAGAAGTGCAAAGCTTAGGAGGAGGGGAAAGTCTAGGCTGTTTGTCAGTCAGACCTACAGCTTTTAAAGAATGCCTTAGACCCAGAAATTACAGCTTATATAGGGCATTCCTTAAAACCTGCTCTAGGTACACTGAAAATATTTAGACCTTCATTCACACTCAACTGGAAAACTAACAACATCACAAAAAAGTTTTGCAATGTTTAATTGTTCAGTTCCTCTTGCCTGTTGCACTGACATTGAGACTGGTAAGATTTATAAATTCCTGTTTAGGATGAGGTGGTGTGAATGCTTATTTATAGTATATAGAGTAGCCCTTCCTAATACATACCTCCATATTCGGAAGAGTTGAGAGGCACCAGCACAGCCAACAAAGAAATTCACAGCAAACAGACCCCAGTTTTTAGGAATAATAACTAGAGAGTACCTTGACCAAATTAAGCCTGTTGAATGAAAGGGAAAGTTGAAAGATATTAAGTCTTTAAAGTGAAATATTCAGACATTCCTCTAAGTTTAGAGACAGAATCATGGCCCAGTTTAAATAAACAAGTTTTACAACTTCATGTTAGACAACTGCTTTCCTTATAACTAGCCATTTTTTCACTTAAAAGCACAAGTACCAGTGGGAGAGCTATGGGTATGTATTGCATTTTGCTAAAATAACTAGACAGTGAGGTGAATCATAGTCTTAATATCAAACAAAGATCCTCTGTACCCTACAGCTGTCTAGACCTTAATTCACCAGCATGGTTGCAGGGTAGTGGCATTTTGCTGTAGTATATCCAGCTTGCTGCACCATCTTAGAGATTACAGAATCCGCCAGTCAAGAAAGGTTTACATATGCAAAATGCACAGCACTGTGTCGGATATCAAAATAAAATCCAGAGAAGGAAGAAGGTGGCAGCTGTACTTTTGATTTTTCAGCTTTAGCTGCCACAAGTCCTGCCAGTGACAAGATCTGTTGGAACACCTTGAATACAAAATATTGTTTCTGCCAGTGCGACAATTCACACCAGACGGCAGTGCAGCAGTCCATGTGCCACTGCTTCCAAATTCTTTTAACACATGGAAATTCTTTAATTACTTGACCTGAAGCAAAACAGGTCACTTAGTGGAATGAGTGGTATCATTGTAACTTAAGGGATGAAACTCATATCCTAACTCTTAACAACTTGCTGTGGACAATTTCAAATTAAGACACATGTAGAAAACTGTTACATAATCACAGAACCCTTACAGATTTAATAACAAGTATGTCTATCCTAGAATTATCATCCAACAGTAACAGTGAATGTTAGCGCATTATAGTTAAGCCTTTTCTATAAAAGTGGATTAGTACTGATGGAGGACTCGGAAAGAAGCATACCCAGTTTTAGAGAGAGGCTGTGTAAAAGCATGGAGTAACTCTGGCTTTACCTGTGGCTGTTAGCACTGCAGACTGCGATGTGCTGAGCTTTTCTGCTGGTCTGGTCATATCAGCCATTCCAGCACATACCAAACCCTGTAAAAGAAAAATTCAGTGAGTACCAGCCCAGTACCAAGACCTTCTGCAACAGGTCAAATATCTTACAAGGGGAAGCTGCTTCATAGCTCAGTCCTTATTCTGTATGCGTTATGCAGGAGATGGGATGCATTATATGAGCAGAGATTAGACTTGGAGACACCATCCACTTGTAGTCTATTGTGGCAGGAATAAGAACACAGTTACGGAGGTGCAACTGGCTTGCAGTAAAATCCCAGGTGGTGTCAATTCTGCATTAATTTAAGAACAAGGTTCATTTAAACACAGCTGCTTAAGAAAGCAGGTGAAACACAAATTGGCTTTCATGCAACAAGTAGAAGCTTACCTAAATAAGGCACTTCTTTCTGAAGCTCAGGCTAAGATATTACTGGTAAAGACGTAGGTGTGACACCATATAGTCTTCACTCACTTCATCTGAGGTAAAAGTAATTATTTAATTTCAGTAAAAGCACAAAACTTCCAGGTGAAGTGAGAAATAGCTTGGCTGATCTACTTGAGGACGTTACTAGCAAATATGCTGCTTGATTTGTTTTGTTGTTGTATTGCCCTCTACTGGAAATACAATTTCATGTTCATGTTGCAGTAGTTCAGAAAACAAACAAACCAACCCAAAAGCTCACAAATAAGAGTCCTAACACTTTTAATTCATTGAATGCCACTAAGGACTTCTTTGGCTCCAATCAAGAAAACAGTTTAAGGGTAGAGTCTTCTGTGTGCTGCCTCACTTAGGGGACTGATATTGCTGCAGCGGTGCCACAGAGGTACAGACTCTCAGTACGCTTGGGTAACTGCAGTAAATGTGCCTTTGCTGTGTAGGGGCAAAAGGCATTTTTACTTCTCAGTGAAGAACTTCACTGCGAGCTTAGAGAAGCCTTCCTGAATGTTCACAAAAGAAAAACCATCTGTGTATAAGCTGTTTTGATACCACAGCAGTTGACACCAGCCTGCTCAGAAGAGTTGCCCTGTATGCTCAGACTCAAGAGCGTGTTGCCTGGGAGAACCTTAGAGAAAGGGGAAGGTTAACCACAGTTACTGCAGCTCCAGTTTAGATTGACAAAGAAACAAAGCTACAGCTTAGAGTGTAATGTGTTGACTGGCCTTTAAAAAGTTGGGCTTCACAATGGCAAACTTATGAACCAGCTGACAACAGGAATAGCAGGTTATATCCTTGCTTGTTATCAAACAGCTTTATGATTTTAGAATTTTTTTATCTGTACCAATACAACAACTAGGATGAGTACAGTAAGTTAGGAGGAGATATATAGTAATATTTCACCTGTGCACAAACATAGCAGTAAGCATAGAGCTCTTGAGACCAGAAATGGCAGTTGCCTTTTTTCTTTTGTTTTCTCAAGATTACCTTGCACTTTGACACACTTTAACCTGCCTTCAAACTACGAAGCTTAGGAATTGGCTTCCTTAAGATACTCTTAAAATTAATCAATCTCAGATGAAATACATACTTTAAGAGTTTTGAATTATATGCCAGCTCATGCCTACCTTGAGCAACAGTTAAGTATTTCACAAGAGAAAGCTTTCGTGAAACTTTCAGCGAAAAATACAGTTTTTCCATAAAGCATTTTTCCCCTACTGTGTCCCCTGCATGTTGTGCTGTATGTTATTAAGGATAACTTTGTTCTTCCCCATGTATTAAAAATTAGAGCCTTGGTATTATATCTTTCTGTAGGTTCAGAGATCTGCTGGGAAACTCCTGCTTGCTCCATGAGTTGCTGCAGATTGGCTTCTGACATCCAGATACCAGTTGGCATATTATACTTACCCATTTCATAATAGGTGCCCAGAAAAACACTGTTTTGGGACCTGAGGGAGGAGTAGGAGAAAAAAAAAAAAAAAGGTTAAATTATTCAGTGAGGTGTGGCTCTTGTAATACCCACAGTAAGTTGGGGGTTTTTTTTTGTTTGGTTGGTTGTTTTTTGTTTTGTTTTTAAATAATGAATTCTGTCTGTTAGCACAGTTTCTATCACTGTACAAGCTCTTTCACCTAATACTCATAGTTCATCAACTCAGTGTATATCAACCTTCAGTTGTGTAATCAGTCAACCCATTTCTGCAATATATGAGTACGGTTTTGTACTTTGATTTTTAAGGAAACAAGGACACTTGTTAGAACAGGCAAAATGCATTTATAATGAAAAGAGTTAGGATGAGGGCTAGGAATAGACAGCTTCTATATAATAATTAAGGGTTACTCTACAGCCAGACTAACTGAAGTAGTATTTGAAATCTTTATGAACTGAATGTTACAAATTAAAATCCCCAAATATTTTATTACTGTTACTGTAACAAATCAGTCCCTCCTTCCTGTCCCAAATCACAGCCCATCTCTTGATGCTAGAGAAGACATGCTGTACAGAAGCGTTGGATTGCTGAAGAGGAAGTACAAATTGCAGATATAAGTAGTGGTAAATGTCACAAGGAGACTGTCCTCATTCACTTCTAATCTGCACCTCTGAATAGCCATGTCTTTCTAAAACAATGCTGCCCACCCAATCAACTCTACACCCCAAAAATCTGCTAATATGCAAAGGAGGATTATGGGGAAAGAGGACAAAATCAACAGAAGGAAGGGAGAAAAGTCAATAGAATGAGATCTGGGGGAAAATATCTCTTGCAAATACATATATCTTACGGTGGACCTAAAATGGCAATTGGTTGGTTAAAACAAAGTACTGTAATGGCACACCTACAATGTGCAGGCTGCCAACCATGCCAGAAATCATTAATCTAAGACTACCACCTGAAGTTTTAAAAGAGAGATGGCTATCCAAAGTATCAACCCACTGCACTGGGAGACAATCACAACACTGGTTCCAGTTTGATCAAAACACATTTTTAGGTCTTGCCAGGACACCACTGCTCAGCATTCTGATAATAAGCAAGATGAAGCCTGAAGCCAAGTTTTCACTGTAATATGTTACATATTATGAGTAAAGGTCTTAAATATAAATTATAAACACTAGGACTTTGGTTGCTTGCTTTTTATGTGAGCTAATTTTTCTTTAACAATTCAGCCTTAAAAAGACCTTGCAGTATTCCCTGTTTTAAGCACGCTCAAGTTTAAAACTATGACTTGGGGAAAATTAACCATCAGGTTTCTAGAGCAAGCACCTGTGAAGCAACTCATAATTTGGGGGATAAGATTGTTACAAATATCAGTCACCTGAAAGCCAACTAAGCCCTAGAAAGGGGCAGGACAACTGCAGCACAGAAAGCAACAAAAACTGGCTTGGCAGCTTTGCATAAAGCCCTCTTGGACCCACACTGCTTTTGATAGTGATCAAGTTTCAAACTATAGTTAATAACTCCTAGCACATTACTTTTTGCTTGCATAACTGAATGTTTCTACCTACACAGGATTTTTTTTTTTTTTTTAGGATGCCTGGGGTTGTGCAGCCACTGAAACTAATATTATTGAATAAACACGGCTCAATATTCATCCTTTAAAGATACAAATTTCAGTTACTGTTCTCTTAGGCAGCTACTTAGTATTTCAGCATCAGGCTGCAAATACAGCTTTTTATGAATCAGTCTTGCAGAAATCCCACAGAAGTAGCTTTAATTATTATGATCTGTTTTCTTTTAAAACACAAATTCAGATTTGGAGTACTGGAGAATGTGGGGGAAGTATAAATTATTATATCGACATTCCCTAAACAACTAGTAAAGTTTTCAAGAACACTGACATTAATTTTTATTAATAATAGACAATAATCTAGAACTGCTGGCTACAAAACTAAGAAACACTTGAAAAGCGGTAAGGTGCCAAGCCAAGCTTGTTTCAAGGAAAGACTGTCAAACGCCATAGGCAGAACAGCTCTCCTGGAAGAACCCCAACCAGGGTGAGCTCTTCCCAGATCCTGACACCCAGAATTTTTCAAGGATGAATTTGACAGCAGCACATAAGAGCAGGGACATACCAGAAGCTAATCTGGATATTAAGTGTAAGAACAGTTTATAGAATTTATGATTTCTGTTAAATGTAAGATGTCTTTGTCCTGGAGAGCTGAATTTAATCACACAAAGTGAACCAAAGATGCCAAAGGAGAGGGAGTACAAGCTCAGTCCATGCTTCGCTGTGGCTGCCAAGAGCAATGTTCCCCGCTCTCTGGCAGCCTGGGGAGTTGATGTCCTGTACCCCAGGCCCTTTGTTGTCCTCTAGCAGCCTCGTTTTGTGCAACGACAGCCAAAGAAACAGCTTTTCAGACCAGGCCTCAATTATTTTACTGGAAGCTTTCTTTGGGCCAGAAAAGAAGTAAGCATTGTTCTTGATTTCTTAAGTGATTTATAATGTCATGATAATGACAGTCATATTCCTAAATTAGACTAGAAACCTAAATATGACCAGAAATAAAACATGAGCTTTTCATTTCTAACCTACTTGTTTTGCAGTCTGAGTGACGTCTGTTGCATAACTTTCTCACAGATCTACCTTTAAGACATTCAAGGCTGAAACAGAAGTGGCAGAACTTCAGTTTTGATACCTTCTTGCTCTGTAGCTTTTCTCACTTGCACCATCAGTACAGACTATGGCAGATATATATGTATATACACATACATACACACACAAAGTTCCTAAAAAATTGATTTTTTAAATTAATTTCAACATTATGGTGGTGAACAAAAGTGGCCCACAGGCAGTTCTGTGAAGTGAAAAGCACTACAAGACAACCTCCAGAGCCTTTTTCCATTAGTTCTATGGTTCTGATGAAGAATGAACAGTGCTTGAAATGTTCCCAGTGCTTGTGACACCTTGTATTCAATAAAAGCAATTGCAAACTGCCACATTTCACACAGGATGAATGTGTCACACAAAGGCATGGCATCTTTGCAATGCAAATGCTGGACTAATTGACTCTTTATACATAAAAGTTACGTTCACATTAAATATATATATATTAGTCCAGTTAATGCAGTACAAATGAGACATTTTGATAACTGCAGTTTTCACTCTAATTGTGATTTCTTTAAAGCAACAACTTTCATTTCAAGAGATGACCATTAGAGGAGGATGGAGCAACTGACTAAAAACTAAAGTCTATTTTCACAAACTAAAGTCCATTTTCACAGTGTATATTCCAGGTAGGTGAAGAGTCAAGGATGCACGTCACACTGAAACAAAACAGCAGGAAGAGCAGCCTATGGAATTTTAGGACTTAATCGCACTCTCTTTTTAACTACCCTGTGCAACTTGTTTACATGACAAACATCACCTAAATGGCCCTGAAGCTGATCATTTTCCAAGAGGTTTCTCCGTAATTACACAAAGAAGCATGTTTGCTCAAGTAAAGGTAAGCTTTAGGTCAGGTAAGGGTAGCTCAATTCAGAGAAACTTGAGCCCTTCCTTTCCCACAGGAGCCCTTCAGCTACAAGGGTGGATTCATAAAGGGCGCAAGTTGTATTCGGTAGGAGCACCAGATTCGGCAGAAAGAAAGAAAATAAAGCAAACAGCAGCTTGACATAACCAGAGCACACTTAAAGATCAGAAATCCTTGCAGCACTCCCCCTGTTTTTTCAGTACATTCACTTGAAAGAAGTGATTGCTGAAGCCTTCAGGCCCCTTTGGCAACCATCGCATCTCCTGGTTCAGGATCAGGCGGCCCAGCCGCCCCCCGGATTCAAACCGCGGAGTAATGCGACAGTGACACTCGAATATAATCGCGCATCGCAGGAGACGGGACTAACAAGTAGCAGCGTGTCTTTTTTTTTTTTTCCTTTCCATACACAGTAAGATTTCCTTTAACCAGCAGGAGCCCACTCTTTGGCAGTTTTCCCCGTGTCACAATCACAGCGACAGAGCTGCGACCCTGCGGCATCGATTCCACTTTTCCCCCCCCGCCCCCGGCGGACCCCGCTGCCCGGCGCTCTGGCAGCCGCAGCAGCCCCCGGCGGGACCCGCCCCCTCCTTTTCCTCCGCGGACCAAGGTGACCCCCTCAGCCCCCGTTGGGCCGCCGTTGGAGGAGACGCCGCGTTACCTGCAGCGTGGTTGTACAAGGGCCGGAGCCGCTCCGGTAGCATGAGCTCGATGCGGTCGAGCAGGCGGTGGTAGGCGGCGCGGAGCCCTCCGCCGGCAGCTGCCATGGCGAGGTGGCGAGGGGGGCGCGGGGTCCGGGCGGCTGTGGCGGCGGGTCGGCGAACGAAGGGGTGCCGGTACCTCTGTCCCTCCGCGACCCGCCGTCCTTCCACGGCTCCCAGCAAGCCCTGCCTAACTGTCACCTCCGTGCCGGGGGGCGGAGGGCCGCTTTCTGCGCGCTGATTGGAGGGATCTCTAAGGGGCGGGGCGGGGCGGAGGGGTTCGCGCAGCGCTATTGGTTAAGAAGGCCTGTCCCCACCCCGTGAGGAGAGCTGGCGCCAGCACGCCGGGAGGAAGTATCCCGGCCGTTTTCGGGAAGGGCACGAGCGCCCGGCTCAGAGATGGCCGCCGGCGCCGCTTCACTCTCACATTTAAGATGGCCGGCGCGGAAAACCACGAGCTGTGACTCCGCTCCCGCACCCAAGATGGCCACATCGTGGCTTCATCACTTGGCTGGGGAGCCGGCCTAGCCGACGCGTTGACGTCATCCGTCATGTCCACGGCGCACCCTCCCTACTCGGTGAGGGGCGGGGTCCCCCGGGGCGTCCGTTGCCGGCTCGCGCGAGACGCCTGTTAGTCTCGGAGCGCTGCGCCCCCTCCCTCGCGGCGGGGGCGGGGNGCCTCGGCGCGAGGCGGGCGGGAAGGATCGCCGCGCGCGCCGGCCGGCCGGTCGGTTTCCATGGTGATCGCGCGGAGCGGCCGGTACCCGCGGAGCGCCCGACACCCCTCCCTCCCCGCTCCGCGCCCCTTCCGCGCGGGGCCATGTCCCGCGGGCACTGCCCCCACCTGCTGTGGGACGTGCGGAAGCGGAGCCTGGGGCTGGAGGAGCCCGGCCTGCTGCGGAGGCACTACCTGGGTAAGGGCGGGCGCGGGCGGGCGTCGCTGAGCCGTTCTTAGCCCCCTGCTTGCCCCCAAGGAGAAGAGGGGGCCGGGCGCCCCTTCCAGCGGCCGCTCCCCCCGCGGCCGGGCGCCCCCTCTCCCCGCGGCGGGGCGGGGGCAGGTGACAGCGGATTCTCCCCCCCCTCCCCTTTCCCCCGCGGGCGGGGGGCGGGGCGCGGC